>JAZKJV010002696.1:0-600000 GCA_037367405.1 Ottelia alismoides
TGGTAACCAGTGGGTTAGCACTGTGATAATGCGGCAAACTAGTGGATGAACTTTTTTAAGTGTGGTCTTTGACTAGTGGGTTCCTTGTTAAAGGATTAGTGGTGTACGGTGGGTGATTGGAATGAGAGTCTGGTGTAGTAATTGGTGGGCAATTGCTGTTTTAAATGATTGGAATGAGATAACAATGTATTTACATAATACTTGAATGGAAATGGCATATCTATATTTGGTTAGTGCAACAGAAGTGTATAATTTTATATAATTTTAACGAATGCGAAATGACTGGAAAATAAAAAATATCATTTTTTCAATTGATGAATATATGTATGTTTCGATATTAACATAGAATTTAATACGCATATGTCGGTTCCTTTTTATCTTCAAAGATCTAATGTTTTGACCTTTGGTACCTTTGAAAACTTTCCTTCTTTGTTACCATCTTCTCAACTTCTTATCACATTAAATTGGATCCAACAACATCAACCATTCTCTAAAAAAAACATACAGCAAGCCATTTTCCATTTTAAGTGGAGCGGCTAAATGGATTCTTTTTATTGAAATAGATGTAACTTAGGTCATAACCGGATTTAGGTCTAAAAATATCATAATCTTTTAATAGTTTTCTTTTCAATATTTCTTTATTCTTCCATGCTCCCTCTTACAACTCCACTTCTCGCACAGTTGAACCAAAGAACTCGATTTTTTTTTGCACGTCCTAACAAACTTAAATGGGTTTACGTTTACCTCATTTTCTCTTCAATAAGTGATGCCCACTTTCATAGATACTCTTGATATAATCTTATTTTTTACGAGCATGCATCAATTGAAGTTTTTCGTCTCAGTTATGGATCCATAATATTTACCTTTGATCTTCAAAGGTATCTTCTAATCTCAACTCCTGTCCACTTCAACCAATGAGCTTTGTTAGAAGCTACAGAACGACTACCTGAGATGGATAGTCATCTCAATACTATTAAAACAGAAAAGGGAGGAAAAATAGATACTGTAGATATATTTCTATATTCTATGTACCTGTTTAGTTATTTTTATTTTCTTTTTTCCACCTTATGTAATTTACCCATAGACTTTCTCTATATAAGAGAGCCTAAGGTTCTTTGGAATAACAACGAACACATTTCTCCCAACATATCAGAGCCAAAACCCTAACCCACCACCCTTGCCTCCGCCGCCCCCCATCCCCCCTCTCTTCTCTCGCCGGCCCTACTCCCGCCCCGCCTCCGCCAGCCCCCTCCCTCCCCGCCGCCAGCCCTCTCCCCGCTGCCGGCTCACTCCCGCCGTCGGTCCACCCCCGCCGCCAAGCCCTTCCCACCGTCGGCCCTCTCTTCACCACCGGCTCTCCCGCCGTCGGTCCCTTCGCTATTTCCCTCGCCACCAACTATGGGTTTGAGTGCATAAGTCTACATATACACTCAAATCCTCATATGTTTGTGTAGACATTTGTTCTTTGGTCTACAAACCTCAGTTCCATATCTCCGGCAAAATGTCAGAAAACAAGGTCGATATGCCCTCTGTAGGCGCTTTTAAAGGTCCAGCGCCCATTGTCAAGATGGATGGGACGAACTATGAGCTCTGGATGATGAAATTCATGAGTCTCATGAAGTCGAATGGTAAGAAGCACATTCTTACCGAAGATGAGCCGACAGAGAAGACTGGGGATTATGCCTCATGGGAGGCTGATGATTCGTATGCCAAAGTCTGGCTTTCAGGTACATTGACGATGGAGATTTCTAATGATGTCCTCCATCAACCCACTGCTAAGGTGATGTGGGACATACTTGCAGTAACATACTCGCAAGTGAGAAATGAGACCAAGATCCTTCAGCTCCAGCATGACATATTTACAGTCAAGCAGAACGGACGACCTCTTCACTCCTTATATACATCCTTGCGAGGGATGTTTGAGAAGCTCTACAGCATCATTCCTCTTACTGCGACTCCCGAGCAGCAGAAGACCTTTCGGAATGCTACCATGGTTGGGGTCTTACTTGCGGTACTTGACCCTGAATATGATGTTGCCCGCTCGCAGATTCTTGCAGATGCTATTATTCCTCCAATGGAGGAAGTTTACCGCAGGCTTAGCCGGATTATAGTCTCCTCCAGTGCTCCAACTCAGCCTCCTTCGGCATGGCGGCCTACAGAGGCAGAGGAGTCTCTTCTTCGTTCCATGGTCGTGAACCTCGTGGTAGAGGCGGCTGGTTTCGTCAGCCTTGCACTTTTTGTCATCGTCCAGGTTACGTGGAGGATACACGCTATTCTAAACATGGTTTTCCGGCCTCGGCGCCGAGCATGTTGCATCTCCCTCAGCATCTGCTTCAGACCAGAGGTTAGAGGAACTAGTTGCCATATTGTGTGATATTATGCCCCCTGCCTCTGCAGAATCTCCAGGAGGCGCCTCAGATATTGCTGCTTCAGCCTCTGCTAGTACCTCAGCCGCTGCTAGCACCTCAGGTAGTGCTTATGCTTTTACCTCTTGTCATGGATCTGATGTTTCAGATTGGATTATGGACTCCGGCACGACACATCATCTTTGTCGAGACAAAGATAAACTTACATCCTATAGGAAGATTCCACCGGAGCGATCTGTCATGATAGTTGATGGGACTCATTCCCCTATTATTGGACAGTGGGAGATCCGTTTATCGCCTTCCATGTGTCTACAGAATGTGTTACATGCTCCTGATTTTTCAATGAATTTACTTTCTATCAGTCAGATTACGAAGGATTTGCACTGTCGCGTTATATTTGACCCATCGTCTCTTATTTTTCAGGACATTCTCACGGGCAGGGTGATTGGTTGTGGTTGTGAGCGAGATGGTCTTTATCGTCTGGTCTGAACCCCCTATCATGGCGTCTCCTCTCAATCTAGTGGACCAGTCTCTCCATTTACATGGCATCTGCGCTTTGACCACCTTCTTTAGAAGGCGCGTTATATCTTGCCTCAAATTTCACCGAGTTCTTCCTTTCAGTGTGAAGCATGTCAATTGGGAAAACATCATAGATCTACTTTTCCTAGTTGTCAATCTCGGAGCAGTAGCTCCCCTTTTGAGTTATTTCATGTTAACATTTGGGGTCCGAGTCGTGTTCCTGATCACCAGGGGCACAGGTTTTATCTTGTTGTTGTTGATGATTTTTCTCGACGGTCGTGGGTGTTTTTGTTGAAGAATAAATCTGAAACAGGGGATGTGATCAAAAATCTTGTAAATGAAGTGCATAATGTTTTTCCTCTACTATGAAATATGTGCGCACGGATAATACTTTGGAATTTTGCACTCGTGCTCTTTCACATTTCTTCTCACCTCGAGGCATTATCCATCAAACCACTTGTGTTTACACGTCTCAACAGAATAGAGTTGCTGAGAGAAAGCACCGTCATCTTCTTGATATCACTCGAACTCTTCTCATCCAGAGTTGTGCCCCCATTTCTTTTTGGGGGTGATGCAGTCCTTACGGCATGTTATCTAGCGAATCGCATGCCATCCTTTGTCTTAGGTGAGAAAATTCCTCTTTATGTTGTCTTTCCTGATAAGGAATTATTCTCACTTACTCCTCATGTCTTTGGCGTTGTTGCCTTTGTTCACCAGTTATCTCCGGGACTTGACAAGCTCTCACCTAGGACTGTCAAGTGTGTGTTTGTTGGTTACTCTCGGACTCAGAAGGGTTGTCGATGCTATGACCCTATAAACAGGAAATATTTTGTCAATGATGATGTCACATTCTTTGAGTTTGTCATGTATTTCTCCCCTGCAGGTGACAGGTTGGCCTCCTCCACATTTGATGATGAGATCTGTGTACCGCCTCCTCCTTTGTGTCCGCCCTTTCCCACTCCAGTTCATGTTGTCCCACCACCATCATCCCCAATCCCCACCACCATCACCACCACCTCCTCCACAACCACATGTTTCACCCTTACCAAATTCTATACCCATCAGTATGTTCCTGCTCATGGTACTCGTCAATCATCCAGCACACCTCAGGTTTGTCCAGATATTATCACTAACGATGGGTTTGATAATGTGCAAGTGCAGGGAACATCTTTGCAAGAGAATAGCATACCAGCGAGTATTGTTTCAGATGATCTGGATGTACATATTGCCATACGGAAGCAGAAACGTACATGTGCATCATATCCTCTTGCTTCCCAGGTTTCCTTCCATCGTCTCACAGGGGACTTTCAGATATTTGTTGTGGCTATATCAACCATAGAGATACTACGGAATCATCAGGATGCCTTGAAGATTAGTTGCTAGCGGTCTGTCGTGGAGAAGGAAATGGTTGCTCTACAGTCGCGGGGTACATGGAGTTTGATTCCTGCTCCACCAGGTGCACCTGTTGTCAGCTGCAAATGGGTGTTCACTGTCAAATATCATGTAGATGGTAGCCTTGACCGTTACAAGGCAAGGCTAGTGGCGCGAGGGTTCACTCAAACATACGGCATGGATTATATGGATACATTCTCTCCAGTTGCGCGTCATTCGACTCTACGTGTCCTCCTGTCAGTTGATGTGGTATGTGATTGGCCCTTGTTTCAGCTTGATGTTAAGAATGCCTTCTTGTATGGAAATCTGCAAGAAGAAGTCTACATGCAGCAGCCTCCGGGGTTTGCTGCTGAGGGGGAGAGTCACATGGTGTGTAGACTTCACAAGGCGATATATGGTCTTAAACAAATCCCACGGGCGTAGTTTCAGAAGCTTTCTGATCTAATTGAAAAGCAAGGGTTCAAAAGATCAAATGCAAATCATTCTTTGTTTGTCTAGAAGACCTCCAGAGTTACGGTTGTTATCATGGTGTATGTTGATGATATACTCGTTACAGGAGATGATACACAAGGGATAAAAATGGCAAAAGCATTTCTGGGACATCAGTTTGTTACTAAGGATGTTGGCACTCTACGATATTTTCTGGGGTTGGAATTTTCCAGGAATGCGCAGGGTCTTGTGATGACCCAAAGGAAGTACATTACATATATGTTTGTTGAGACGGGCATGATTGGATGTCGACCCTCAACAACTCCTATGGATCCTACCATGAAGTTATATGGCGATGATACAGATGAGGTTGACTCAAGAAGATATAGAGAAATGGTGGGTAAGCTTCTCTATATTACTATCACTAGACCTGATATTGCTTTGCAATGAGTCGGGTGAGTCGGTTCATGGAACAACCTAGACAAGTACATATGGATGCCATATACATGAGACTGAGATATCTAAAGTCATCTTCAGGCACAAGATTACTGTTCAGAAAAGAAACAAACATTTCTGTTTCTGCATGTGTTGATGCGGACTATGCAGGATGCCCT
Organism: Ottelia alismoides; assembly: GCA_037367405.1. Taxonomy (NCBI): domain Eukaryota; kingdom Viridiplantae; phylum Streptophyta; class Magnoliopsida; order Alismatales; family Hydrocharitaceae; genus Ottelia; species Ottelia alismoides. The sequence goes on from JAZKJV010002696.1 coordinate 5,321, forward strand.
AAGGACCGAAAGTCTACTTCAGGTTTTGCAGTGTTTGTGGGCAGTTCTTTGGTTTCTTGGAAAAACAAGAAACAAACAGTGGTAGCTGGATCTAGTATTGAATCCGAATATAGGGCCATGGCACAAGAAAGTACTGAGATGATGTGGGTTCGAGCTGTGTTAGAAGATTTGCATATAGATATACCTCTACCCATGCAGCTACAATGTGATAATCAAGCCGCGTTATTCATTGCTAATAATCCTGCGTTTCATGAAAGAACAAAGCACATTGAGGTAGACTGTCACTATACTAGAGACATGATAAAGAAGGGCTTGATTTCTACTTCTCATGTCAGTTCTTCAGGAAAGCAGACTACCGACATCTTCAACAAGCCACTGCGCAGAGGGCCATTCCATAAGTGTTCTTCCAAGCTGAGCATGATTGATATCTATGCTCCATCTTGAGGGGGAGTGTAGAGATATTTCTATATTCTATGTACATGTTTAGTTATTTTTATTTTCTTGTTTCCACCTTATGTAATTTACCCATGGGCTTTCTCTATATAAGAGAGCCTAGGGTTCTTTGAAATAACGAACACATTTCTCCCAACAGATACATGTTAAGGAGCCACATCTCCCGTACGGAGAAAAACACTCACTCCGATGCAATGTTCTGGCATTGTGAAAAACATTTTCGACGACATCTCTCACTCGGTAAGGTAACGGCATTTCTCAAGATCCAAAATTGTTCAAAAGAAACCAAAGGCTTAGACCTTTCATGCTTCCTCGTGTATGTGTGAACCCAATATTGGATCTTCCCTCTCAGTAGCTTCTCAAAAAAACCAAAGGTAGAGGCATCCACTCAATCAAGTCCCCATCTCATTCCACATTAATTAATCCACAATACATGAGAAGAACAAGTGGTTCATGTCCTCATCGGTCATCACCAACCCCCCACACAAACTGATTTGCACCGGTTCACATTGCACATGCTCCAGAATTACTTCTAGACCAACCGCTTCATGCTCAGCAATTGTGCATGAATTCAAGCCTCTAAAGGGGGTTTCAAATCTCCATAACATGTATGCAAAATCCTAGTCCAGGGAGCTGGAATGCTCCCAAAACAAACCATAGGCCTCTCAAATCGTGTGTTCTTCTCATCCTCCAACACAAAGCATCCAACTCCCTTTCCATGGGGGCCACATCCCGCAAGAGCACGATCAACTTTGAGAACTCATGTCACGTGCCCTTTGGTCTAACAAATGGGAAGCAGAGGTAATAAACATCTCACTGGTGAACAACACAAACTTCCACATCGTCGGTCAGTGTGAACAACTTAGGAAAGAAATCCGGCACGACCTCCAAACCACTCCAATAAACAACCGGCCCTTAAACCTACCCCCACCACCTAGTTGGCACTGCTAAAAAAGAGCCGTCCTCAGTATAACATGCAACACATCTTTCCAAAAAGTCAAAATCTCCTCCATGGAACCTTCCCTCTCCCAAGTCCGACAAAATATCCTAACAAGCTCCCATCACTATGTTATACAAGTCATCACTCCCTCCCACTATCTTTCGTACACGCTTAACCAATAAACCTTTTTTACTACATGTAAATTCGTTAGTCCCATCCACCCTCCCCTTCAAGCGACAAATATATTCCCACTTCACCAAGCTAATGCCTAATACCTCCTCGAGCGTTCCCCTCTAAAGGAACCTCCTCATGTCATCTAGCTACTTCTCCACATTTGCTAACAACCGAAGATGGACATATAGAATATTGCTATGGAAGAAAATACCAAATTCACAGCGTCAACCAACAACACCCACCCCAATATAGCGTCTTATAGCATACCACCCTTGCAGTATCCTGTCAACCTGTTGCAGCATCAGTACTTGCAATAGACAAGACTCAAGAAGAGTGCATGCGCCTCTTAGGCATTTGATGCAAGTTCGCATAATAAGAAAATACTATATGTTGTCAGTATTGCTTTGGACAAGTCTTGTGATATTATTTGTAGAGAAGTCACGTGAAGGAATTTTAAGGAAAAAGGTATACCTATATTATATGTCAACCTGTTAAGAGATATGCATAACCAAACATCAATTTGTGGTGAGGATTCTGAATTGATATATGATTCTGATATTATTATTGTTGGTCTACACCAAGGATCAATCTTGAGTCCTTACCTTTTTTACCTTGATTGTGAACAAATTTACAGAGTACATTGTGGGAGTGACTTGGTGAATGCTGCAAATGTATTGTTTTAGTGGATAGGACAAGAGATGCAGTCAATAGAACGCTCAAGCAGTAGAAGGAGGTTCAGGCTCTGGCATGCCAATTTTTTTGGCTAAATTGAAGCAATATAAAATATGTGGAATGCAAGTTCGATATCAAGCAAATTAGGCAGGCACAATGGTAAAGCATGAAATACGTTGCATTTTAAAAAAAGGCTGGTTCTGAATCACGGTTTGGTGTTTCTGTAGGATGGATTAATCCTCATGTTAACATGTGTTGCTTGCTAGACATGCTTGAGAAAGAGAAAGAGAAAGCGAAAATTAGGGGGGTCGTGATGGTGAAGATGTGCCAACACAATCATGTTTGGATATGGGATGGATGACAGTGCGTAGATGGACACGCTTGAGGATAGACAAAGGACTGTAGATAAGAATAGACAAATGACTGTAGATAAGAATCCTTGTGTCGCTCCATTATTGCAAGATCCATATTGCTTCTAATGTGGAGGTTCACATATATGGTGGGGAGCACGACGACTCGTTTTTTTCTTGGTATGTGGAGGTTCACATATTTGAGTTTCGTTAGAGCAGTTAAAGTCAGTTCACCTATGGACGGTAATCCAATATCATATTTCATGAAACAGCTTTAAGTGCTAGTATCCAAGTTGCAGCAGTTGCAGCAAAAGACAAGATACAAAGCTGCAAATAGCTTGGCGTCAAGATGCTCGATCGACTAAAATACTCAAGCAGTCGTGCATGTATCAGACTGAGAATAGGAAAGCATTGAGTACATCAAGCGAAAGGTCGTGGTCAATCCTGGAAGGATAATACCATATTGCAATAGATGTCCAAAGATGAAGGCTGGTGAGGAGGAAGAGGAAGCTGTAAACAGCAATAAGAGTCCAGACCATTTTTATATCCGAGGATGTGAAGTGCACAATGTGTTCAAAAGTGTGGACCCCTCCAATGAGGATATTGACGGTAAGACGTGGTATTTCGGTTCAAGTGAGCTTTTTTCATTTTTGAAAAGTCAGAAACATTGCTAGAATATTAATCAACCACTTCATTGATGTCTAAAAGAAAAGATGCCTTAATGGCAATTCAAATGAGCATGAGGACATGAAATGCAATAATGGCAAGAAATCGTGGATCTGAGGGGGGAAATGGAAGAAATTATGAAGGAGTTCGATATGGATCAACAATTACTCTAGTACTACACGATATCACCTAAATTCATGAATAGCAAGCAAGTTTATATTAAGCATGTCGACCGCTAGCCTGATGTGGTAGGTGCACCAGATCAAACAGCAATCAGGCAAGAAATAAGCTACCATTTGGATGGGAGATAGGGAATAATAAGCTCTATGCATATGATTGCTTTCTGATGTAAATATGTATGATTATTTTGGTACTTGTGATTTTTTAGTTTATTATAGAGATCACCGCATCGACAATATCAGTATTCTTTTATCGTTAGCCTTTTGACCTGTTCTCTTGCACCATCATGATTAACAAATGTACAATACAATATATCAGCATAGTGCATTTACATCGCAATAACAACATGAACATGGAACTCCTTCGACTCTTTCAAACTTCCGTCTGAAATTACGATGGTTGCCAATCCTTCTTCACATTAAAAATTTGGGATCAGAGAGTGAGACATAAACTAAACATTTTCTTCACATTAACATGCATGACATTTTTACTTGTAACGACTATCATTTTCTTATCCAGCTTTTCTTTTCTTTTTTTGGAAAATCCATTGTATCTAACTTATATTAAAGTACCATCTGGAGTTCTCCTCTCCCATCCAACTAATCCTTAGTACCCTCTGCACCACTCTTGATTATAAAGGCCATTTATCATAATGTAGACCATAACGCTTCTCCGTACCCTTGTTTTAGAATCTGCCCACCTCCGACATTCCATGCATGTTAGCAATCACGATCCGCCGACCTCCTTCAAATTGCAGTTCTACCCAAAATCAAGGCGCTAAATGTCAGTTTCGGTCACTATTTCGGTGACCGACCGAAAATCATTTCGGTCATTTTTTGTACTAGAGCCCCCATATTTCGGTCATTTCGATCGAATTTCGATTTCGACATGATATCGATATTCGACAGAAATTCGATCGAAGAGGTCATGCCCAAAATATCCACATGAACGTAAAAGATGAACATAGAAAATATCATCTTTTAGATCATCTACACGTTACCCTCTTAAAGTAGTTCCTTCTTGGAGAGAGAGAAAAAAACAAACAAACATTTCGCGAAGTCCAAACCAAAAAATCTCCCAAAGGTTCTCGCGTTATCCGATGTAGCCAAACAATGACCAGTCATACCACAACTTCAATTCAAACAACAGGTTTCTACCATTTAAATCTGTAAAAAGAAAAAGAACGGAAAAAGGGAATCGTCTTTTATCGGAGATTTCATCGGCGTCAAACTAGATCGATTACCGAGGGATGGTATCTGCAGGAGCCATCGGGGTTGTCATCGTCGGCGAACGTGGCATCGCAACCGATCCTCTGGCACCGCAGGCGAGGGGGAGGGCCACTCGCCTCCGTGGCTGCGTTCTCCACCTTATTCTCCATTGACAAGATCGATCCGAGAGTGATGATGGGAGGGGAGCAGATCAAGCGAGAGCTCTGATTGAGAGTGGATAAAAAAGTGGGGTTGGAGGGAGGGAGAGGGTTAGTTCATGTAACCCCTACCGTGGCTACAACTACAAAGACCATATTCACTTGCTACGACAACCGTCTGATCTTGTAATTGGACGGTCTGGATCATTCTAGAAGAAAATATAGATCCTATTGTGAAAAAGGGTTTGGAATGATAGGATCACATCTGAATATGTTGGGATGTTGAACACAAAAGTTGATCTTTCCATTAGAAAGATGGGTTTTGTGAACTTATCTAAGGAGAGAGGGAGGTTCTCATAAAAAAATGATGAGTTACAAATAAAATTGGAGCTTTAATCAAATTTCAAATATGTGTAGGATACTAGGAAGGGAAAAATGGGGGTTGTCCCCACCTCATTTTTCGCAAATTTTTTTTATTTTTTTGGAAAAATATCACCATGTATATTCATCCCTATATCCTCTTATATGTCATTCGAATTTCGTCAGAAACAGAGACTCCTACGGCCTCCATCCAGACGTCATTTTTTAACGGTCGCAGGATTTTTTAAATCGACCATGTCTAGATGGAGGTCGTAGGAGTCTCTGTTTCTGACGAAATTCGAATGGCATATAAAAGGGATATAAAAATGAACATAACGATATTTTTCAAAAAAAAATAATTAAAAAATGGGGCGGGGCAGGGGGCAGCCCCATCAACCCCTACTAGGAAATGGTTAAAGGTGTTAGTTGCTTTTTTTCACCTTCAACTCATACCACTGAAGCGATGGAAACAACATCATGACGAAGGAATGGTGCATACCATATAGTACAAATTCATTTTAGAATGAACTTAAAAATTGGCTAAACAAATGTTCTATAATTGTGCTCCTATTAGAGTATGCAGTATCAGTTATGCTCCTCCTTTTTTGCAATATCAATTATGTGTCTAGCTCTTGCACCGTTATCACTTATGTCCTATTAGTTCTATCATTAGTTTTAAACAAAACTATGGTTTATACAAACCAAAGTCCGATTCAGTAAAATTTTCTTATAGTTGTGCCCCAAAATATTTTACAACAAATTACATTTTCACCTTTTTCTTTCTTTCTAATTACACTTGTACACCTGAGATTCTGTCCGTTGGGAAGGAATGGATGGAAACTAAGAGAGGGGCATAATTATTAATTGCCCAAGAAGATAGGGGTACAACTGATATTACAAAAAAGAGAGGAGCATAATTGATGTTGCAGAATCTATGACAAGGACAAATCATAAAAATCCTTAATTAAATAGGCGTTGATGAGAGATTATGATTAGCTCTTCTCTTTTTCCACCTTCAAGTATGCTTCTTCTTTACTAAATGAACTAAAACAAAAAAAAACATATTTTGTTGGCCTCGCATCTCTGCTCTTTTATTTCTTCCACCTATCTAACCTATGTGCCTTGTAACCATTGATAATCTAGAGTTTAGATCTTAGATTTTTCAAATAGATTATGTTTTAAATGTGTTAAGGACTCTGCACACTTCGATCAATGTCGCACGTTTGTTATTGTTACATGTATGGCAATTTATCTCAATAGACTGCGTAAATTCAAGATTTAAATCTGTATTTGTGATTTCAACTTTTGTTTATGGATAATACGGCAATTGGCTATCATGGATGAATATTTGGAATTCTTAATATTTTTGCAGAAATTATTTACTTAATTTGCAGTAAGTATTCAGCATTATTATCCCATATTTTCTTTATGAATGAGATGTTAATATTGATCTATGAAATATACTCAGCCTTTTATTATGATTGGATATAAAAAAGATACAATTCAAAAATACCTTCTTTCGATATCATAAAAATAATTCCTTTAGAAGTCACATACAATGTATGATGTGTATATAAAGATATGAGAAAATCACATATTATCAGTCGATAATGAATTTCAAATGATGAGTATTGAATGTTTTAACACTATATGAGACAAACATTATTAATTTTCCTTTTATGATGATCAATATAAATGGCACCTCTCATGCTTTTACAAGTACACCGATCATATGTTTTCGAGATGATGGAGCAACTTCTAGGCTGGTTAGATTCTTGGCTTTTGATCTAGCTACAAGATGAATGCACAATTTTTGTTCAAAACGGGCATGCGTTTGCATGACCTAACAATTGACAAGTCATGTAGAGGCACAAGGGAGGATAAGTATTGACTCTCGTATAACTTGTACTTAAGACGTTGGTAAAAAATTTGAGTTTTTATAAATATGTAGATTTAAGCAATCAAATCATAGAAGAAGTTGGGCTCCTTTATAGACATGTTAAATGAAGGGTCATTCACGGAAAAATGGAAGAATTGTCATATAATTTTAAATACATGCATTTACTTTACTTTATTGTTAGGCACTCACTCACTTCTACTGCATAGGCACCGATGAGTCATTGTAGAGATTTATTTACTCACTTATCGTTTTTTTTTTCTGTAAGTCAGTTAGGTAGATTTTTCCTTTCTTCTTCAACTTAATCTACATGTAACGCAATACAATATAGTGGGGGAAGTTTGTGAAATACCAATATGTTCAAGTGTAGTATGAGTTTGAATGTTAGTTGTTATTATTGAATAAATTTATTATTTAAATAACTAGTTTTAGTAAAATGGTCATATTCGATTTTCGATCCAAAGATTCTACATGAATATATCACATATATCTTCTATCCATGCATTTTGAGTACTTTAAGTTCTAAGACCATAATGAGCAAGAGTGATGACACTCCAAGTTGAGAGTTACTCCGAATCAAGTAGCATGATGTTCAATAAGACTTGTGTCTAGGTACAAATGTTAAGAATAAAACTGTATTTAGGAATTTTTGCAGAAGCATTTAATTTATTCAAAAGTTTGTTACAACAATTTTACAAAAAGATAGTTTTATATAAAAGTAAGAAAAGAATTTTATAAGTGTTGTGCAATTTTACAAGTTTATATCGTATTAGACACATTTTACTTATTTTACAACTTTTTACCCACATCTCCATATTTTATTGAGTATTACATACATGAAATATGTGAACGTATGAGTTATGGGTAAATTATATAGCAATATATATGATACTACTTATACTTAGCTTGTGATATGTCATCATGACACAAAGAGAAAGAAGGCATAACTCATACTAACTATAAAAGGGTGCAAAGAAAGAAAAAAAGAAATCGATCGAGTCCTTGTACATAGGCTGTGGTCAACTTAAGTGTAGAAGAAGATAAGAATGGATAGGTCAAGGGACAAAAAATGATTAAAGAAGCAATTTACTTAGGCTTTGTGTAGCCTAAGTACTAGAGTATAGTCAATGCTACGGGTCGATGGGAATGAAGAGAATATAAAAAGAATAAAACATGCAAGAATGAAATAAAGTTAGAGCAGGTTAGTATAAATCTTCTGAAATGCGAGGAGTGGCTACAAGCTTTCGTACAATGCTAGATGAAGTGGCAAAGGAATCATGAGACATGCATGAAAGAGATCTCCTCAACTTGGGATAGATGCTTGTCTGATCTGATATATGCCTTGACTAATTACCCATTGCTAAAAATGATTTTGCAATCATGTGATACAACTATAACTTGGTGTAGAATGGTTTGAGGCTTGGTGTAGGAGCTTTAGATGAGTGTGCTACAGTAACTCGTGAAGGCGTGCTACAGTAACTCACACACTCATGCTATAGTAACTCGTGCTACAATACCCTGTACTACAGTAACTCGTGTAGTGTACTCCTCAAGCAATGGAGAAGAGGGGTTAATTTGATGGTGAAGCAGCTAGCTTTCTATGTAAGAGAGACCTAGAGTTCTAGTCTAGGACCGTCACTCTGATATTATGTGAAAAAGTTAATGAGATAGAGTAAGATGGTTTTATTTAAGCGGTAAGATTTTTTATATATAGTTGAAACCCTAGAGTTCAAGAGGTGATATTTATCTAAAAGACCCTGAATGGAGCCTAAGTAAAATAATATACATTCCGCACTTACGTTGCACATTGCTTATTTCGGCTTGATTGGAGATTCTCCTTACACTACAACGACCGACTAAAATCTTGGAGACAATTTAATTCGGCGAGGTTAACCCACTGACTAAATTTAATCCATATACGTTACTCAATATAAGTAACATAAACATATGATCACATTTATGATGTATTCCAACAAGGATAAACTTCCCAACCATAAATATATATAGTAGAGAATAATATCCCCAGATATTCGATGCCAACATGACACTGCATAATTAGTCAGTAGACAACATCTTGACGTGGCCTTGCAGTGACAAGAAGCGGATTCTTTCTAGGTGTATTGAGTCCAAACATCTCCTCCATGTCGAGATCTTCGTGCCCGCTCACTTCCCAATCAAAGTGATGCAGCAGATTAAATAGTGCCACCTTGACGAGATGAATTGCAAATGTCAGACCGGGGCATTCCCTCCTTCCAGATCCGAAGGGAATGTACCTGTAATCTTGCCCTTTGAAATCTATACCACTGACCAGAAATCTCTCAGGTTTGAACTCCTCTGGCTCATCCCAGTTGGTTGGGTCTCTTCCCATCGACCACGCGTTGACGAGGACCCGAGTGTCGGAGGGGACAGTGTATGTTAGACCGTTACAAGAATAATGACCTTCAATGGTCATGAATACAAAGATAATGGTCATGAATAATATGATTGCGATATCAAAACGTCTATTATGATTACATGGACGTTATAGAATCTTTGAGCAGTTATTGGGGGCGTACAGGTCACTGGAAAGCGCTATATATGGGTGTTCTTCCCATGGAGAAAGACACACAAGAACAAGAATCGAGTGAGTCCTGAAAGCCCCCAAAATATCTTACCCGAAATTTGTTCTTCAGTGTACCCGTGCACTTGTGCTTCGGAGATGGACTCCCTTGGGACCAGGAGGGGTGCCGGAGGGTGCAGCCTCATGCTCTCCTTGATCACTGCATCCATGTACTCGAGTTGGGCTATGCTGTTCTCTGAGGGCGGGAAGGCGTTCTCCTTTGCGACAAACCTGCTGACCTCTTCTTGAACTTTCGACAGTACTCGAGGATTTTTTATCAGCTCTGCCATTGTCCACTCCAAGGTGATGGAGTGTCTGTTCCCGCTCCCAACATGCCCTACATTCAGAGGTGTGACTGGTGTTAGAAAAGTATGCTCACTTCTTTAGCAAATCATATTGCTTTCTTTTTCTCCGAAGGTATGCAAGAATTGAACCCTAGTTTTTTGTACAGTAGATTTCGAACCCTATAAACCAATGTTTTAAAAATCGAACCGGACATCAAACCGGGTATGTATCGGTTTTTATTTTTATGGTCAGACCAATGGGACCGACCAGTCGAACCGGTGATGACATCAGCAGCCCAAAGAAACCGAAAAAGATCGAACCATTGTATTGTTGGTTTGGTTCGTACGGTTCAATCGGGTCAAACCCAATTAGATCGGTATATCATACAAATAAATATGAAAAATACTACATCATATCTTTCGAAGATTTATTTACTCTTGTCCTTCCAAAATTTTCCATTAACACTTCTACCTCTTTTTTTAATACAATTGCATGTGCCCCCTATATTTTTTATAAAATCAATAGTAATGTCCATTTATTAGTACACTTGTGCTCCCATTTTATACCAACATAAGGATGATAGTGTGAATCTTTCAAGAAAATATATGAGCACAAGTGAAATTGCTTAAAAGTTAGGGGTATAAATATTCTTAAAAAACTCAAAAAGTGCATAATATTCATATTTCATAAAATTTATATAAATAGATATATGTGATGTAAAATGATAATAATTATAAAACTATTTAAACTCTAATTAACGATAAGTGTGGTTATTTATTAATCCTCATAGTATAAATATGACAAACGTCTTCTTCGTTTGTTATTGTTATAAATGGATAACCTCATAATGTGAGAAGAGAGAGGCAATGCTCATATTGCAGGAAGGGACAAACAATATAGAGTCATTGGCACATGTGGAGGAGAATAGATAAAGGGGTACTATACTATGGGTTAGAATGAGACTAGATTGTGAATATTTCCAAAAAAAGTTTTATTTTGTTAATTTATTGGAAATTATTTTTGTCAAAAAAATGGATGCGGTTCAACCGGGTTTAAGCGGTCCAACCAAGTTTTGACTGATTTTTATTTTCTAAATAAAAACCAGATGATTAGACCGTTTTCCCTCCGATCCTTGGTTTAACCGGTTCAACCGACCAGTTCGATTCAGTTTTAAAGCCTTTCTATAAACTTTGCGGATCCCGTCCAAAAAATACCAAACCTGCCCTTCTTCTCCATTAAAATTTTCAATCAGTGCCACTCTCCATCTGCAAACATGGAAGCTCAATTGGCAAGGGCGTCAAATGCAGATCATCAGTGGGGTGGTTAGAGGAACATGATATATTTAATGTGAGTAATGAAGCACGATCTGGGAGGCAACAATGTGCAGTTGCAGCTTGAAAGATAATAAGGATCTTTTTCTTTCATGCAAGAAAATGAGACGATCATGGCTTGAAAGAGACAATAGCTTGGAAACCATATATCAGGCTTTAAACTTAGATAAAGTTAAAATTGACGGCATGGGTTGTTAGGTAAGATGAAACATGTTTATAGGAGTCATGGGATAAATATGAAGTATACGAGGGCAAGTGGGTAGTTAATTAAGTTTATAAGATTCTGGTGTAAAAATACCAATATATTAATTGTACATACAAGGGTAACTGTATTGGACGGGATAACAAGGGATGTATGGATCAATGTTGTGGACGACCCTAAACTATGCATATTATTTGTTTGATGAATAGGCAAAAAAATAACGAAGAAGGAAGAAGGGAGAAAGAAGGAAGAAAATAGAAAAAGAACGTTGGTAGCGAAGGGATAGAAAAGGTATAAAAAGTTGGACTTTGTAAGGATGATTACAATAAATATCTTTTCTTCTCTTTTGTCCCTGTAGTCAAAAGTAGCTAGCAGTTGGTTCAACGGTAGGGATGAAAACGGTCGGATACGGATATGAATATAGGTATAATCATATCCTTATCCATTTTAAAATACGAATACGAATGCGGATACGGATATTGATGGATGTTAAAAATGTGGTACCATATTCTTAAAAACGAATACGAATGTAAAACGAATACGAATCGGATACGAGTAATACCAGAAATATTTAATAGATTAACTAAAATATACATGTTTAGGATGGTTTACACATAAAATAGATATAACATATATAGTAATTTCATAACAACTATATCACCAATGGTGAATGCAATCATAAAATATTGTTACGCATAGTTATAAATAAATGTATAACTATACTTATGTACGAAAACGAATATACGAATACGAATGCGAATATTAGCGAATGTCAAAGTGATATCCATATCCGCATCTATTTTAAAACGAATACGAATACGAATGTCAAAATATGTATAAAATAAATACGATAGCGGATTAGATACGGATATATTCACATTCGTTTTCATCCCTATTCAACGGACTTCGACAAGTAATTGGCAAATAACAACATGTATAACATTCGTTGTCTTAATGTTCAAAGTTGTAAAAGTCGGTATTCGATACTCGGTCGATTGGGTCACTGACTGAGGATTAATCAGCAGTCGGACGACTAATCGGATTTAGTCAGACTTTAGTCGGCTTTGAATTTTATTATTATTTTAAATATATAACTCATTTTTATACATATATTTACATAAATTTTGTACATTTTTATACTATTATAATAAAATAAAAAAATGAATTTAAATAAAATAATGAGCATATTATAATAAGCTTGCTTATAAAAAAAGCAAAACATATAAGAATATGGTATCTCCAAGCAAAAACTTGGTCGACTAGTATACCTAATCAGAATTAGTCGGTACTTGGTTGGCCACCCCACTGACTAGACTAGTCGGACCAGTTGGACGACTTTTACAACCTTGTTAATGTTTATAAGTAAATATATAGAAATCAATTTATTTATTTATTTCTTATTTTAAAATTTGCAACAAATATCATATTCGTTGCTATCAATAGTTCATATAACAATGATTATCCATTAACTTTTTTCTTCTAATTGTTGCCAAATTAGCAATGATTTATACACATTTTTAACAAAAAAGTCATCAGATAACGTCGTTCTAAGAACTTTAACAACGAATATAAGATTCATTACTAATTAATATAACAAAAAATATAACGATTAATATTCGTTGTTTATATATTTAGCATTGAAGATATGGCAAGGAATTTTCAATTTTTTATTTTCCAAAAGCCAATTTTGTTCTAATGTATTTTTTTTAATTATGAAATCTATATAGTTAGTATTGTATAAGGGCACTACAAAATCGATGGCGCATATTTTTCCTTAATAAATTTATAACATGTAATGTTATTTGTTACAATTTATCTTTGATTCTCGAATGCAATAAATGTCGTATGTGATTATTTTTTCTAGCAACAAATTATATGACAACAATTATCATTAACTTTATAAAAAATTATCCTTCTGTTAGTTGCTAAATTAGCAACGATTAATACGAGTTTTAACAAAAATCTCATACAATAGTCATTATATCAATTGTTAGCAACGAATATAACTTTTTATTTAAAAGAATAAATACTAATTTAAATTTCACAAAAAATAATATTACATGTGATTACTATAAGGAAAAAGCGAGCCAGCATCCACGTGTTGGTAACTTTCCTATGCGCGCCCTTTTTTCCCTCTATTTTTTATTTTTTGAATTGAATTCTCAGAAATTTAGGTCACAATATATCACCATGGTGTCATTCAAAGTTCAGCTTATTTCGAAACTTCTAACTTATCTATCAAAACAATCAAATTTTAGCAGTCTCAGATGTGCTAAAATTGAACCCCTTCCGATGGACATGTTAGTAGAGTATGTTTTACACAAAACTTGAAACACATATTCCACTAAATATTCTAAGCAAATCTTATAAAGATCCATTTCAAAAATATCAAAAAAGAGAAAAAAGAACGGGTGTAAGAAAGTTACCTAGACATGGGTAAAAGCTCCCCAATCCTTTACTATAATATCAAAAGATATCATGACAAATATTAAAATCATTCATTATCGGCATTGTCGGTGTGAGTATACATATAGGTTCCAATAGAGGTAAAAATGGGGATTTATTCCATTATTTATATAAATTTAAAAGAATATTCGGTGTGCTCAACTACAGAAAAAAATCACATAAATCAATAAATTTTACTGGTAGAAATATGCCTTGTGGCAACAGAATCAGATATTAATATTTCTGATATTCGTTAGCAAAACCTCACTAACATTGATCTAAGCCAACGATGTTCATATCACCCATATATAATAATAAATAATAATCGTCACTTGCTTCTTTAATTTTGCAATAATTATTGTAATCATTGTTACGATTTTAGCAACAAATCATATATTAATGTTTATACATTGATATATTCTTCTAATTGTTGGTAAATTTAATAATGCTTGTAAAAATTTTAATGAATAAGCCAATAGATAAGTCATTGTTATATGAACATTTAGCAATAAATATAACATTCTTTTCTAACTAGAAGAACAAAAGCTAATTTTGCAACGAATAATAACCGTTGTCATATATTTAACATCAGAAGATATGCCAATGAAAATTCAAATTATTTAATGTCTTAGGTCAAGTTTCTTGTAGTGATTTGGTTGCCATAATTTTGTAGTAGCGGCCGACCGGGTAACGGATTACTTTAGTGTATGATGTGTGAAATGAGAACATTTGGAAAACTTAGTTTTCGTTCAGAAAGAAAGATTTTTTAATTGATATGAAATTCCATAGCTAAAGACTATATACCACAAGAATATTTTATTGTATTGGTTATTGAACAGTGTGAGGACCGTCTGTTGTAGGTACTATCTTATAGTGGATCGTCCGATGGAGATCGAACGGCCACCTCGAGAGCCCACTATCCTCGACCCCTTAAGAGGGGCACCCGATCACAAACAAGAGATTGGATCGTCTGTTATAGCCCTTGCTGCAGCAGAGTCGGTTGTAGGGGCTAGAGCCACTCGATCTTGATCGATCGAGCGGTTCCCACGAATTCACACTTTGTGTGGGCCCGGATCATGCGAACTCGTAGGAACCGCTCGATCAAGATCGAGGCTCCAGCTCATAAAGCCGATTCTGCGGCAGCAAGGACTACAGCAGACGATCCAATCTCCACATACAATCTGTTCCCGATTGAACAAACACCCCGCCACGGGGAAACTGATCGTCTGCTGTAGATGGTATTTACAGCAGGAGTTGTAATGCACGAGGAGCATCGAATGAGGATCCGACGACCCTCATAGAAGATCAGGGATAATGGGTTCGTATCTCGAAGTGGAGGATAGGTGATCGGACGGTTGCTGCAGCAGGGGATACAACAGAGGATTCTCTCGGCCGCCAAGGAAAATATACTAACCGGCAGTTGGTACAGTATTTGTAGCAGCGGGGAGCTGTTTGATCACCAGCAGTATTTGTAGCAGCGGGGGAACTGTTCGATCACGATCTGGCGGCACAAACGGGTGCGCGGTTGTGGATGGCTTCCCCGCGCATGCCATCCAATCGTGATCGAGCGGCGTTACATGCAGGATGAACCTTCTTACCAGTATTATAGCTTTGACGTTATCGTCGCTAAGGTGAACTCCACTGCTGCGATCACTCTGCAGGGACAGCAGCACGTCGACAAAATCCCCACTCTCATCACAGCCTCCACCACGATGATCCTGCAAAGCTCTCTCGAGAAACCCATCAATCTTCTCGTTGCAGCGCCTAAACTTCGATCTCGTGCCACTAACAACACTCCACAGGGATCCAACCCACGGGAAGAAGTCCTCCGCGTGGAACCCCCCGAGCAAAGCTGACACCTCAGTTATCATATCACACATCTCCTTCCTCCTCCCTCTCTCCTTAGCGGAGCATCTCTTCCCCAGCGCAGCTCTGCACATGACCGCATTCGACAAGGAGTGCAAGATCTCGATGAGATTCACGAGACCCACTAGGCAGGTTTCGCGGACTTTCCTAACCATGTCTGCCACCTTGCACCATCTTATTGCTCAGGACGTGGAGGTTGCGTACCTTCCTAATCCGCCGCCAATAGTCGCCGTAGGGGGAGAAGACTACGTCCTGGGAGTGGTAAAAGAGGTGGTCGGCGGCGATCATGGACGGTCGGCTGGCAAAGATGAGGTCGTGGGTCTTGGTAATCTCGCAGGACAGGTGAGGAAACGACGAGGGTGGGGTGGGGCCGAGGTGGAGGAGCATGACGGGCCCGTGGGTCTTGGAGAGGCGGTGGAGCGACTGGTGGAGGAGAGGGCCCAACTGGTGGAGGTTTCCTAGGAAAGGGAGCCTCCATGGTGAAGGTGGAGAGCTGTGGTTAGGGTTTCTATGGAACATGCGGAGGAGGAGGTGGACGAGAGCAAGGGAGAGGACCGATGAGAGAAGAAGAAGAGGAGGCAACTCCACTTGCATGATTCTGTTCATCGTATATATATATAGGGCTTATCTAGAGGGCATTGTGCCCATTTAGTAATTAATAGGCCCCTAATTGTAGACGTCCGATTAAAATCGTGAGGTCTAAATAAAATTTCGATGGTAATTTCAAATATGACATATTTTGAATACAATAACTGATATCGCGAGAAATATGGGCGGTAAATTAATTTCATTGACGCCATTTGTTACGATGATTAACAAAAACAAAATCGTGTTTTCTTATTACGAAGAACGGCGATCAAACAAAGCCAATACCTTCTTTCGTACGCCTTCATCTTCGAGGTCGCTTTGAGGTCGCTTCATCTTCGACATCAGTAAGTTTTTATGTATAGTCGTCTTTGAAGAACATTTTGAAAATATTTTCTTTCCTATAATTTAAAGATATTTAAATTCCGATTCAGATCTTGCTAAATTTTGATGCAGACTTATTAAAAAATCATGTACAGGTACTGATAGTAAGAAAAATTTTGGTTGTTGGATTAAGAACAATAGTTTATCGCTTCAAATATTTTGAAATGATTTATCGTTTAATTTTTTCGTTTAAGAACAAATATGTTATCGCTTCTAAGATTCTATATTAAATATAGTTACTTATAAATAAAGTAAACTTACTGCTTGATGATTCTAGGTTACTGATACATATTCAAAATTACAAGAATAACTCTTGTTATTTTAATTGTAAATTAATATTACTGATAAAATGATGGAAGTTACTGAAAACCTTCATCATACTTACTGATAGAACCTTCCAAGTTACTGAATGTATTCTCCAAATGTAATATGGGAAATAGTTACTGATACATTAAATATACTTACTGATGCATTCTTCAATGTTACTTAGACGTGTTACGATCTTACAAATAAATTTGAGAAGTAAGAACATTACTGATAGATAAGATTTAGAAAGTTACTAAAGATACATCAATATTACAGATTAAAGATTGTAAGTTACTGCTGCCTAATTATATGTTACTGATACATATTCCAATATTAGAACCATAACTCTAATGTTATTTTAAGTTTAAAGATTAAAGTTACTGATAAGATGATGGAACTTACTAATGTCTTCATCTAACTTACTGATATTAAAGTTACTGATAAGATGATGGAACTTACTAATGTCTTCATCTAACTTACTGATAGAACCTTCAAATTTACTGAATGTATTCTCCAAATGTAATATTAAAATAGTTACTGATTCATTAAATAATATTACTAATGCATTCTTCAATGTTACTGATAAGTGTTACGATCTTACGAATACTTTTGTGAAGCATGAAATTACTGATTCAAGTATCATAATTACTGATACCGGTGAGCATCATGAACTGACTGGTACATGCTTGTAACTTACTAATTGATAATGAATAAAAATGTAGTATGACTTTAAAGTTACCTGTATAAGTACAAAAGTTACTTGCCATATATATAATATTACCATCATGATATTATAATCTATTTTTCCAATAAATTACTTTTTACCGCCTTATCATAAAACACAAGATAGGTTAACTTTCAAAAACTTACTTCAGGGGAGAGTGCTCGGTTCGTGGCGGAGCAGTGAAGACCTTCTCGACGATTGCAACGAGGGCGGAGAAGGCTAAACACGGTCAGACACGGTTAGTGAAAGATTAACAACCGTCATCTTCCATTGTAATGCTAGGTTACTTCCTAAATGAGTTTTTTTTGGGAATTATACGTATTAGGGTTACGAAAAAAAATCCTTTCAACTTTAAACACTTTGGTATGAATCCAATAGCTGCATGCATATAACATATTGAGAAAGATGTTTCCAATAGCTGCATACATATGTTTACTAATTCTTTACAATTAAGTCTAGTTTTTTACTTTTGCGGTTGCATTTTTATCTTACCATTGCCTAATTCTAATGAAGCTTAATAAAGAAATACTGAATATATCTCAAATTTATGGTTCAGTAAATTAGTTAATACTTGATGTTCCTGTTGAAATCACTAAAATTCTTATATCAGTAATTGAGATTAGTATTTCATTTACTATAGATGGAACAAGCAAAAACATTTGATGTTTCTTACAAGAGACGAACACCGCAAAATGTAAAAAAAGGATCTATGGAATCTGCAAGTGGTAATTTTGTTATTTTTTAATTTAAAATATATAATATAATTCAATTATGTCTCACCAAGTAACTTAATGCAGATACAAGCTTTGAGGGAGATAAAACTACTGAAATTATCACTGGTAAGTTTGCATATTAACATACAAAATGGTAATACTTAATATCATAACTTACTATTCACATACTTTTGTTCTGTGTAGAAAGAGCATCAGTTTTGAGTCTTGCAAATGTAAAGGATGATGCAAAGATAGAACCATTGCCAGGTTAGAAAATATCCACTAAGATTGTAAGTTAAGAAAAGCCTATCTTATATGCAAAATTTTAAATGGTTTTAATTTCATTATTGCAACGAGATATTGCTTCCAACACAGATGTTAAATAAAATAATTTGTAACATATCTTGGCAACAACAAGTTGACTGGAAGGCATAAGGAGTTGATCGATAAATCCGCTTTCTCAAGATTAGTATCAATTACAAAACTTGATATTAATTATCAAGTATTGGACTTTATTGTTCAAAGATATCAAGGAGATCGGATTTTCAAGTTTGGAGAGAAAGAACTCATATTCTCAGATAATGACATAGGCTTGATTTTGGGGTTTCCTTCATCAGGATTTCATATACAACTAAGGGGTTTTTCGTTTGAATGGCCAAGTTCATTCGAAGAGCAATTTTGCCAACCAAGCATGTTATTGAATCGTCATAACATTTGTGACATGCTTGAATCTTTAAGATCTCAAGAAGATGATCATTCAAATAAAATGTACATAAGATGTCTAATATCATTGATGTTTTGTACATTTCTATTCCCCGAAACGAACTTCTGCTTCCCAAAGGTCCTACTAAATTACATAGATTCAATTGAAGATACACGTTTCTTCAATTGGTCTAATGCAGTTGGGACTATGATAATGCAACGCTTGGAAGACATAGTGGAAAAAATGAGGAAGCGTTCATCATCTGATGGGAAAGGCACAGTTGGCTACTTAACTGAATGTGCAGCGTGTTTATATGTAAGTTTTTTTAATCTCTAACTACTAGTTTGTTTTTAATAAATATTTACCAAATATTTAATTATGTTAAATTATTTTAAGGCATGGGCTCTGGAGCACTTATTCCCAACACATGCATTGAATCAAAATCTCTTGTCAAGAATTAGGAAATGGTCAACTCCTTGCAAAGTCACAATTGAACAATTCATGAACTTTAATGAAGATCAGGTAACATAATTTTATTTACATTTTCATTTGTGATTTTAATATTGAATATAATTTTTGAAGTTACTGATGCAAGTTTTGAAAGTTACTGATGCAAGTTACTGATGCAAGTTACTGATGCAAGTTTTGAACAATTCACGTACAAATACAAATTTTGAAGTTACTGATGCATTCATGAAAAAAGCGATATTGAAAATATTTATCAATAAATCACAAATACTTACTGAAGTAAGTTTGGAAGTTACTGATGCAAGTTACTGATGCAAGTTACTGATGCAAGTTTTGAACAATTCACTTACGTATACAAGTTATGAAGTTACTGATGCAAGTTTTGAAAGTTAATGATGCAAGTTACTGATGCAAGTTACTGATGCAAGTTACTGATGCAAGTTTTGAACAATTCACGTAAAAATACAAATTTTGAAGTTACTGATGCATTCATGAAAAAAGCGATATTGAAAATATTTATCAATAAATCACAAATACTTACTGAAGTAAGTTTGGAAGTTACTGTTGCAAGTTACTGATGCAAGTTACTAATGCAAGTTTTGAACAATTCACTTACGTATATAAGTTATGAAGTTACTGATGCATTCATGAAATATGCGATAATGAAAATAGTTACTAATAACTAAAGTAAACTTACTGCTGGATCAATCAAAATTACTAATCATGCATACCCCAATTGTTATTTCTCGTCTAATCCGTAAAATTACTGAAAAATTGACTTTAGTTACTGTTGCCTTAATCAAAGTTACTTATACACGCTTCATAATTAATGTAGCATTGTTCAAATATTCTATGGTAAATAGTTACATGTGAGAAGTAATATCTTACTAATATTAATTCATGCTTCAAATTAAATGATACATGTCTCATATGAATCAAATATTTTACTGATTACTTCAAATTTATTTCATGCGTCAATTTTACTGATTTCAAATGTACTGACAGCCTGATACATTTAAAAATGTTAATACTTGTCATTATTAATTTAACTTGAAATGATACTTTTATTAAAATGAATTTTGATTGATGGCTAAATATATTTTCTTGCATTAGATTGTTGTCCAGCTAGACTATGAAGAAAAAGAGCTACTCAAGATTGACCCAAATGAATTCATATTTGATTATGAAACCTTCGTAACAGAGGGTTTCATCTCAATTGCTTATGAATTGCGTGTCATTGTACCACAACAACGGCAACTTGATGATTGTTCAATGACATCAATTTTGAAGACTGCTCAACATCAAAATACACCAGAGTGTAAATGTGAAGAACACAAGAAGAAAATAAGTGATTTGAAGAGTTTCATTTCTCAGATGCCAACTTTGGATGAGTACAAAAACATGAAATAAAAATATGAGAATACATTGAGGGAGAATGAGAAGCTGAAGGTCGAAATCTCTATTCTAAAGCAATGGTTTGAGGAATTCTTTGCAAAATCAGTTAGTGTAAAGCAACAAGAGGAGAAGACAACAAAGGTTGGTGATCAAGAAGAACAAAATAATATCACAAAAAAGATCGAATCACCATCCTTGGATCTTGGAATTGAGGAGGATTCTGAAGATCGTGGCAAAATTAAACCATGTGTTCCAAAGAGGGGTAGAAGCAAGAAGCTTATTACTCCTAGCAGCATGTCAAAAAGGGTCAAGTCTAGAAGAGCAATAAAGGAAGAAGAAAATGCACACACCATCCCAATGAAAGAGAAAATAGTAAGGAAAAAAAGAAAGCTTGAAAAAAAGAATATTGAAGAAGTGATGACGGTAGAAGATGAAGATGAAATTCCAAAGATTGAAGATAACAAAGAGCAAGGTTTGGAGGTATGAAATCATCCTACCATACTTTACATATACTGTTGCTTTTAAATTTTTTTTGATTTAGTGTCATTCAAATGATGGTAGTTTAACAAATTACATATGCTAAATATTAATATTATTACTTCTGTCAATTATTAAATTACAAATACTTACATATTAACTTACTGTTGATACATATAATGTTACTAGTGTCTTTCGGTACCTGATACTTAGAGATGACACTTAAGAAGTTATTGTCGATCTTAGAAATATTGGGTGAGAAATTTTCATACTGAATGATTCTTACAAATTATACAAAGGAACTTACTGATGCATTTGAGAATATTACTTATGTTGTTATAAAATAATGACACTTAAGAAGTTACTATCGAACTTAGAAATATAGGGTGAGTAATTTTCATACTGAATGAATCTTACAAATGATACAAAGGAACTTACTGATGCATTTGAGAATATTACTTATGTTGTTTTAATATCTTAATGATACTTACAAATGCTTATATAAATACAAATGCTTAAATTCTTTTGGTGATGCTTCAAAAGTAAGAAATTACAATGATGCAATAACACAAAAT
This sequence comes from Ottelia alismoides, assembly GCA_037367405.1. NCBI lineage: Eukaryota > Viridiplantae > Streptophyta > Magnoliopsida > Alismatales > Hydrocharitaceae > Ottelia > Ottelia alismoides. The sequence goes on from JAZKJV010002696.1 coordinate 27,437, forward strand.
AATGATAATATTTCTTAAATTTATTTATAGGTTTACAATTTAAATCGCATCGATTACGCTGGATACGATGCAATTTCTGAATCAGAGAGGGCAATCATTCATGAATTTCTAAAGGATCCTGTCGCCAAGTAAGGGGAGATTTACTAAATTTATTAGACCCATTTCATGATATATTTATGTTGATTTTTTTGTAATGTTATAACTTAACTTACATTTCAGTATGGGAGCAACTTACCATGGTCCAGGAGACAACTTTTGCAATGGAATACACATTGAAGACCTACTTTATAACAAAATGGTCATAGATGTGATTTTGGACATGTTCATGGATGTGTTTTACAAATCATCAAGAAAATGACGTGGAATGCCTATTTATTTTTGCAAATACGGCTCAAATGGTAATAATACTTAACTATTTTTTGTTTTTAATTTAGGTTATATTAACTAAATATTATTCATTTCAGCAATTGTTCCCAAAGACTGTGAAAGAAGCAACAGAAGAAGATTATGAGCCTCTAAATAATTTGTTCTCATGCACAAGAACAATGTTTGATAGTATAAAAAAAGCCTTTTGTGTAATCCACACCTCCAATCATTGGCATCTTCTCATGGCTGATTTTGATGAGAAGAAATTCATTTCATACAATTCACTTGCTGGGATGAAAAAACACCTCATGGATGTTAGAAAATGGGTAAAAAGATATAAAATATTGTGATACATCCATTTTTGATATATTTTTTTGCTAACATATTTCTTTAACAATACCCTTAGGTTGATTGGATGGCTGAATACTTCATTCTATTTACTGGAGAGCACCTTGAAAAGTGGCCAGTAGAGATAAAAAAAGGAATCCCAATTCAGCGAAGTGATTCCATTGATTGTGGGGTTTATGTAATGAAGTATATGGAATTTATTTGCAAAGGAAAAGATCCAGTGTTCCGAAACGAAAATATCCCAAAGTTTCGTGCGGAGATAGCAGCTATACTACTTACAAGTGTTCAGAAGAAAGATTAACAGAAATGTGATATCTTAGACATGTATATAGAGATGATGTAAATATGTACATGTACTGTTCAAAATTTAAATGTAGTATCTTTCTTTTGAACATGGAATTCTTTATGAATGAGAAAATTTTGATGGTTGTAGATTGTTGATTGTTGAAATTATTATAGATGATACATTCGTCTACTACCTGATACTTACAGATGCATTAAGTTATTGATACATACAATGCTAAATAAAAAAGTTACTATTGCTTTAGACAATATTACTTGAGTATTGTATAGCTTACTACTACTTAAATATACTACTATTTGAACTTAAATTTGATTTTGAAAATCTTACTTTAATAAGGTAAGAATTTACGGATTAAAATATATTATGCTATAAGTTACTAATACTTACAAATGATACGTAATAATTTACTAATGATTTTGAGAATAGTACTTGTGACATGTTAGTAACTTACTTATATTTAGATATGATACAAAAAATCGTAGTTATTATCTAAGTTTCTGATACTTACGTTTTATAATGATGAATGTTACTGATGTCTTCTATAAACTTACCGATACAAGCTTCATATCTACTGATGTATTCGTCAAAGAAAATATGGGAAATATATACTGATACATAAAAACCCCTTACTGATGCATTCTTCAATGTTACTGATACATACCAAACTTACTAAAACATGTCACATGCAAGAACTTACTGATTTATACAACAAATTTAATGAAACATGATTCATACTTACTGATGATGGACAAGTACCAACTTACTTATACAGTCTTGGAAATTGCTAACGAAAAGTGAACAATAAGAACTTACATATACTACATAAAAACTTACTAATACTTACTATTACTTACATATACTACATAAAAATTTAAGGTTGATTTTGGAAATATTACTTGAATAAACTAATATCAAACTGATACAAATGCTTAAAAAATCATCTAAATCCAATTAACGATCGCTTACAAGTGCTTACATTAGATACATATATTATGTTTTAAGTTACTAATAATTACAAATGATACGTAAAAACTTACTAATGATTTTGAGATTATTACTTGTAATATATTAGAAACTTACTTATAGTTAAATATGATACACAAAAACTTACTTATTATTTAAGTTACTGATACTTACGTTTATAATGATGAAAGTTACTGATGTCCTTTACAAACTTACTTATATAAGTTTCATACTTACTGATGCATACGTCAAAGGAAACATGGGTAATATATACTGATTAATAAAATTAACTTACTGATTCATTTTTCAAAGTTGCTGATACATGTTCCAAACTTACTAAAACATGTGAGAGACATAACTTACTGATTCATTCACGAAATTTACTGAAACATAATTCATACTTACAAGACCATTGACAAGTACCAACTTACTTATACATACTTGTAAATTACAAATGAAAATTAAACAATAGAAAATAACTTACAACCAGATCATAAACACACAACTTCATACTTGATGAATAGTACACAATTAAGAAAGATTACAAAGAAGGGGAACATAAAAAAAATGGAATTCTTCTATAAAGTGCAATGGGGTATGCCAAAATAAGCTTCAGTCTTCTCGATCCTTTGAATATCATCTGACTTCAATACTTTCAAATATCAGCTGCATTGATTATGTAACCACCTGTGAAATAGAAAAAATATACATAGTGTTATCAGAACGTTAATATACTAAAAGTACAATATAAACCATATGAATAAGAATTTATCTTACCATCAGTCTTCTCAGTCCTTTGAATAACATCTGACTTCAAAACTTTCAAATATCAGCTCATTGATAATGTAACCAACTGTGTAATGGAAAAAATATACATATTGTTATCAGAACGTTAATATACTAAAAGTACTATATAAACCATATGAATAAGAATATTTCTTACCATCATGCATTATATTAAGATTTTGAAGGGCAATTCCTTGAATCATATCCTGCATTGAATTTGTGGCATAATTTGCATTGTCTACCCTTTGACGAATTCTCTTCACTAATTGATTTCAATCTATTAGTGCTGCCCTTTGGTCTACCACCTTTTCCAGACCCTTTTGGTTTTGCTACATTAGGATCTTTTACAACAAATACTGTCTTATCACATTTTTCATTAACATCATGGACATCTTCAACATTTACAATGATCCTTTTCCTCTTAATAGCTTTGACTCCTTCAGAAGCATCTATAAGGACCTTATTAATGTAATCATATACTTCTTTGTTGCCATCAGCTTCGCTAATAAGTTCATTTGCCAATACCCTTAATTGACTATTATCATCTTGCACTGTTCTCCTCCTATAAAGTGGGTAGTAACCATTTCTCTTGATATCTTTCTTCCATTTATTCAATAAAAGAGAGGATTGAACGTCTAACGCATCAGTGTGTTTTAAAACACTAATAATGTGTCTGCAAGGAATACCCATTGATTTCATTTTCATACAATCACATTTGAATTTATTGTAACAAGTATGAAAAGTAACTCTATTGAAATCTTCAATCCTCCCAATAGGATATACTCTGAATTGTATAACATCATCAACAGAAGGAAATGGAATCACATTTAGTTCAATACCTTCCAAAAGCTCTGTCTTAACCATATAAAACACGGTCTTTGTGAAATGCTCAGAAAATTATTTTTCAATGCTCCACTGCGTAGCCAACTTAGGAATTTTATTCTCATTTTCATTATCCATCCTATTAGCATGCTCTCTCATTCTTTCAACTGCGGTTTGAAATCTAGTCATGAACTCATATAAACTATTCAGCTGATTGACATGGTTAGTCAAGAATGAATTCATGCTCTAGCTCCTCTGTGTTGTATTCATCTCAGCAAAAAAATATCTTCTCATGTAAATAGGAACCCACTTTCTCCTAATACGATATATAACATTAATCCATCTATTTTTGTCAAAATTACATTCGGTAACTATTGTGTCCCACTCAGCTTCAAAATCTTGTTCACTTTTTGCCTCCCAAATAATCTTATTCAATGCAGGAATTGCTATATCAGCTTTCTTTGTTAAACCAATCATCTTCTTCATGTTAGCTGTAACGTGCCAACCGCAATATCTATGTTTGGTAGAGGGGAAGACTTCTCTTATAGCAGCATTAATTGATGGACACTGATCAGTAATAATTGTCTTGGGAGCGACATTAATAGCTATCAGAAAATTTTTAAAAAGCCATACAAAAGACTCCTTTGTCTCATTCATTAAGAATGCGTTGCAAAAGAATACAGTCTGTTTATGGTTGTTAACTCCACAAAAAGAAGCAAAAATGAGCTTATACTTGTTTGTATCGTATGTTGTATCAAAAGTAACAGCATCTCCAAACAATTTATAATCTTCTATAGAATAAGAATCTATCCACATGCAATGAGTTAAACACAAATCCTCATCTTGCTTGTACACATAAAAAATTCAGGTGTAAAGCTTTTGCAATATTCAAGATGTTCCAACAACATAACAGCATAATGACCTTCAATTTCTTTCTTCTGATCACGCTTCAAATTGTATATGTCTCTGGCTATAGAACCAATACGTTCGTCAGATCCACTTTGTTTGTCAAAAAAAGCAATTTGTTTGGCAGTAGGGATGTTCACTTGAGACATAGAAGCTAGTAGATTCTTTGTGGCCTTAGTTATTCTCCTATTCGGTCTCAAGTACTTTTTCTTACTTGGAGAAACAAGTTTATGGTTATGTTCCTCAACGAATGAGACCACATCCCACTGTTTAGATATCTGATTTAATTTAACATACAACTTTGCCTTACAACCACAACGGCTTATTCCACAACGTCTACCCTCGCTGTCTATTCCATCAAGATTAGCTTCTGCGTCTACCACTGACAGGCTCGATGATATCTTTCTCTTTTTGGCATTTTGAAATATTGTCCTTCCTTCCAACAAACATATTTTTTAAAAGAAAGATTCTTAACTTTGTTTTTTCGATCAAAACAATATTTGGTGCTACTCCTAATATTAAAGCCAAGTTCAGTAGCATATTATTCATAGAACATTTCACATTCCTTTAGGTTTGAGAAAGAGAGACCCTCTCGAGGGATAATAGCAGGATCAACAGCTGATATAGGGGAATCATCATCATTTAAATCTTCAACGCTTTCATATTCATCATTGACTAAAAGAATAAAACATAAAAAGAGTATCAGTATGCATATTTAAAGCATCAATATGCTTACTGACTTACGTATTCTTCTGCAATTATTACTAATGAGTTTACTAATATTACATCATGATATTACATAACTTACTAATACAATAGCTTACTGATACTTACGTATTCTTACGTATTTAAAGTATCAGTATTGAATTTATGTAAATTACGTGAGTCATGACATAGCTTACTGATACTTACGTTTTCTTTTACAGTTATTACTAATGAGTTTGATAATATTACATCGTGATATCATACAACTTACTGATACATCTGAAACATAAGAGCTTGCTTATCCTATTGCAAAAGTTACTATCGAAACTGAAAATATTACTTATGTCATAATAAGGCTTACTGAGACTTACATGTGCTACACTAGTGCTACTATTGAATTTATGTATATTACTTGTGTCATAATATAACTTACTGATACTTACTTATTCTTTTGCAGTTATTACTAATGAGATTGATAATATTACTTCGTGATACCATATAACTTACTGATACATCTGAAACATAGGAGTTTACTTATTCTTTTGCAAATATTACTATCGAAAATGAAAATATTACTTATGTCATAATAAATCTTACTGATACTTACCTGTACTACACTAGTGCTTACTGATTCTTTTGCAAATATTACTATTGAATATAAAAACATTACTTATGTCATAATAAATCTTACTGATGTTTACATGTGCTACGATATTTGATCTTACATATATTACTTGTTTGCTCTGAGATCTTACAGATACTTAAAAGATGCTTATATAATACTAGAGCTTATTTAAATTTGATGATGATCGAATTTCAAAATTTCAACGATACAATGAACAACATGAAAATAAAATTCATATGATTACATAAAATATATAAAAAATACCTAATCTTCCAGAGTTCTTGTGGACATCAATCAGATCGAAAAGATTGCCTTCATCTTCTAATTCACATATATAATCTTCACTTTCTGAACCATGAACAAAGTCATCTTTCATCGTTGAATCATACGTATCAAGATCAAAATCTACTCGCGAATTATTCATACACGAACCTATTAAATACATATTAGAAACGAAAACATGTAACGAAAAACATATAAAAATTTATAAATTGCAAATCAAAGTACCTTTGGTTCCAGATTACGAGTAAAGAATCGCTCGAAGCTCTCGCGAATGACAAGAAGGGGTTTTTTTCCTCGATATAAAATGACGCGAGAAGAAATGACTCATTTGCTAATTAAGGAATGTAATTAATTTTCATTTTTACAAAAATGGCGGTTACAATCGTGGTTCCTATAATCATGGGATCGCATGATTTAATCCAACGGTTGGGAATAAGGGCTCATTTTATATAAAATGAGCACAGTGCCCTCTGGATAAAAATCCTATATATATATATATGGGTAAAATGTGTATGCCCTCTAGGGGGAGCTAACTTAGCTCCCCCGCCCCTTTTTCACAAATTTTTTTTATTTTTTGTGAAATCTAAAACCGTGTAAATTCATTATTAAATCCCTATATTATGTCATTCAAATTTCATACGAAACAAAGACTCCTACGACCTCCATCCAAACGGGGTCGATTTAAAAAATCATGTTACCGTTAAAAAATGACTGTCTGGATGGAGGCCATAGGAGTCTCTGTTTCACACGAAATTTTTATGACATAATATAGGGATATAGTGATTAATATTCACGGAAAAAATTTCAAAAAAAAATTGAAGAAAATAGGGCGGGGGGAGCTAAGTTAGCTCCCCCGAGGGGGCAGTCCCATTTTCCTCTCTCTCTCTCTCTCTCTCTCTCTCTCTATATATATATATATATATATATATATATATGGGTCATATGTGGCTGCCCCTTAGGGGAAACCAACATGGCTGCCCCTTAGGGGAAACCAACATGGCTGCCCCTTAGGGGAAACCAACATGGCTCCCCCGTAGGAGTCTCTGTTTCTGATGAAATTCGAATGGCATATAGTAGGGATATAGGGATGAATATACACGGTGTTATTTTTCAAAAAAAATAAAAAAATTTGAGGAAAAATGCGGCGGGGGCAGCCATGTTGGCTGCCCCCAGGGGGCAGCCCCATTTTTTCCTATATATATATTTATATTTATGGGTAAAATGTGTATGCCCTCTAGGGGGAGCTAACTTAGCTCCCCTCGCTCTTTTTTAACGAATTTTTTTATTTTTTTTTGAAATCTAAAACCGTGTAAATTCATAATTAAATCCCTATATTATGTCATTCAAATTTCATGCGAAACAGAGACTCCTACGACCTCCATCCAAACGGGGTCGATTTAAAAAATCTTGTTACCGTTAAAAAAATTACTGTCTGGATTGAGGCCGTAGGAGTCTCTGTTTTACACGAAATTTTTATAACATAATATAGGGATATAGTGATGAATATTCACGGAAAAAAATTCAAAAAAAAATAAAAAAGTTGAAGAAAATAGGGTGGGGGGAACTAAGTTAGCTCCCCCTAAGGGGCATCCCCATTTCCTCTCTCTATATATATAGGAAAAAATGGGGCTGCCCCCGCCCCATTTTTCATCAAATTTTTTTATTTTTTTGAAAAATAACACCGTGTATATTCATCCCTATATCCCTCCTATATGCCATTCGAATTTCGTCAGAAACAGAGACTTCTACGGCCTCCATCGAGATGATGTCGATTTAAAAAATTCGGTTACCATTAAAAAATGACTGTCTGGATGGAGGCCGTAGGAGTCTCTGTTTCTGACGAAATTCGAATGGTATATAGGAGGGATATAGGGATGAATATACATGGTGTTATTTTTCGAAAAAAAATAAAAAAATTTGTCAAAATAAGGTGGAGGCAGCCACATATGACCCATATATATATATATATATATATATATATGTATATATATATGAGTGATCCTATGAGATGAGATTTTGTGAGATGGTGAGATGGGACATTCTGGACCACAAGTTGCTGTATTCTCTCTCATGCCTTTCTCTCTCCTGGTTGGAACTAGTGGTCCAGAATGCCCCATCTCACCATCTCACCAAAATCCCATCTCATAGGATCGCCCCTATATATATATATATATATATATATATATATATATATATATATATAGGGGGCCTTTCATATGAGACGTGGTCCTTCCATCCCAATGGAAGGCCAACGATCTGGGCCATCGGATTCAAATCTAACGGCACCTTCAATTGTGTTGCCCAAAAGGGCATTTTGGTCATCAACTTTTGAATTAAATATGCACGCCAATTAATATTTTGAAATACTAAATTTAGATATCTTTATTTTTGGTAGTTTTCGCAATACCAAATTTAAAAAAATGCCTAGTTTGTTCTGGGCGACATTAGGTGGGGAAATGTTTGTATCCTATTGTACTGTTTTGTAGATTCTGCGGTTCTTTTTGTATGAAGTGTATGTTTTTTGTATTTACTGTATTTCCTTCAAAATTAATGAACTATTTGTAAACTTTGTATGGTTTTTTGTAGAATACAATTCATATTAGCAATTAATGTATGATTATTTGTAATGGTTGTATGGTCCTTTGCAGAATAACATTTTTGTGGTTCTTTTTAAAAATACAGTAGTCATTCGCGCTCAATAGATGAGTAAAATATAACCGAAATATGTATAATACACATTCAAAATGTATAATGCACATCCAAAATGTGCAATACATGTCAAATATACAATATGCACTTCTTTACAGCAGTATCCGTCGCAGACCTCCATCCGCTGGAGCAGCAACTCATTCCACCCGCCGACCAAGCTTCATCATCGGCTCCATAGCCACCGATGTGCTCTGCCGCATGGAGTTCGCGGGGTCCCTTCACCCCGACACCATCCGCGACTTGCTACAGCAAGGGGCGGTTGCCTCCATTGCTTGTGACGGAAGACAAGGAGGCGACGCACCCCTCGCCTTCTCCTATGTGCCCCGACCTCCGATGGCTACTCACGCGCGCAGCAGTCTTTCGCCATACAGATCATCATCTACATCATCCTGAGGGACGACCTCCGTCCGCGCGGAGGAGAAGACCTTCATTGCACAGCCGGCGAGTTCGTCAGCCGCAGACCAGTCAGCACCGAGGTCAAGCCACGGCTGAATGACGACCATCTATCCACCGCGAACGTCGACCGCCGCTGATCCACTCCGCACCAGATCCACGCAAAAACAAAAGGGGCGGCCCCCTTTTGGTTAGGGCATACCGTTTCCAAATTTGAATAAACATTTAAGAAGACATTAATGGGGGAGATAATTGAGTTGATTACATACTATATTTAGATAATGTATAAAGACCAAAATGGGTTTTTGCTTAATTTATAAATAATATTAATATGTCATTAATAACAACCACCAGATCAATTATGGATGGCCGAGATCGTTGGCCTTCCTTATGAATGGAAGGACCATGTCTCATTTGAAAGATATCCTATATATATATATATATATATTTAATGGGGCTGCCCCCTTGGGGCAGCCCATTGGCAGCCCCCATTCGTTTCCAGCCGTTGGATTATATCCACGGCTCTCCTATTTTCCACTTTCTGTCATTCTCGAATTTTGTCACAGCCCCCATTCGTTTCCAGCATGCACGGCTCTTGGTCTCCCCATCTCCTCCTGAGACAACCCAAAGCCCCATCCTCCTGCACGAACCCAAAAACCTCCCACATCTTTACTCCAACGCCACCTTTCGATCAACTCTGGTGCCCCTCTTTTCTTCCACACCATCACTACCTTGCCACCTCCTCTCCCCCATCGCACCACCACTTCCGTCAGTATCCCCAACCGCATGCGAGAGCACTCGCCACTGTGAAGTCGTCTCTTACCCAGATTCTCCCATCAAGGACCCATAGCTCTTGTGCGCACCCTCGCCATATATGGAGCTTCCTGGCACAAGTAGATTCCCTCGATCGGCCATCGGGGCAACACCATTACCGGATACGTTGTCAGTTCCATTGTAAGCATTCCACACCCCGTGTGTTCTCATGAGAGATTTCGATAGTGGAGTAATTAAATAAGCCTTGTTTTTTCTGTTTCAGATGGTTTTTTTTTGCGGAATCGCCTCACAATGTTTCAAGGAGAAAGACATGGCATGCAACGCAACACTGATTAACAGCTTTTCTAAAGAGACCGTGCAATGCATCACCTCTTCTATTTTGCAGAGAGAGAAATCAGCAACAAAGGCCTCCATGTCCAGTAGATGCATGTTCAAATCTGCCAATATACAGATGTGACTTTCATCCCCATGTTTCGTCTTTTTTGATTGGGTATTAGCTCCCCATAATAATTGTAATTGCTATTATTCATGGCGTTTTGTACAGATATCCTGCTTTATGGAACAACAGAATATCCCCTTGTATCGTCTTTCATATTTTAAAATTTTACAGTCGATTGTTGAATCTTATGTCTATTAAGTTGCATTGCAAGTTTGAGATCTCTTTTTTTTGGTAACTGCGTGGATCGCTTGATCTTGATCGAACGGTTCGCATGAATTCGTACGGTAGAAGCTCGCAAAATCTGTTAATTCGAGCGGACCGCTCGATAAAGATCGAGCGGCTTAGGCGGTTACTGCAGAAACTGCAGCATCGTGGAGGATCCTCTCGCGAGGATCATCACACCTGTATTAATGCAGGGGATTCGTTGGAAGAGGATCGGATGACCTCGAGATGCGTGTCAACAATCTCAGCCCCTTATGAGCGTCGTCCGATCTTCATCCAACGAATCCTCTGCATTACAACATGGGTTGTTACGGTAAAGGATCTGTTTCCTGTGCCCTCCATCAGGGGCTCGAATCTCTAGTTACGATAACGTAGACATGCAGTTTTTTTTTTGCGATTTCATTCCAAAATCCAACCTTAAAAAGTATCTGGATCTTATATTAATACTCTATCTATCCCCAGATTTCACTCAAATATGAGATTATTTGCTATTTATGTTAATAGTTTAAGATTCAGTCATCATCTAAGCAATTTATTTTCCATTTAAAAAAGATATGAATCTTTAATCATTAAGATAAAATAGCAAATAATCTCAGATTTGAGCGAAATTTGAAGGATATGTTAAAATGGGTGCATTCTCGATTTATTCTCTAACATTGAGAATTTCACTGGTGAAAACCACAAAAGTTTCTGAAAGGAAAGAATAAAATATAGAGTGATTCAATTGAATATCTACTGAGTTGACCATGATTTCTTCTTGACAGACAATAATTTAGGTATACCGATAAAATCTTGCATAACTATTTGCTAAATTTCAGATACGCTTTCTATGCATCTTCTGATTTCACAAAATTCTAGATTTATTGTTCAAATCAGACTATATAAATTGGTTTTGATTGTTGGGAATTTTTATATTAAATTGTCATGTTCAAAGTTATTGACACTTCTGATCATAATATCCATTCAGATTTAAACACCAATAACGTTTTCAACATATTATTTTGGAGCATTTGTCAGTCATCAGCAAGACAACTCTTGTGGTTCTGATTTGCCATAGCTTCTACAATTGGATGATGCAACACTCATAGATTCAAATGGTCGAGGAAGTCTCATGGTTCGAAGGATTGGATTTGCCATCCAAAAGGAATTGGTGGCACAGCTTGTTGCCCGTATCCCATCAATTTCTATGTAACAGATTCTGAGTAGATATCCATCTCAATTTCTAAAGAATACCAACCTACCGATACAATTTCAAAGGAAGTGGTACACATTTCTGAAGTAGCTAAATATATGATATCTGAAGTTTAACATGCAAGGAAAAGAAACATTAAGATTTTGCTAATGATCAAAATACTAATGAAATTTCCACCATTTATCAAGTACCATACATTGCTCTCCATAAGAAATTCTATCATTTACTGTATCTAATAAATTTAATGGAACATAGGGCCTCCATTCATGTACTCTTCGGGTCGGGCTTTCGGACTGGGTCGGATTGGGCCAAGCCAAGCTCATGCCCGGCCCAAAAAATTTTAAGTCTAAATCTTGGATCCAAGCCCATGCCAATGCTCATCGCTAAACATAATAAATCCCTCTCTTGAAAAGTGAGCACGATCAGCATACCCAAAGACATGGTGGTTGACGATGAAATTGTGAAATGGGCACCCAAAAATTCCTAAATTATGCACCCAATTTCAATATTATGTCTGATTTTAAAGGTAACAATGTTGTACACGATCTTTAAGATCCGTCTCAAAGTACTTTTGAACTGCGATCTAAATTTCAGTAGTCACGTTCTGCATTAAGACAATTTTTAAAGAAAAAATACCATTCGTACTTTTTAAATTTCAAGTATAAGGTGTATGGTTTTGGGACTTTTGTTAGCCTAAAAAGTATTTATATGGTGGTACATTTTAATTATTTTGTGTCAAGGTTTTAAAAAATTGAACCGAACAGTCGGTTCAATCGGTTAAACCAAAAACCATAGGAGAAACAGTCCAACCATTCAAAATCAGGTTGAACCGCTTAACTCGCATCCGTTTTTTGACAAAAATAATTTCAAATTAATTAATAAAACACCAATCTCAAAACCATTTATAGTCTGGATACATTCTGACCCCAATATCATGCTCCCTTGTCTATTTTCCTTCCATATGTTTCTCAGTGTAAGTTTCCTCCAGTTCTTAGGTTTTCATCCAAATATTTATATGGTTTTGTCTCTTTGACTTCGAGAGCACGTGTGCAAATGATCCAATATCGCCTCTTCCTTCCTCCCCTTAAGAGCATCACCCCTCCCTTCATACATTGTGCATGTTCTCCCTTCCATCAACAACAAACGATGCATCCATATAAAGAAATCGTAGCAGTCATACTATGAGAAGTAGTAAGTTAACACCATTTGTCATCAATTAGAGTTAGAATAGTTTAAAATTATTAATTTTGTACATCACATATATGTATTTATATGAATTTGATAAAATACAGTTATTTTGCACCTTCAAGTTTTTCTAATAATATTGATACTCCAATTATTTTTGCAACTACACTTGTGCCCCTATATTCTTTCAAATTCACAATATTGCCCTTATGTCTGTGTAATATCACAAGTGTACTAATAAAAGGCCACTATTGTCAATCTTGTAAAAATATGGCACACATATAATGATAAAATAATAGGGATGAGTTTTATTAGAAAAACTTGGAAGGACATAATTGTAAAATTCATTAAGATATATGATGTAACATTATTCATATTTATTTGTATGAAATACTAGTCTATCTCGGTTCAACCCAGTTAGACCATATGAACCAGACCAACAATACATTAATTCAATTTTTAACAATTTTCATGAACTGTTGATGTTTCAATCAGTTGGTCCCATTAGTTCGACCATAAAATTCAAAATCAATAACTGCTTTGATGTCCAATGCAGTTTATAAAACCTTGGTTTGTATTGATTTGATAGAAGTGAGTGATATCCTATAACTTCTATAGGATTATCACAGTAAAGAAAAAGCAATGCATGGTAGTTGGTGTTGATCTAGTAGAGGCGCCAAAGCTTTATTTGGCCATCAAGGATGTCAACCAACTGTCAAAGAGCCATATTCATCAAATCTGAATACACGTTTGAGATTTGAATAAATTACACAAAAGTTCCTGAACTATACATTCAATTTCAATGTCATACCTGATCATTAAAAAGTAACAATGTGGTACTGAATGTTTAAGATCTGTATCAATATGATATAAGACGGCTGAGATAAAGTTGTTCCATTTGTCCTTCGATCTTAAATCACATTAGTTCAAAACTAATTTGATACGAATCATAAAAATCGAGTACCACATTGTTATTTTTTAAAGTCCTGGTATGATTTTGAAATTGGGTATATAGTTCAGGGAATTTTGTATAATTTACTCTTGAGATCTTTACAGGAACACATACTGCATTCCATCATAGCAGGGATCTGATTGCCCATCACCAGTTAAGAAACATCCTTCCAGAACCTATGAGGCAGATCACAGGGGCAGTGACACCTTATCCTAAAAAATAACTTAAAACTAAAGGAGAATTCTGTACCAGGAGAAGGTAGAAACCGGCCAACGCAAGCAACAAACATGCTAAATATGTTCACCTTGCACGCTCGCCCACACTTGCACAACTCTGTTGTACTTAACATACATTTTCGGGCATAAGAACTTCCAAAGGAAAAAAAGCGCAAAATGAAATGAATGCAGTGCACAACTTCAAGGACGCACCTCCGCCGAATTTCTGCTGCCTCAATAATGCCCTGACCCCTTCACATGCCCTCCAGATATGCACTCCCTCCACCATCCATCGCTGCATTCGCTGTGTCATCCCTTCACGGTTTTCGCAGATCTCAGCATACGGTGTTCTCAAAATTACTCAACACAACTTTGATGTTAATCCACAGCTAAAACAGTTAGATTAAGAGTAATAATAGAGAAACATTATTACCCCAAAAGATAAGTCATAACACCGAAAGCCGCGGGCAATACAAATAATTGAACTTCCTTTAAACGGCAGTTTTATAATCCACAACTAAACTATGAACAATATTTCGGGTACATCCATAATCCTGTTCGAAGATCAGGTGATAGTGCAGTAGAATTTCCTTCAAATGTTGAATGAAGGAACCACTTGTAAGCAATTCACTTCTGGGATAGTCATACACAGGACTATTTAAACTCGGTCATACGTACAATCCAATTACCGTATTACCAGAAGATACCGCCTTAGCAACCAGAGATCCGAATCACGGATGCAGGAAAGCCCATGCCTTCAACTGGATGTTTTGACCCTGGGTTAGCTATAACATGTAAGTTTAACAGAGCAGATATCCTACTAATTTCACCACGTCGTTAGTCAATATCCGTCCGCAGTGAACCCTTCGTTCTTTTGGGTAGAAGCAACTCAATCTCCAGAAATGATGGGAAAAACCATGTACCAGATTGCTTGTTAATAGTAGCTGGAACGATTGAAAACCATGCTTCACTATCATGGGCATTCTCTTCTCGACCTAGAGTGAGAAGTTCGCATGTAGCTAGAAACAATTTAAACTCAAAGAAAGTTGTATAATAATCCACAACAGTTATATACTGAGGAGCAGCTATCATTGACTCTGTCGCATCAACTGGGAGCATACATAGTTCTCTACCAACATCCTCGCCACAGCTACCTGAAAGTCAAATGGACTAAGAGATCTCCCACTGATGTCTTGAAGTGAGAAGCTGCATAATTTACCTGATGGGAGTTCCCCCCAAAAGTGATCAGCCGTTGAAGATTCTCACCCTTCACTCCTGTAATCTTTTTTTCACGTGCACAAATAAAAACCAAAACAAAAGTAATTATACTATGACGCAAGTAAATAATGGCATGCAAAGTTCACGTGTGTGACTCAGGTCTTTTCATCCGAATGCATTTGTGATAGTGTGTTAGAAATAAAAAGCAGGGGTTCAATTCAATGTAAAGCATGTGAGCAATTGACACTAAACAGTGGCAGACACAGAAGGCGCACAAAATGTTAACAATCAAGGTTGCAAAAGTCGGTAGTCGGTACTCGGTCGGTTAGGTCACTGACTAAGGATTAATCGGCAGTCAGGAGATTAATCGGATTTAGTCGGGCTTTAATCGGCTTTGATTTTTTAAATATATAAACCATTTTTATACATATACTATTATATATTTACATAGATTTATATATTTTTCTACTATTATAATAAATCAAAAGAAGTAATTGAATTTAAATAAAATAGTAAGCGTATTAGAGTAAGTTTGCTTTTAAAAAAGTAAAAAAACATGCTATCTCAAAGCAAAAATTGGTTGACTAGTGGACCTAGTCGGAATTAGTTGGTACTCGGTCGGCCACCCCACTGACTAGACTAGTCGGACCTACAAGTCGGGCTAGTCGGGTGACTTTTACAACACTGTTAACAATGATGCCAAAAATAAAATTTTAAAAACAACAGTTAATACTTTTGATAATTAGCATCTGGAACAGAACAGTATTGACAAAATTGAATAAGAACAACGAGAATACAAGAGACATTTACCAAGATTAGGCAAGTTTGGCTAGCAGCCAGCGAAGGAGACTCAACTTGAGGCTCGCTACCTAAGGGAATGGTCCTTTTTTTGTCTCAAATACAACGTAAGATTCCATGAACCTTTTATGTTGATGTCAAACCCTAAAGTTGAAAGTTCAGACCCCATTTAGTTACAGTCAGACCCCATTGCATATTACTTCTAACTATCATCATGAGTCCTTAACCATGGGGTGAGTGAACCCCATTCCATAAACCGATAACTAAAAGAAATGGAAAGCATTTATTTTTATTAAGGAAACGAAAAGTTTTTATTGTCACATAAGTTAAAAATGAATTTCCAATTCTACGAACTGAGTATAATGTTCATTATGCAAAATAAAATAACCACTTAAAGTAGTAAAACATGTGTTCTCCAAAAGATACGAGATGAAAAATAATCATAAAAATTATCATGATTCTTGGTGGCAGGAAGAAGGCAGTAGCTATCATACCCCTGAATTCTGTGATGGAGAATGTTCATGCACACATTAGCAGACACATGAACACGAGCAATGGAGCAACTTCAAGAGGAGACTGTAGTGAGTTGTTAGCTCGGAGGTTATCCACTGGAGTCTTGGAGACTCAACCATGCGTGGTAATGGAGAAGCGTCACAGGACACTGGCGTGGTGGGAGAGTGCCATACTTCTTGTAGCAGTGTAAACACATTGAGTACAAGCAGTAGTGCAAGACATGACAACGGAAGTACACAATAATACACATGGCGTAGAGGGGCGGTATATGTAGTGAAGCAGTAGACATTAAGGAGTAATGAGATGAGGTCATACAACATACGCACGAGGACGCACGGTATCGATAGCGGGCATGGCGATCCAAGGAGGCATGAAGCGTTGCAGGTGTTGAGTACAAGTGTGGACGAGCATGCTAGATAGTACACGTATGAGAGTGGTCCGAAGGCCATGATAGCAGAGTTCTGGTGGACTTCCCCTTAGCATGCGGAGAGCTCGGACCATGGCCTCAAATTTCAGCGAAATTTAGTCAAATTTCTGTCGAATATCGATATTCAATAGAAATCGAAATTCGACCGAAATGGTCGAAGTGACCGAAATATGGGAGCTCTAGCACAAAAAATGACCGAAATGACCGAAATTTCGATCGAAATTCGAACCGAAATTCTGTTTCGGCCGGTCACCGAAACCGACATTTAGGGCCTTGGCTAGGACGAGTTTATCGCACAAGGGTCTCAAGGTTGTGTGTTCCCTTAGGCACAAGACTGAGTGCTCGATGACACTTGGTGAGTTGTGGCAAAAGCTGCATCAACAAAGCGTTGGAGCACAAGTGTGTTGATGACTGGGGGATGATGCCGCATTGTCCGTGAGAAGATAAAAGGACAACAAGGAGTCAATGAAAATTATCGTGTTATTAGACTGCAAAGTACACATGTTAATGTCTCCATCTTTCTCACTTTCGGGAAGAAACATAGATTCACATTATCCATAAGAATCTTTTCGATCATTAGTCAGTGATCAAGATACAAGAAAATAGAAGAAATAAGGAAATTCAGCTTATGCTTTAGCATGCATATTTAATCCTTCAATCATCATTCAGCTGGCCAGGCTATAGATTGACTTGTTTGTTGAAATGTGAGAGATGCATTTGAAGTACAACAACAACAACAAAGCCTTTTCCCACAATTAAGTAGGGTCGGCTACATGGATTCTTCGCCTCCATTCAGATCTATCTTGGGTCAATCTCGGGCTTATATCCAAAAAACTAAGATCCCTTCGTATAGTCTCTTTCCAACACTTCTTGGGTCGTCCTCGCCCTCTCTTACCCAGATGCATTTGAAGTAATTCGGGCAAATAGAGCTTGACCATAATAATCAGTTAGATGATAAAGCCTAAAAAGAGGGGGGAAATACTAAGCATGTACGAACATGACCCAGAGTAGATTTGAGTAAAAACCAAGAATATATGCAGCCAACTAAACTCA
Source organism: Ottelia alismoides (assembly GCA_037367405.1). Classification (NCBI taxonomy): domain Eukaryota; kingdom Viridiplantae; phylum Streptophyta; class Magnoliopsida; order Alismatales; family Hydrocharitaceae; genus Ottelia; species Ottelia alismoides. The sequence goes on from JAZKJV010002696.1 coordinate 45,634, forward strand.
CCATGAAAAAAACTTGATTTTGATTTTCGTTACTGTTTTCTACAACAACAACAACAAAGCCTTTTCCCACAATTAAGTGGGTTCGGCTACATGGATTCTTCGCCTCCATTCAGATCTATCTTGGGTCAATCTCGGACTTATATCCAAAAAGCTAAGATCCCTTCGTATAGTCTCTTTCCAACACTTCTTGGGCCGTCCTCGCCCTCTCTTAGCCGGCTCAACATCCCAACACTCGCATCTCCTAACCGGTGCATCAGTTGACCTTCTTTGCAAATGACCAAACCATCTTAAGCGGTTTTCTCGCATCTCATCCTCGATCGGAGCTACACCAACTTTCTTTCTAATTGCATCATTCCGAATCCGATCTTTACGTGTATGTCCACACATCCATCTTAGCATTTTCATTTCTGCTACAGCCATTCTCTGCACATGTCTATGGTTCACAGGCCAACATTCAGAACCATAAAGCATAGCAGGTCTCACGGCTGCTTTGTAAAACTTTCCTTTAATTTTTAAAGGAATTTTCTTATCACAAAGAACAGCGGAGGCTCCTCTCCACTTTAGCCAGCCTGCATTTATTCTATTAGTAACATCTCCATCAATTTCCCCATCATGTTGCAAAATAGATCCCAGATATCTAAAAGAATCTCTCTTCTGAATGTTATCGTCACCAATCTTCACCTCGATTCCTTCACCATTGCTTCCATCAAAGGTGCATTCCATATATTCCGTCTTAGCCCTACTTATACGAAAGCCTTTAGTCTCCAATGCATGTCTCCAAACCTCAAGCTTCTCATTTACTCCATCTCTAGTCTCGTCAATCAACACAATATCATTAGCAAATAACATACACCAAGGTAACTCATCCTGAATGTGACTTGTCAACTCGTCCATAATCAAAGTAAAAAGAAATGGACTCAAAGCTGAACCTTGATGTAAACCAATGTTGATATCAAAATAGTCAGTCTTCCCCGTCGGGGTCCTTACACAAGATAAAGCCCTATCATACATATCCTTTATGAGATTAATGTATAGGACAGGTATTTGTCTCTTCTCCAAAACTCTCCATAGTATCTCTCGTGGGACGGAATCATAAGCCTTCTCCAAATCAATAAAGATCATATGGATATTCTTCCTTTTAGCTCTATAACTCTCCATTGTTCTTCTCAGCAAATGGATGGCTTCAATAGTTGAGCGACCTGGTATGAATCCGAATTGGTTTTCTTTTACTTGGGAAACTTGCCTCAACCTTCTTTCGATCACACGTTCCCAAATTTTCATAGTGTGACTCATCAGCTTGATACCTCTGTAATTTGAACAATTTTGAATGTCTCCTTTGTTCTTATAAAGAGGCACCATGATACTCCTCCTCCAATCTTCAGGCATTTTCTTGCTTCGCCAAATAACATTGAATAGATTCGTAAGCCAAGTCAAACCACGCTCACCTAAAACTTTCCATACTTCTACAAGGATGTCATCCGGTCCAACACCTTTCCCGGGTCTCATAACCTTCAAAGCCTCCTCTACTTCTTTTCTTTGTATTCGTCTATAGCATGCACGATTCAAGTAACTTTCACTACTAGCTAGATCACCCAAAGTGATCTCTCTACTTCCTTCTCCAATGAAAAGTTTATGGAAGTACTGCTCCCATCTAGTCTCTATATCCTTCTGAGTAACAAGCGCGTGACCTTCCTCGTCCTTAATGCATCTCACTTGAGAAAGGTCTTTGGTCTTTCTTTCTCTTGCTTTGGCCAACCTGAATATATCCTTCTGGCCCTCCTTATAGTTGAGATTTTTATACAAAACCTCAAAAGCTTTTGACTTAGCTTCGCTTACAGTTACAGCCTTCTTTGCTTCCTTCTTCGCTATTTTATAGTCTGTGACAGTTTCCTCTGTTCTATCCTTAGACATAGCTTTAAAGCAAGCTCTTTTAATTTTTAGCTTCTCTTGCACCTCTTCACTCCACCACCAAGCCTCCTTTTGACCCGGAGTTCCTCCTTTTGACTCGCCTAGCATCTCTTTGGCTACCTTTCGAATACAAGATGCTACTGCCTCCCACATCTCGTTTGCACTACCGCTACAATCCCAAGCTAAGTCTTCTAAAACCTTCTCCCTGGAGCTTGATTGCTTCAGCAGAAGATTCCACCACCTAGTTCTAGTGATCTTAGGAACCTTCCTTTTCTTTACCAGCCCTTTTATTTGTAAATCCAAGACTAACAAGCGATGTTGGGTTGTTAAACTCTCTCCAGGGATTACTTTACAATCTTTGCAATACAACCGATCTCTTCTCCTCAACGCAAAGTAATCTATCTGTGTTCTAGTTGAGCCACTCTTATAAGTAATTAAATGCTCCTCCCTCTTCTTGAAAAGAGTGTTTGCTATGAAAAGATCATATGCCGTTACAAAATCCAGAATGACTTTTCCCTCTTCGTTTCTATTCCCCAAAACCATGTCCTCCATGCACACTTGCATACCCTGAAACATCTTTTCCCACATGTCCATTAAGATCTCCACCTATGCAAACCATCTCTCTTTGTGGGATTCCTTGTAAAATCTTATCCAGATCCTCCCAAAAAGCTTGTTTAGTCCTTTCATCTAAACCAATTTGTGGTGCATAAACTGAGATGATATTCAGAATTTCTTCTTCAAGCACCAACTTTAGCAAAATAATCCGATCCCTAAATCTTTGCACCTCAACCACACAATCCTTCAAATCTTTATGAACAACCACTCCAACACCGTTTATGCCCTTATCTTTACCTGAATACCAAAGTTTAAAGCTTGTCTTCTCGATCTCCCTTGCTTTCTCTCCAACCCATTTAGTCTCTTGAAGACCAAATATATAAATCTTCCTTCTTTCCATTGTATCCACTATCTCCATCAATTTTCCAGTTAAAGTACCGATATTCCAACTACCAATCCGTAACTTCCTTTGCAATCTCTTTTGGACTAACTTCTTTACTCGCATGCGTCCATTATGCGAGAACCCTTGTAAATTTTGGACTGCATCCGGGCGGTGATGCAGCGGAACTAGCTTATTTACCCGCATGCGTTCCTCATGCGAGAACCCTTGTAAATTTTGAACTACATCCAGGCTGCGACGTAGCGGCCCTTGCCAATTTTTCATTGCATTTGGGCGATGCAACGCGTCGCAAGTAGGGAACGCCCCAACGAAATCTGTATGATTGCTTAAATCCATGTTTAAAAGATCCGAACGATTTCGAGATAAATTCATAAATAGTATTCTTAGAAGAACTTTAAGAACACTATTTACGAATTTATCTCTCCTGCGCTGGCTATCGGCTACCTAACGCGCAACCCTCCTCATTTACTCGGGCTTGGGACCGGCCATGGCTGAGTTTTTCGTTACTGTTTTCTAATTAAAATATTTTTGCTGATGGTGCAACTGAAATAATCCACAAAAATGGCAACTTAGTTACAGTGTATCTTAATATGTCATAATATTAATGTATCACGTGTATGAAATATAAAGCTATAAAAATGAAATTTTTTATAGACTTTTTCAATTGTGCCATTCCAAACTTTACCAAAAGCATTTGTGACCCTGCCAATATTATAATTACATGACGACCCCTAGAAAACATCTCTATAACACTTGTACCCATTTAGCGTGATTCCCCCCTCTTTTGGTCTCAAAAAAAAACATGTGTGCCCATGTTATTGACCATTACGGGTCAAACTGTTGGAGGTAACAATCAAATGACTAAACTTAAAAAATACAAAACAACATGCAAAGTGTCTCCATCTTCTTCTACCTTATGTCTTCACATCTCCCTCATCTTGTACGCAGCCTCTTCATCTTCTTCTACCTTATGTCTTCCCCATCTCCCTCCTATTTCTTCATCTTCTTCCACCTTATGTCTTCCTCATCTCACTCATGTTATATGCAGCCATCTTCCTCCCACTGGCTGTTGGGAAAAGGATGTGGAGATGTAGTAGACGGAGTCAGGGAGGATGCATAGGTTGGGAGAAGGGGGTCGCGGAGAAGGAAAAAGTTGGGAGAAGGATCAGGGAGGAGATTAAGAGGAGGGCAAAACTCTGCTTTAACAATATGTGCCTTGAGTTAGGAGATTTGATTTCTCTTTGATCGCTAGAATACCAAGCGCTTGCGAACACCACACCTACATCCAAATACCTACTACCATGTCAGCCTTCCTCTTATTGATAGCCGCTTATGTAAACACATTCATCTATCAACCCCTTGCTCGCTATGACATGTCGATTAGAGTTTATAAAATAATAACATTGACCAAAGAAAGACGTTGGTTATAGACATAGCATGTAGTTTCAGTGGCCTCCAACAGGTCGGCACCCCTTTCCTTAGGGGATGTTATCACTTGGCATGTATCGGGCATGCTATTTTCTCTTGCTATTCCTCCAAACCATCTGAGTGAAGTATATTTCTGCTATGAAGAGAAACAGAAAGTAGGGGGTTTGAGCCGATTATAAAGCTTACCAAGGCCATAAAAAAAAGCATGTGGCTACTCACCTCCATTCTATCTAGACGGGGATATGCAGGCAAAGGTTACGAGGAGGGCTTCAAGAGGGTGATGTAGTGAGTTGGGAAGGAACCAGTGAATGTCAATAGGAGGGGGCTCGAGGAGAAGCTAGTGAATGTTTGATGTAATGACTCAAGGAGATCGCAAAGGCAGAGGAGTTATCAGATGTCAAGAGGAGGATGGGCTGGCACATAGTAGAGGAGGTAGGGGCAAAGAGGGAGTCAGGAAGGAGGAAGTCTAAGGAACCTATACCCATAACTCTACGGGGCATGAACTCGCGCTTGGACCTTCTTATGAGTGCTCTCAACAAGTCATATAGATGCTTTTGGTGGGGGTGCCATATAGGCACGGTGCTACCAGTGGTGGGAAGAAGATGGTGGAGGCATATGACACAAAAGAGGAAGAGAGAAGAACAAACTGGGTACAAAATTAAACCTAATATAATTTGTAGATCAATTTGTAAAAAAAATCCAGTTTAGACCTTTGAGTGTTATATCCAACAGTTAGACCTATAGAGGTTAACAACTAAGGCACATGCATTAATAGAGATGTTATATAGGAGTCACCATGTAATTATGAAATAGGTAGAGACGCAAGTGTTATTGACAGTTTGGGAGGACACAGGTGTGCAATCCCTTCATTTACAAGTTATTTTATCGGGACCATATCTTAAAATGCTTTGGACTATCTTTGGTGACACGTTTTTTAGAACCTAATTAGTCAAACACCTCTATCCAATTCATGTTTGCTGATGATGTCTAAGGAATATGTGCATATTATTTGTGCTCGTTGAATCCTTAGAATATTCGAATCAAGGGCATCGCTTTCTTCTAATTTAACAAAATAAATCGTAAGCTTAAGAAAAAAGAAAAAGGATAATAAAAAATGGTCAGATCTTAATGTTGAAATATTTTGTTTGAGCAGAATTTCATTCAGAATGAATCTCATACCTTAATAGTAGCACCAGACTCGTGTCTAATTTTTGAGATATTGCTGCCATGTATGCCAATCAAACCACCAACTAAATTCTCCATTATCATCATCTCATATGTTACATGCTCAGCTGCAGAATTGGATACCTAAATTTTATTTTGCTTAAATGTAAATGATAATATCAGGTACATCATTTTGATAATAGTACAGTAGGTGGATTGAACCGACTGGCATGGCCAACCTGCAGGCATAACTGCTGGATAAAGATTGGGTGCAGCTGAATTATAAGGATTGAAATAAGCAGGGGTGTAACTATACATTGATCTCCTTGGAACAGCTTTCAAGGGTGGGTTTTCCCTAAAAAATACAGAAAGGTAAATAAATGGCAGAGCAGGAACTGGACAACTGGGAAAAACACTAGGAAAGAATTGAAAAAAGTCCGCAATCAAGAAGTAATAACCACTACCTCAGCTTACATCCAATTTTCTCCAAAGCTGTCAGCACTTCAGCAACTTCACCAGAAATCTGGCATCAAATACTGAATTAGTGTGTTTAATGACAAGGGCAAGACTACTATAAAGTCAGAATATATCTTTTGACGAAAGTCAACCAGTCATGATAAGCATATTATTATTTTCCAGCAGGAATTTTACGCTTTCCTAGTTATGACTATTTACATAACTACTGGCAGATTATCCTTACGCATTCCAAACTTGTTTCATACAAAAGAAAGAAAAGCTGAGATCATGGCCACTAACGGGTTGATCATTATGTGTTCAAAATTTGTTTCGCGCAAGAGAGAAAACCCGAGGTCAGGATCCGTGTTTCCAGTGATTAATTTTAGAATAATCACCAAGGTTTTAAACAAGGTAGGACAGATCAAGGCGACTTCCTATACACGAGGTGATGCGCAAGCCTAGAGGTAGTCAAAACATAGGCCTCCAGTTGTGGGAGGAAAGATGAAATGAGTAAATCATACATAAACTAATATACACAAATAAAAAATCACATTTGCATACCTTTTCGATTTATAAAGTGGTTTGAAAGCTTATAAATTAAAATGAACTTGAATTAATTAAAATGACCGACTCTGTTTATGGGAGGAAAGTTCATTGCTCTTCGTTGTCCTCATATTTCAAATATTAATTAAAATGAACTTGAATTAGGAATTGCAAATATCACATAAGTGTAAACCTCAAAATAAATTACACTATTGCAGAATAACGACATAAAGTTGTAGAACAAAAACCGAAGAATGACATTCAATCAAATATAAATAAAGGTTTAACATATGTAAATAACAATGATGCTTTACAAGATAGATTTAGACCAAAATTCATACCTATAAGACATTACTTCCAAAAAAGGATTCATTGAGTATCTCACAAAAAAATTACAAGAAATCACAATCCTTTAAGTTCCTAGTTGGTGTTAGTGCAAGCGAGGGCAGGACAGTGACGAGGGGTGGAAAGAGCGCTGGCAAGAGCACGGCGGCAAGGAGGCGGTCACATATGGGAACGTTTGTTGCAAGTACGAGAGCTCTAGGCATTGGACGTGGGACTATCAGGACCACCTCCGGTGTTTATCTTGTCATGGAATTGGTCATTGCTTGGTCAGACGTCTAAAAGGATAGACAACATGTCAGTGTGAAACCGAACGAGATACACAAAATTTAAGTGTATAGCGTGAAGTATGGGAGTGCCAAACACAGGGAGGCAAACTGTGGAAACTATGGTGGAATAGTTGAATAGATTAAGATAAGGGTTTAATGAATTTTTAGTGATTTTTTAAAGTGTTTTGAGATTTTTAGTTTGTTTTAAGTTTTGAACTGTTTTTATTGCGGTTTTATATACCTATATATGTAAAGAAGTTTAGCTGTGTATTTTATATTCTTGTATTTGATTTTATCATTTAATGTTGTTATGTTTTATATTTGTTTAACTGTTTTTAGGAATTTTAGGTGATTTTTAAAATGTTTGTGGAGTTTAAATTGGTTTTTAAATTGGAAAACAGTGAAACGAATATTTACAGTACAGTTTTATTGAATTAAAAATACATAACAGTAGAAAATCTTCTTGTTTCTATTTTTGCTATAAAGAATATGAAAATACCTTTAAATAATGTAATGTGCGCATTTCTGTCATTTTTTATTAATTAGTTATGATTTTTATAAAATTTGGTATTTTTCATATTTTTAAGTTTTTTAGATTTGATTTTAATTTCTTTTTAATTTATTATTTAGAGTACACTAAAATATTTGTAATATAACTTTTTTAGAATTTATAAAGTTGTATTTGTATTTTTTATGTATTTTAGAAGTTTCAATGTATTTTTGTATTTTGTTTTTTATTTATGAAAAAAATAAATATTTTTATTTTTCAAAATACTCGTTGTATAGAGTATGCTAATACATATTAGGATGTATTTTTATTTGATTTTTATGAGATATATTTGCTTTTACACGGATTTTATTAGTATTAGTATTTTAATATATTGTATAGGGGTTATTATGTAATATAAAGAAACTACACGGGTTCGCGTGAATAAATGGAAAAATATGGAGTTAGTGTGCAAAAATCCCAATAGCGCATGTGGTGATCCGCATGATACAACCTTGCCTAGACATGTACCCAAAGTGATGTCATTCGTAGGATACAAGCACCAAATCACCAAACGACACGTGATGGTGCACGTGAATGACCTGTAGAGGACCTGCTCGAAATACATAAAAGGTTTGAGGGCTCGAGCTGCAAATGTCACAAAAATCTACTTCGGTGCGTGAGGTGCACGTGATGGCTCTTTAGGTTTAAGCAACAAGGGTTGGACGACTCATATTCAATCGGCTCGATCTGATCCCAGGGATTGTGGTGAACCACGTGGACTGCTTATTGGCGTTGGATGGCATTTTGATCGAGCGGCTACTGCCCAATCTGGAGGTGTCACTGTTCCCCAAAACAAAAATGCCACTCCAGGTGGTGGTGATTCAGGAATGTGGATCGAATACTTCGACGGCATTCAGATCTAGAATCGATGGCTCGTCAACGGTTATGGCTTCAACCGTTCCTAGTGTCGTGCTTCAGATCCACGCAAGCATCGATGTCTTCAATCGCGATCAGAGGATGTTCTCTACTTTCAAGTCTTCGATTACAAAACTCCAGGTGCTCGATCGAGTCTCGGTGAGGATTTGTTCCAATCTCCAGGTGATCAAATCCTCATGAAGGTTCCAAAAGCTCCTCGATCACGATGCAGTACTCCTGATGCTATAGATTCTACTAGTGCATGGGATCTGCAATGACAATGTCCAACTCGAGCTCGAAGGCTTGGTCCTCAATATGAAACAGAAGAATGTGAGCGGGGGAGGCTCGGGGAGGTGAAGGATCGAACTCCAGACCTCAACCATCATGCGTAGTCAGAGGGTGTTCCGGTGTATAGGGTAGAACAGCAATGAGAAGGTTTCAATGGGGCTCTTGATTATCGGAGGTGGATTTAACTTGAAATTGGATTGAAAACGATGAAAAATAAGAAGAGATTGGAGGGATCAAGGAGAGAATGGAGAATAGAAACAGAATCAGGGATCTACCTAAGAGCTATGATAAAGGACGATGGATGTCTTCGCTTGGGAATCAAGCTCCGATGAGATTGGTCAATTGGTCCTCGAAGTTTTTTAGGTAGTTGGGCAAAGGAAGAATAAGAAGGTGAAGAAGCCAAGGAAGAACAAGAAAGAGAAGGGGGGAAGAAAACTAGTTAATCTCTCTTAAGTGCCCAATAGGAAATTGCCAGGTGGCAGCAGGCACTACAGGACAAAGATGCAAGAGGACAAAAGACCTATATACAATGCATAAAAATATCATATAAATTAATAAATAAATAGTAAATTAACTTAGATAAATAAATGATATAAATAGCAAATGTAAATAATTTTAAAAATTATTTCACGATGAATTTTAATAAATTAAATAAATTATAATTAGTAAAATAATATAAATAGTATAATTTAAAAGTACAAGTTACATGTATACAATAATTTAAAGATTTCTGATTGATTATTTTTATAAATAAATTATTTATTTTATATTTTATTTATTTAATATATAGTTTAAAGGGTTTTAACTACATTTTCATTACATTTTAATAATTATATTTACAAAGATAAATAAATAGGAATATTTACCATATATGTACACTTTACTTATATAATAAATACAATTAATTATTTTTTATTATTTTTAACTTTTGTAATTTTAATTTAGATTTTATATATTTATTATAAAATATGGGGATAATAATAAAATTTTAAATAATGGGAGAATACAATGAATAAAATAAGAAGGATAGAATGCATATTTGTACAAATACCATAATATCCCAAAAAGTTGATTTTCTTGTATTAATTCCGATTTTAAGTATCTACTTCCATTTTAAAGATAATTTAATTATAAATACAATGAAAGTGAGTTTTGTGAATTTTGAGTTCATACGGAGTAGATATTTAGCTCTGAATGTTCATTTTACGGTATTTTTGTTTCTTTGTACCATGTTATCTATACATTAAATAATTTTTGTGATATTTTCATAAGTTAGTATACATCAATAGAAATAACTTTGAAGAAGAAAATATTTTGATTTGAATGATAAAAAAATAGATGAATATATGTACAAGGTAAATAATGTGCATATGTATACTTAATAATATTTATTTTATGATATTTTTATAAGTTAAGATAACTCAGTCATGGCAGGTCCGAAGCTTGGGTAAATTGAGGAGGGTAGTGCGTTAGGTAGCCGATAACCAGCGCAAGAGAGACAAATTCCTAAATTGTGTTCTTTTTAAGAACACTATTTAGAAATTTGTCTCAAAATAGTTCGGATCATTTCAACATGGATTTAAGCAAACAATTAGATTATGTTGGGTCATTCCCTACAACATGGAAGGCCGTATCGATATCGATATCGTTTCGGTCTGCCCGGAAATGGATATATCGGGATATATCGATGGTATATCGACGATATCGGTGGAAATGTCGAAAATGGCGCAAAAAAAGCCAATTTTTGGCATTTTTTCAGAAATTAAGGTCATCCAAGATATTAAAACCACAAATAACGTATAAATACACACTTATATCACACATATCGCTCCATTTATAGATCATATATCGCACATATCGGTACCGCACATATCAGTCATATCGAACATATTGATATTAATATTGATTCTTGACTTATAAATATTGGAAATGGATTTCATTCAAGTTCTTATAACATAAAATACTACAAATATACACCTAGAAAACCCATATAGATCATTTATGAGGACAATGATCCTTACAGTGCACATATCGGTCATATCGAACATATCGTTGATATTGTTAGTTGTTGACGTACTATATATATTGAAAATGGAGTTCATCCAAGTACTTTGATCACTAAATAATTTACAAATGTACTCTTACTCTCTTAGATAACATATATCGATCATCTATGAACCTTATATCGCATATATCGATAGGGTTGTACTGTTAGTTGTTGACCTATATATATATATTGAAAATGGAGTTTGTCCTAGTTCTTAGATCACTAAATAACTTACAAATATACTCTTAAATCACATATATCGATCATCTATAAAGCTTATATTACATATATCGATCATTTCGAACATATCGATATTAATGTTGATCCGTGACTTCTAGATTTTTTTGAAGAATTGACTTATAGAAATTGGAAATGGATTTCATTCAAGTTTTACAACATGAAATAACTTGTACTATACACCAAGTTGAAGAACCATTGTATGCACCCTCCTGTCGTACCATACCCTACCAGTATATAAATCATAGATTGTTTTAATACTAGTTGTAGCTAGATAGGTAGTGGAATCAAACTTGCATGAATAATAACATTCATATATAGGGATATCGACGAAATATCGGCGATATCGGTCGATATCGTGTATTTTTTGTACTGAATCCATTCATTTTTGACCGATATGGGCCGATATGGCGATATATCGCCGATATATCGGCGATATATCGCCGATATCCCTGTAAAAGGATATACACTCCAATTTCGATGCCCCCAACCTCTCGATACCGATATCGCCGATACGGCCTTCCATGCCCTACAAGCAGTGTGTTGCATCGCTCGAATGCAATGAGAAGTTGATAAGGGAAGCTACATCGTTGCCCGGATGTAATTCAAAATTTGCAAGGATTCTCACATGAGGAACACTTGTGAGTAAATAAGCTAGTTCTGCTGTATCGAATATACTACTAACACTCCGTTGGGTCATTCCGCTACAAGAATTATAGTTAAATCATAGAATATACTACTAACACTCCCCCTCAAGTTGGAGCATATTTATCAGTCATGCCCAACTTGGAAACAATCCAGGAAAGTCGCTTCTTGGGTAGTGCCTTTGAATATACTACAAACATTTATAGTTAAATCCGTTGGGTCATTTCCACTACAAGAATTATAGTTAAACCATAGAATATACTACTAACACTCCCCCCTTAATTTGGAGCATATTTATCAGTCATGCCCAACTTGGAAACAATACATGAAAGTCGCTTCTTGGGTAGTGCCTTTGTGAATACATCTACAAGCTGAAGATATGTGTTAATGTGAGGAGAAGTAATCCTCCCAATCCCTGACAATATCATGAATAAAATGGCAGTCAACCTCTATATGCTTGGTTCGCTCATGGAACACAGGATTCGTGGCAACATATGTAGCAAATTCGTTGTCACAGTAAGTGGAATAAGAGTAATGACATCAATACCGAGTTCTTGCATAAAAATTAATAGCCACATGATCTCACATGTAGCTTGATCCATCACCTTGTACTCTGTTTCCACACTGGATCTAAATACAACAGTCTGCTTCTTGCTTCTCCAAGTAACAAGACTTCCTCAACCATCATAGCATACCCGTGGTGGAGCGTCGATCCTTTGGTGAGCTTGCATAATCAGCATCAGCATATGCAATAACATCGATGTACCCATTCATCCCATAGAAGAGGCCACACCCTGGTGATTCCTTCATGTATCGTAGAATCTGAAGAACATCCTATCAGTGACTGTAATAAGGTTGCTCCATGTGTTGGCTAGCTATGCTCGCTGCATAAGAAATATCTGGTCTGGTGACAGTAAGGTAAGAAGTTTCCCAACTAGGCTTTTGTATCGAGTAACATTCTTTGAAGACAGGATCAGAGGATGTGAAGTGTTTTTTAGGGTCTGCAGGAATACCAGCGGCTTGCATCTAGTAATCCGGCTTCAGTAAGGATGTCCAGACAGTATTTCCTCTGTGAGAGATGAAGATCCTCTGTAGTGGCATAGTACTTCTATGCCCAGAAATAAATGTAGTAGACCAAGATCCTTGGTAACAAAAACCTTTTGGAGAAAGGCCTTGGTCTCTAGTACCCCTTCATCATCATCCCCTGTGATAACCATATCATCCACATAGACTGTAAGTATAACAGTACCGTTATTCGTCTTCTGACAACACATAATAGTCAGAGGTTGTTCTCTGGAAGCCAAGAGTATTGATCTCTGCAGTAAGTCTGTCGAACCATGCCCTTGGGCTCTGCTTTAGGCCATATATGGCCATGCAAAGTCGGCATACACACTCCCCTCGACTTCAATAACCGGAGGCTGCATCATGTATACTTCCTCATCAAGATCTCCATATAGGAATGCATTTTTCACATCAAGCTGAAAGATAGGCCATGCCTTATTAGTTGCCACAGAAAGTATAGTCCTTATTGACCCCCATAATTGCAACGGGTGTTTCGAAGTAGTCCACTCCATATTTATGTGTGTCCTTTGCCACCAAGATGAGCTTTCAACCTGTGTCTAGTTCCCTTAGGACATTGCACTAGATCCCGTGTCCCTCTGGAAATCAGGGCATCCATGGCCTTCCGCCATCCTAAATCCTGCAAAAAAACATATGGTGGTCTCTCGGAATAGAAATAGTCATGAGAGCATCTGCATATCGTTTATCAGTGTAAGATAAAACCAGTAGTTAGAAGTGTAATGAGACATCGGATGAGAAGTACAGTGCCTCTTAGTTCTGCACGGAGCAATTGGAAGATCTTGGGGATCATCCGGGACAACGTGGGGGGAACACTTGTAGAAGGCATATTATCCTGCAAGAAAGAAACATGCAAAGGAACATATGATGGTGAAGGTATTTGTCTGCGTTTATAGACAATGAGTGAGGTGATAGATCCAGAGGGATATCTGTAATAGACTACCTGAAGAAACTGGTTTGCTCAAAAAAAGTTACATCTGCAAAAATATAATAGCGATGACTAGTTGTATCATAACACCATGCAGCCTTTTTATTATGAGAATAATAGAGGAAGACACATTTGATTGCAAGAGGAGAAAGGTTTGTCTGTAGTGTGAAAGTTATGAACAAAAGACACATCCAAAGATTCGTAAGGGAAGAGGAAGGGTGACTCAGTTGGGTAAAGTAGAGAGAAGGATGTTGATCCATCAAGGTTTGGAGATGGAATTCTATTGATAAGGTGAACAACGGTGAGAACGGCATCACCCCAATAGGCCTTGGGAACTTTCATTTGAGTAAGAAGAGAACGTGCTATATTTAGGAGATGTTCTGAGTTTTCTTTCTGCTATCCCGTTTTGTTGGGATGTATACGGACAAGAGGTTTGATGTATGGTTCCATGGGAGGCAAAGAAATCTTTTAGGTCATGTTGTGTGAATTTCCAAGGCATTAGCAGAACGAAAAATTTGTATACCAAAGGAGAAGATATTCTTGACATAATGAAAGAAATTTTTTTACAATTTTATTAATCTCTGAGCGTTCTTTTAGAAGATAGACCCAGGACGACCGACTATAATCATCAACAAAAACAACAAAATACTTATATCTACTCGGAGAAACGGACCGGACAAGGTCCCCAAATATACAATGGACTAAGGAGAAAGGAACTCACGACGAGGCTCAGTACGAGTGGGAAATGGCGCTCAATGATGTTTCCCGAACTGACACGCCTCGCACTCAAAAGGTTTGAGCATAGAAAGTTCGGGGAATATCAAAGAGAGCTTTGGTAGACGGATTGTCAAGACGAAGATACCAAAGAAGAGGATCAGTAGAGAATTGACGAAGCACCAGCAAATCAGAGTCAGAAGGGATGACAAGATAATGAAGATTGTTCTTCTCATGTCCCCCACCAAGAATCTGTCTCGTCTGGATGTCCTGAAAATAGTAGCAAAACTCATCAAATATAACTCGACAGTTAAGCTCAGTGCACAGCTTATGAAAAGATAATAGACTAAGAGGAAAGTCAAGAGCGCAGTGAACGCCAATAAGTCAGAGTTTGGAGAAAACTCCATGGGTACCCACAGTAGTAATAGGTGAATGAGCACCACCCTGGCAACAGAACAGTCTTCACAATGGAAGACAGTTGTAAGGAGGTGAGAAGGCTACTCTTCTCGGGTTTCTCCCGTCAGATGAGTTGATGCACCCGAGTCGATGATCCATGCAGGAGTATAGTAGAGGTAGATCTGGCATTGTACCTGATGTAGCGGCTAGACTAACAGTAGGTGCAGACACAAGAATGTCACTAGCAGAGGTCTGTAACAGTTGACGAAGGCGAGCATACTCAGAAGCAGTAAAGGAAGTCTGACTGTCACTGGAAGGCTGAACATGAGAGGTATCCACGGTATCATAGGTGTTATCATAGGAGACGGTCTCATAGGAAACTATTAGCATTGGGAGTCATACCAAACTTTGCACAGCAACATCTGACGGATGATTCGGGCGTCCGCAATGTGTGCACGCTGGATAGCGGCAGTAGTAGGATCACACCCACGACCGCGACCTGAGTCACATCCCTCGCCCAAACTCACGGCCTCGACAACAACCAAAATCCAGCAGCGTCCCCCTTGGTAGGTTGAGCGACCTCGAGCAAAATGTGCAATAGTCTCAGCAGACAGAGGGGGTAAAGGAGACTCAAGTTCCTGTAGTCGACCAAAGATGGTCTCAAGAGAGGGTAGAGCTGCAGCACTCAGAAACTGATCCTTCACCGACTTGTACCGTGGATGTAGTCCTGCTAAGAAACGATACACTTGTCATTCGCGCATTCTCCTATTTGTTTGTCACAACAAGCAGGTTAGAAAATAAGAAGCTCCTCAAACAGGCATGTGAGGAGTCGGTAGTACTCGACCAAGGATGTATCTCTTCTTGTTTACCTCAATAGTGTCATCATCATGGAGTTTCACACTGGAGTCCTAGGAGTAGTAGGAGGTCTGCATTTCGTCATCCCAGTCTCCAAAAGGAGTTCAATAACATACTTTCTGAGTCATCACTAGTCCTCTTCTGTTCACGGCGAATTCAAGCCCAAGTATTGTAGTTCTCCAAGGTCCTTGGTGATAAACTATTGTCCAAGGAATGCCTTCGCCTTACTAATCCCTTGCATATCATCTCATGTAATGATGTCATCAACATACACTAAAATAACGACAATACACAGTAGTATCTTGTGTATGAAGAGTGAGTGGTCTGCATTTATTCTTTTGAAACCATCTTGCTCTGTCAAGTCTGAAAGCTTCTGCAATCATGCTCTCAGACTTTGCTTAAGACTGTAAATAGACTTATTGAGGGCATATATCATCTAATACTCCCCTTCAGCAATGAACCTAGGTGGTTATTGCATACAGACTTCTTCATGTGTGTCTTCTTTTAAGAAGGCATGCTTGACATCAAGATGAGAGTGTCCACTCTCTCACCAATGCAACAGAAAGAAGAATTCGAACGACGGAGTGGCGAGCTACATGAGAGAAAGTATCATGATAGTCCACCCCATATGACTGAGTAAACCTTTGTATCATAAGTCTGGTTTTGTTGATCAATGTTGTATGCTCTATGCTTCATTGTAACAATCCGTTTGTAGCTTACCACAGAGGCTCATGCAGGGGCAGTAATCAAGATCCATGTGCCCTTGGAATGTAGTACAACCATTTCTTCTTCCATTGTCAGACACCACTGACGATCGTGCAATGCCTCCAAGTATGTGAATGGGATTTTAATATCTGACAATCTCACCATAAATTTTTTGATATCCTCTGATAGACACCCCAATGAAATATGTTCTGAAAGAGGGTATATAGTGCATGTATGTTTCCTATCCTGAAGTGTAATAGGTTGGTCCAGATCCTCTGATGGATCATTTTGTTGAATAGCAATATTATGATTAGTTGTATTATCCTCATGCATAGTATCCTATTGTACATAAACATTAAAATTGCCACCAATGGAAACCAAGTGTTTCGAATTTACTTGGGGCTTGTTGAAAGTTAGGGAAGGTACAGGAGGAAGGGGTCGAGTAGTGATGGATCTGCAAGCATACACATGAGGCAAAGTCTCAACCAAAGGAGGTGTAGTAGGAGCAGGAAACTGAGATGGGGGTAAACGTCCATGTCATACTCAGAAGGGGTCATCTTGTCATATGCAGGAAAAAATACATGACATTCAAAAATTACAAAGTCGGCACTGACATAATACTTCCATCTAACAGGATCAAAGCATTAGTACACTTTTTAGATCCAAGAGTGGCCAATGGAGATGCATTTAATAGATCTTGGAGATAGCTTGTTAAGATCAGGAGTCAAGTAATAGACAAAGACTGCACAACAAAAGACACAATGTGTTAAAAGGAACATGCCCTTTTTAGGAAACGTATCTAACATGGCATATATTCTTTTAACAGGAAAGACGTCATGCGATTGATGATATAACATGCAATAAGGACAACATCTCTATGCTAGGAGTGAGGAGCGTGACTATATATCAAAAGTGCCTGGTGACATCTAAAAGATAACAATGTTTCGCTCTGCAAACTGTTCTGCTGGGAAGTATAGGCACGAGACGTCTGATGTAAGATCCCAAGAGACTTGAAAAATTAAAATAACTGACCAGTACATAATTCTAAAGCATTGCCAGACCATACATATTTGACAGTAGCAAAAAAATCCTTTATTTCAATGATAAAAGGTTTCATAATACACCAACCTCAAACTTAATTTTCACTTAGAAGACCCAAGACAACCTATAAAAAACATAAACATCAACCAAATAAAACATGTACCTAAGGTGATCATGAAGGCATCAGTGTCATGCAAGGTCAGAGGAGTGGTAGTAGTACCAGCTGAAGGGTCCATGATCTCCCTCAAACGAAGACAATATCGTTATACTTCTGATCTACATGAGTAGCAATGCTCTCAAATTGTTCAGCGGCACGAGTAGAGGCATAATGACCATGCTTCGGATAATTTGTGTCCTTGGAATGGGCTATATGATTGCAACTCACGCACTGAGGGTGATGACAACCGCTTCCCCTATTGCGGACATCAAGTCCTCTAAACTGAGATGAACCCCATTTGCCATGTGATGTTGCCATGGCTGAGGAGGCTGGAGATGTAGAACTAGAGAGCATGGTGATTCTACTCAAACGAATATATACCTCCTCCATGAAAGGGATCGAGGCATCGGAAAAAAGCAACCTGCAAGCTACATCCTATCATGGATCAAGAGACACAAGACCATTGTGGTGTTCCTGTAGGTCATCTATTGATCAAGACTGATACTGGGAGGCATAAAACTATGGAGCTTCTCAAAGATACCTCTTAGACTACTAGAACGCGTGGAAAGGACGACCATCCTATTTTGTAGTGAAGATGTCATACAGGAGCTGAAAAACCTTTGTCTCGTTCTTTGCTTGGGAATATGTAGTAGCGACTAGCGAGAATAATCCACATCATCTTTGTTGTGGAATGATGTAGAATTCCATTGGTTATCTCCATTGTGAAAGTACATGGGAGCCAAACACAAGTCCATGAATTATCCTGCTTCCATGAAGCGTTGGCTCCGGGTGACGTGGCTTGTGCGTTGCTGGATTCTTCGACGTCAGCGTTGGAGGCGGTTGTGGATGCGGGTACAGGTATTCGGGCTCTTGTTGCGGACTCGGTAGCGGATCCAGGTGTGGTCCCAAGTGCGGCTCCTCTAGCGGTGGTCGGTTCTCGTGGGCCTCCTCTTTCTGTGGCGGATCCTGGAGCGGTTTTTCCTCCTTTGGCGGTTTCTGATTCGGTTTTTTGGAGGAGGCCGGGTCGGGGCAGTTTCTCGGGCGAGGGTGTTCTTTGGGGATCCGCGGATCCCGCAGTGGTGTTGCCAGTTTTGCCTTCCTCGGCCTCGCCGTCATGGCTTTTCCCTCCCTGGGGTTTGGGTGTGGCGCAGGACGGCCCTTCGCAGGTGATCTCGGTCTCGGTCTTTCCCCCTACCGCGGTGGTTGGGGGGGCGCAGGCTCCTTCATCTTTGGCCCCGGTGGTTGGGGGCGTTTTCTCTGAACGACTCGGGGGGGCATCCTCTAGGGGCCGAGGTCGCTGCTGATGTGATCCTGAGGGGCCTTTCATTTGATGCCGTGCCCATTGATGTGGGGGTCCCGCCGGGGCAGTCGTCAGGCACGGGTAAAACCGACAGAAGAAGCGGGAAGAGGTATAGAAGGCAGAGCAGGTCCCGGCCGGCGAGGGTGGAGGAGGTTTCCTGCTCTGCTTTCAAGGACCTTGTGGTGGAGGCCGTGGGGGTGGTAAAGGCACATGGGAGCTCCGGCAGTTGCAAGTGATTCCCCTTTCGTGTTTGTTCGTGGTTTCGGGGTTCTGGGTAAGAGATGGTTCGGGTGTCCCAGAGCTTTTGGCCGGGGTTGCGTCGGCGTTTTGCTTCGGGCGACGAGCTGACAACTTTACAGGATGACTTGTTGGCGCTTCGGTTTCGTTTGGTTTGGCTTCCTGGGATACGGAGGCTTGTGTTTCGGGTCCGCTGCTTCAGGCTGTTGTGCACCTTCGCGGGCCGTTGGTTTGTTTAGTTGTGCTTCGTTTGTGTCCGTGGTGCACTCGTTCCACCTTTGTCCCGTGGGGTTTCAGTTCTGGCTGAATGGTTGTTTTTTGGTTGGTGATGCACGGGCGTTCCTCTGGCCCTCTGGAGCGCGTTTTTTTTCTGTCAAGGTTTTGGCCGGAGGTGGTGCTCCTTTGTCAGGTGGCCCTCTGTTGGTTTCCTTGTAAGGTTTTCGAGTTGTTCGGGTGACCTGAAGGGGTCGGTTTATTTTTTTGCTCTTCTCGGGACAAAGGCCCTGCTTGGCTGTCGTGGGGCTCGTTTGTTAAGCGTTGTAACGCGTTTGGTGGAGTGTTGGGTGGTGTTGTGGGTCTGTTTAGCGGCGTCAGGTTGTGCCCTTCCTCTTCTTTTTGTTCTCTTTTCTTTTTTTTTGGTAATATACTTTTGGGGTGAACACCACTAAGTGTCTCCCCCTCTTTTGGCTTCAAAAAAATGAAATGTTGGCTCCTGTCTTATTGGTTAACCCGGGTTTCATCAAATATACTCTTTGATGTTGCTCTCCATGATGCTAAAAAACTGCACCACTCACAACACCTAGTTAGTCCTATCCATCTTGATGATAGGACAAGGGCTTCTAAATGCTCCAAAGGATAGAGTAACATCGACTTTGTCTTCCACCATGACAAAAGGAGATGTGGAAAGGCAAGATTGGGAGAGATAAAACCAATCCTTTTCTACAAGTTCATGTAGGGAACATGTTTATGCATACCCAAGGTTTTAAAAAGCGTGAGGCGTATCGAGGCGTTTTACTAGTATTGCCTCGAGGCGTAAGCCTCACTCATGAAAGAAATTTTTTATAAACATAATAATTAATCGTAATTACAATTTTCGAGTTCTAGAAATTAAATAGTTATGAATAAGTACATAACTCCATGACATTTCAAGGCTAACATCATGGTTTAAACATCCAAGTTGTTATATAACTCTCTTTTTTTGGACTCTAAATCTGTAATGAGTCAAGTAAATATGAATATGCAAGCACAATAATGGGTAACTCTCTGCAAAATTTAAAGTTTTGAATAAAATTTAACTGAAGGGACTAGATGTAACACACCATTTTCAAAATTAAGTGAGATATGTATGTCATTCAATTGAGAAGGATAAAAAGAGTAAGCAGTGAATCAGTGATCACTTTTTACTTTACCATAAGGATTGGGGATAAAATACTTGAATATTGCATGTTATGACCATCTTTGTTCATGCATGCTTTGATGTGTATTAATTTAGTCTCAATTGAATAGAAGAAAAGATGAGACATGTTTTAAGGACTCAAGACTCAATTTTCTGTTCATGTTGATTTATAAAGAACATGCATAACAAAGTAAAAATAAACTTAATAACTTATAAACTAAAAAAATGCATTTCAGTGAATTGTGAGCTTAAGGACTTGAAAATACTTGTCTACGAAAGATGAGACCACACAATCAAAAAGAAAAAGAAAAAAATATGTAAAATAAAATAAAAAAAATCAACACACAAATGAGGCAGCGCCTCGAGGCGCGCCTCATAAGCCTCGAGGTGCACACCTCACTGAGGTTGCATGAGGCTATAGCCTCGAGGTGTTTTTCCTTGGAAAATGTATCGAGGCGCGTTTTAAAAACAATGTGCATACCTAGAGCACAACCTTTCACATCACCTTTGTCGAAAGCTCTAGGACATACCGGTCGGACTTAGATGGTCAAAATCGACCGAACTGCCCCAAAATCAGTATACGTCAAAGGAAACAAGGCGCACATGTACACGGGCCTATTGGGAATCGGCGAATCGCCATGCGGCACCATAATGGGGTGTAGTTGGTAGCCTAGGCAACTGGCGATGGCACTGGGCCGCTACAGCATCATTGGGTTGCTAGTGGTCGCATGACGATGCCAAGAGGCATGATGGTGTTTGCACAGTGGTACAGGTGCCAGCAAAAAGAGGGACGCATGTGCCGTCGAACACAAGAAAGAGAGAGGGGGGTGGTTGGTGGGTAGGATTAGTGTATCAAGGGGGACACCAGAACCCCTTATCCAAGATCGTCGCTCTGCCCATAGGGTTTTTTTATTATGGAAACCATAGAAGGCGATATATTTTTTTTGATGTCAAAACGGGTGAGTCTCCAATGCAGGGATCACCGCCTATTGGATTTCATTAATGAAGTTTCAGGATACATTACTGGGAGAGCC
Source organism: Ottelia alismoides (assembly GCA_037367405.1). NCBI lineage: Eukaryota > Viridiplantae > Streptophyta > Magnoliopsida > Alismatales > Hydrocharitaceae > Ottelia > Ottelia alismoides. The sequence continues at coordinate 67,161 of JAZKJV010002696.1, forward strand.
AGGAAGTTAAACAAAGCGTTACATTGGGACATTGCGTTCTCACTGGAATATCTGGTTTTTTAAAAAATAAGCTCATTACAGCCCAGCCATAGGGCCCAGAGAGTGGCCAACGAATTAGAACCATCCTCACTAGAGTTACTGCCAACCCTCCTGATGGACTCCCAGAACCCATCCATCCCGTCATATTGCACCCAAGGGATAGAGAGCTCCAACCAAACCGCTTAGACGTCACACAATTGAGAAATATTTGATCGGAGTCCTCGGTCGCGTCGCCGCACCTGTCACACCGGATGTCTGAAAGGCGAAATATACGCCCCCTCCTTACTTTTGTCCTGCAACCTTCCCTGTCTAAGGTACCAGAGAAACACTTTGACCCTAATCGGAATCTTAGACGCCCAGATGATGCGCATATCCAGACACAGATCGGCATCCCGATCCTCAGTTCTCCTCGTCAATTCAAGGTAATCCTTTTTTATCGTGAATGCGGTGCCCCCCCAACGGAAGTGGTTGCGGTCCTGCGAAAAGGACTCCCACCACGAAAGGGTAGCCAACAACGCCAAGTATTCCTCCAGACGTTGTTCCGAGAGCTCGGCGAGGAAGTCGGTGCCCATGCGTCCTCCACAGCCACCTGCGAGAGCGTCGCTTCCTTCATTTCTGACAGGCAAAGAGGCGGGGAATCACACCTCCAAGCAGCAATCGCTCGGTCCAGTTGTCACGTCAATATCTGAAAGTCCCATCGTCGCCAACAACTGGATGAAACCGGGAGCCAGCTGAGGCATAACCGCACGAATACATGCCCACAAGGGGATTCAAACCTCACATGACGCGGTTCCATGTCACCTTTGACCCCGTAAATATCCCTCAACAGTCTCACCGCCAGAGAGTTAGATGAGACCCAAATTCGGATGGCAAACTTAGATAGCAAGGCCATGTTCATGCCCTCCAATTCCCTAACACCAAGGGCCGCCATCTTCCCGCCTCTTGGTTACTTCTTTCCCAACTAACCAAGTGCATTCCTGACTCATGCTTCTTACCTTTGGACCAGAAGAATCTTTTCGTTAGGGCCTCTAACCTTTTTCTCACCCCACCGACATTAACCTCGTAGAGAAGAAAAAGATGGGAATGGCGGACAACACGTGCTTCAGAAGGATCAACTTCCCCCGCGAGATAGCGACACCGCCTTCCAACCCGCTAGCCGTTGTTCCATCCGTCCATCACCAGGCTATCCCAATCCGACTCTCTGAGCTTGGTTCAACAAGAGGTAAGCCCAAGTACCGAATCGACAAGCTCCCCACCACACACTCTATTATAGCCGCCAAGCAAGCACAATCCGAGACTTCCATATCAAAGGTAACCACGATCGATTTTTCCTTTGTTAATTTTCCAAGCCGGAGAGCCCGCCGAAGATTTCAGCCAGTTTGTACTACATTTTCATTCTGCTCGTTGGTGCCGCCCAAGAAGAGAATAGTGTCGTCCGCATATTGTAACAGAGGAATGGAGATGTCCTCCCGTCTGTATCCCATGCACAGCCCGTCATAGCAGCCTGCTTCAGAAGGACTCCCAGAGCACCTGCCATGATGACATACAGCATAGGGGCTAAAGGGCACCCCTGTCTCACTCCCCTCTGCGGCTGAAAAAAAACCCCTCAGGCTTGCCATTCACCAGGATCTCGTAAGAGGAGGTGGTGACGCATCTCTTCATCCAGTCCACCCACTGCTCCGGAAAGCCTCTCCTCTGAAGAGAAATCCATAGGAACTTCCAGTCCACCGAATCATAAGCCTTAGTGTAGTCAATTTTCCAAAGCGCCCCTCTCGCTTTCGAGCGCTGCCAATCCAGACAAATCTCCGTGGCCATAACGAGGCCATCTGCCATTTGACTCCCCGGGATAAATGTCGTTTGGCCCTGAAGAAGCACTGTGCCCAGCACCCCCTTTAGCATGTTCGCCGGGATCTTCGCGATGATTAGGTAAATCCCATTCGAGAGAGCAATTGGCCGGTAGTCTTCCACCTGCACGGGTGTGTCCTTCTACGGAAGCAGAAAGAGCAAGGCCCGGTTGATCCTCTCGAGGCCTTTGTTACCATCCATGAATTCATTAATTAAATCTAGCACCTCCTCTTTCAAAATGTCCCAAAACTCCATGTAAAATAAGATTGGGAAGCCATCCGAGCTGGGGGCCCCATCAGCATTCAAGCCAAAAATCGCCTTTTTGGCCTCATCCAAAGAAAAGGGGGCCAGGAGACCCTCGGCCCGCTCCTGTTTCAGCATATCCACGCCTGAACCCAGCTACCCCCAGCCACTCCCTTCTCTCTTCCTCGACGCGGCCACAAAATGAACCCTCAAAGCCCGTCCTATAGCAGCCTCCCCTACAATCTGCTCCCCGGTGACCTCGACTTCATGGATGTGATTCCTCCGCCTCCTGCCAGAAGCCACGGTATGGAAGAAAGATGTGTTGGCATCACCCTCCTGAAACTACTTTTGTCTGGATCTTTGGCGCCACTCCACCTCCTCATTCCTATCTTCTAGCAAAATTTCCTCTAAAAAACCATGTCTCTCCATGAACTCCTCCTCCGATAGCTCCCTTTCGTAACCTAGTCGGTCCAGCCTAGACACCCCATTCAGAATCTTCGTCCTCCTCTCCCTACGCCTCGCCTTTACCTCTTTCCGAAAAGACAAGAGGAAAGACCTCAGTATCGAGAGCTTTGCTGGGAACCTGATGACCGCCGAACCCTCCACCGAACAACCGCTCCAGGTCTCCATAACCTTATCACGGAAGCCTAGCTCCAGCAGCCAACTCCGCTCAAAGCAGAAACAAAACCGGTGCCTACCTCCCTCCTCGGACGACCAAAGGATCGGAGTGTGGTCGGAGCGAGAGCGAGGGAGGGCCTACGCCCGCGAGAGAGGGAACCTCGTTGCCCCGGCCGGAGAGAGCATGAAACGATCGAGCCTGGAGCACGATCTTCTATTTCGCCAAGTGAAAGAGCAGCCCGCAGCATCAATGATAAGCAACCCCAGACCATGGGCCATCTCATAGAAGGTGATATACGAAAAAGGAAATACATAGAAAAGGAAATAGTATATAAAAGAAATAACATAATAAATATTTCATATAACAATTTGGAATCAGAAGAGGACGTTAATTGCATTGCTTGTGATATGAGAAAAGTCTTAGATTGGTTGTGAGCTATAGGAATTTCAGAACGACACTGAATTTGTAAATTGCGAGTAATTTGATCTAAACAGATTAAAAACCTCATCTCTTTGGTTCATTACTGCCATGCTGAGCATTTTAGCAACCTCTTCAAAAAAATCCCACACGAAAAGAACTCCACAAGTAAATGAACGGACATGATTTATTTGGGGACCACACCCTACCTCGAGGCAAATAATACATACAGAAAATTTAAAGTCTCAATTTTCTGAAGAATGACCATAGAAAAGTAGAAAAAAAAAAATTCTCCTAAGAAGTCATTACTTCCAAATCCGACTGAGTCGGTGCACTGCCTCGAAAACGCCTCAACTAACTGAGGTTTAGGACATACCAATATAGACTGAATTATACCCTCGAGGTTAATTTGTCTCAAAATTTTCTCAAAGCTTATGCCTCACCACCTTAAGGCTATTTTTTTGCGAGGACTCATAAAATTCCCATTCCGCAATTTCGGCAACCTCCTAGTTACAAATTGAAGATATTTCAATGACTTATTGCAGAACAGGGAAAATAACAGTAGTCATATCACTTGTTAGTAAAGCACTAGAGCAAACTACTCTTTCAGGTGCTTTTCCAGGCATCAAGTTCCAGGAGAAGACTTTCAGCTACAGATGATAAGACCGATCCTTCAGCTCTTGAATCCAAAAGCTAAATTTTCTTCCCATCAATGATTATTGTGTCAATAGACCTGAAGCGGTTCGACCCTTCCCTTGACACGTGGAGCTTATACATGGCATCTTTTTTTTCCTTGTTTGTTCAAGCTTCAGACCTTTACATATTATCTTCTCCTCTAAACACATTCTATTTAAACACCAACCAGATCACGTGATAACTTCAAAAGCACCAACCATGAAATCTTCGGAGACTGAAACACTTCGGTTTTTGAGTTTAACTTAAGAATTCGCATATTATGTACATTTTTTTGGAAATAATATAAATGGCACTAACTGTAGTGATAGAAATGGCTAGTGACAGAGGCCAAATTACCCCCTTGTCATGTGTCATGTAATTGCAGGTAATGATCCTTATCAAACAATAGCAAGAGCTCATCAGCAGCTGCCTGACCAGCCTGCCTGGCCGGCCTGCTGCCCTTTGATCCTGTTGGGCTTTCGTGAATAGGGTTAGACCCGTATAACTAGCTTGGTAATCCCCAGGAACGTGTCCCGACCATGTCCTGTATCCATGAGTTGCAGATCAACAATTCGGGTGACCTAAGATAAGCCCGCCTATTTAATCAAGCACAATTGCTCTCCCTTTTTATTTAAGAAAGAGGTAGGCGACGGGGAAGGGAGTGGAGCCACCACCCCCTTCGATGCACTAATTTCTTCATGCTCTCCACTACAATAATTTACATCCTCTCTGGTGGACTACATACATTTTCTTATACATAGTGGACATTATTGAGTCAATGAGTCGTCAGACCTCAAAACATGCGAGCACTTGCTTCTTCCTTGTTTTCCTTCTACAAACATTATTATGAGTCTGAAGCCGCCATCTATGGTGGCAGCATCATCCTCATCGACATGATAATAAAAGAGACTTGCTGTTAAAAGTAGTTCCCTTAAATACTACAAGAGAAAATATACAAAATAGATATCTCGATGGCATTGAACCAAACACATGATGTGTTTCAATGAACTCTGATCTTCAATGCTTTTAAAAGTCGTTGATTCGACCAAAGTTTTTATGACACGGGACATGGCCATCACAAAAAGATTTGGAAAATATCAAAATCGTACCTGTATAATTTGATCAGATTCTTGTGCAGAGAAACACGTCAGCTGATTTGGGTTAAAGATCATGAGCATGGCACCAGAAGATTTCTTTACTTCTTCAATGAACTGGCCATAAACTCCAATCAAACCACCAATTTGACATCCAGTTATAAGCAATCTAACCATGTTGGGGGCTGCATCAGCACCAGTTTTCAATGTCCCGGCATCATTACTGCTCTCCTGCTCAATAAAATGAGTAAATTTATCGAATTTGTAGACTAATTGACTTTAGTATTTGCCTCAAAGAAATTTAAAAAATAACAATTGACACAGTTAAGCATAATAACATAAAAAAGAGTATACCACACATCCAACAAGTACTTACTAGAAAACTAAACAAAAGACACCTAGAAGAGTATTATTCATGCTTTTTTACGGTTTAAAGTCATGCTCCAGAAATTCGTGCAAGAGCCCACTACTATGGAAATGGAGCTTTCCTAAGGGGGGTCATAGCACTCGGACCCAACTTGCCCTCCAATTACCAATATCAAATTTGATTTTGAGTATTACTTAATGCTGTTGAAAGCTTTTTTAAGTCATAGGTAAGCTCCGCTAGTCATAAGCTCACAATGTACAAACTTTGACTATTGAAGGACAATAATACATTCAGTCAATGAGGCTACAAGTGGAGTAGCAAAGTTTTAATTGGGTGTCAAAATGCTTCTGCCACCTTGTGCTTTGATTTCTTTTTTTTTTGAAGCTCAAAAGCGGGGGACGCACTCGATGGTGCTCGCCCCAAATTTATTGAAAAAAAAGTTAGAGAAAGACTTACAGCGAATAGGCGGAGAGAAAATGGAGAAAAAAAAACTCAATGAAAAAAACCGAAGGTATCACGGTTTAAAGGTTCATGAAATAAAGGGTATGTTTAAGGGTTCATTCGGATAACACACCACCGCTATGGGACTCAGGAGAGAGAATTTGTTCTACTATCGTGGTTGTTGGAAGCATGGTTCAGAGAGATGTCGAAGAGATTTTGGAAAGCAGGTTGAGGGGTCTCAAACACCCAACTTTTTTTTAAAGATTACGACAAGAAAACTCGACGAATTCATGAGGTAGCAGCTATACAAATGGTTATTGACAGACTTGACAGAGTGGAGGCTCCAACCAATTTTAGTGAGGAAGAACTGGGAGAAAGACCTAAAGGACAAAAGGTGGTGATGGAAGAAGATAAGAAACAAGAAGTGGAATAATGACAGAGATCTATGTGAACAGAGATTCATGCAAACATGATTGAATGAATGTGATACAAACATAAGTTTCTTCCACTCTATTGCTAGTGGTAGATGAAGGTGGAACTGCATACACTCCATCGAGGTGGTTTGGGGATCAATCCACGGAGATGTGAAGGTGGAAAGAGTTGTAAAGGACTACTTCAGAAAGTTTAGTTAATGGGATAGGGATTTCTAGTGGTGGCGATCTGGGTAAAGGAGCTAATAGGTTGCGTGATGACCAGGCAGACCAGCTAGTGTGCGGCTTTACTAATAGTGAGGCAAGGATTACGGATGGTGAGATGAATGCAGATGATTCTTTATGCCGAGATGATTTTCCAATTTTCTTCTTTAAAGAATGTTAGGAGGTTAAGGGAATTGACATGGAAATGCTATTTCGGGTAGGAAACTAAGAGTTCAAAAAGCTGAACAAGGATTTAAATTTCTTCTGTCAATGAATGAGGCACTTATTCTTAAGTGGGTGAGCATGACTTGGGGGAGAGACGAGGACCTTTGCTGCGAATTTATTCGCCGCATTTACAGAGTCCCAGCTCACAGGAACCTTGCAAAGACTCATTTTACCCTTCGGCCTCCCGAAAGGGAATTAAAGCGTTTTGCCACAGTTTCTAGATCTTTTTCGCCAGTATTTGGTACCGGCGAAACGTTTGCATTTTGGATAGACAATTGGATGGGCAATGGACATTTAGCAGTGTGTTTCCCTAGGCTATTTGCTTTAGCAGCAGATCATGAAGCATGTGTGGTTGACAGCTGGATTGATGGGAACTGAATGCCTTCTTTTTTGACAGGTTTTTCATATCATCGCATGGACAATTATTTCTTACTCCTGGACACCATGGGTGATATTAATGGTCTAACTGACGGGCATGATCATCGGGTTTGGAAAGACAATGATTTTTCAGTGAAGAGAGCATATAAAGCAGTGGATAACCCACCACATGTTGTAGAGGGCAACCTAATCCGGGATTGCAACTGTTTGGAGTTTAAAACTTCCTAGATGAATCAGCATTTTTGTGTGGCTTTTCAGTAGAAAGTGTATCATTGTTAGAGACCGTTGTGCAAGGTTTTTTTAAGGGTTGTCCAGTATGTGCCCTCTTTGTGGTGCGGTGATAGAAACCACGGAGCATCTTTTCTTCCATTGCGAAAGAACTTCAAGGACTGGTTCGAGCTTCATATTGCACGGGTGAACATTACTAGTTTTGAGGGCTTAGGGGATTCTCTTTATAGTGTGAAACATAAGCCAAGGGAGGAGTTTCTTCAGCATGTAGCAGTTGTTTAGGTGTTGTGGCTAGCCAAGAATAGTGCACACTTTGTCGCACAATGCTTGTATATTGATAATGTAATCTGGCATGCCAAAACTCTTCTCAAGTCTTGCCTTCTGTAAGTATTGCCTTTTCACTCTTATTAATATATTTGGAGAGGACACCATAGTGTATTTTCCATTTTTTTTGGCTTCAAAAAAAAACTTCTGTCAAAGAATGATGTGGCTTTGAGAGTAGAGGATTCGGGGTTGTTACTTTGTCCATTGCCGTTAACTTGATTACGACTACAATGGCATCAAAATTGGTGGCAGATTGTATGAGTTGACATATACGGCTATCATGAGCTAGAAATACCATCGAGCAAGGCCTTAAATGTCGGTTTCGGTCACCATTTTGGTATCGACCAAAATAGAATTTCGATGGAATTTCGGTGGAATTTCGACCGAAATTTCGGTCATTTCGGTCATTTTTTGTACTAGGACCCCCATATTTCGGTCATTTCGGTCGAATTTCGATTTCGACTGGATATCGATATTCGACAGAAATTCGACTGAATTTCGCTGAAATTTGAGGCCATGCCATCGAGCTCTCTCCAATAAAGGAGGTTCTAAAATATACTGATTTTGTGGATGAATAGGAGTGCAACTACGTCTTGTTCTATGCTAATGAACATATACCCAAAGAGAGGTTTGTCTCAGCCACAGATGATTGTTTACACCACTTCTTTCATGTTAGTGGTTGACATGTTGGTTGTGATTGGCGTCCAGAGTGTTATAGAAGAATCGTTGATGAGTATTCGTCTCACGAGTCATCGCTCCCTGAACTATAGCATGTTAATAATATATTGTTCTTTGTAGAGGGAGGACCATCAGAGGCAAAACACCTTTTGACATTAGCAGAGATTTTCGACATATTCTCCATGTTGATTAATACGGAGAAGTCAGCGTTTGAGTCGTTCGGTATCTCCGATGAGAATGTGGTGGCGTGTCAATGTGTCGTCGATATGCCAAGCAAGAGTTTACCTCTACCTTACTTGGAATTGTTGCTTTCTCGAAAAAAATACAAATTGTCAACTTGATAGCTGCAGTTGGAGAAAATGGAGCACAAACAAGTATGGTGTTAAGGTACAACATTTCATGGAGAATTTGGTAAGTAGGGTTTCCTTTTGCCAGAGAAGGATGCATCTTTGAGAGTAGAGAACTCCCGAACTATTAAAATGGTTGATGCCATATACTTAATTACGACAAAGCTAATGACAAATAGGCTCAAATGGCTTTGGGTGACCTCATTAGCCCTTAGCATACGGCTTTTGTTTTACGCAAGCTTATAATGGATATTATTATAATGGCATCAAAAATGGTGGCAGATTGTATGAGATAGATAGGAGGAATCATGAGTTGGAGATTCCATCAGATCTCTCGAAAAGAGGGGGTTCCAAAATATATGGATTGTGCAGATGAAAAAAATTGTAACTATAATACTGTACTCTTTCTCGATGAACAAGCACCCAAAGAGAAGTTTGTTTCAATCACAAAGAGGAGTCATGCAAGGATGGATGCGCCTTTTACGTTGCTTCTTTTCAAGCTAGTAGTCGACACACTAGTTGGGATTGACGGGCCAGTTGACCTTAAAAGAATCTTTCGTGAGTGTTTGATGCAACATGAATTAAGGTAAAACTAGGACTTTTAATTAAATTGGGGTTTGCCATCCAATTTGAGCCAGTCATTACTTTATGTTCTATTTTAAATATATTGACATTGTGATCTCTAATTAAATATAGATCAGAAGCCAAATTAGATTTCTTTATTTTATTTATTAATCCCACACATCTCTAAAATATAAATGAAGAAACAAGTATACACCCTATCAAGCTTGAATGCTAGACTTGAAACCATGTAGACAAGAAATATGATTCAAAATCAAAGAATGTAACATTACCTGACATGATGTATCATCGACGATGGAGGTGGTTTTACTTCAAAGAGAACGTCTACTTTGAAGGGAGGTGATGGTGGTCTTGCTGGTGGAGTTGGGTTTTTGGTTGGATCCGGTGGTGCAAGCTCGGCTAGAGGTGTCATATTTGAGTCTAGTGGTGATGGGGACAACTCTAAGGTTGTGGGAAGTGTTGATGGCAGAGCTGGATCAGCTAATAAGGGATGGCATATCACGAAGGGGGATAAGAGGCATCGTGTCAAGTCAGAGCGGAGACAATGGTTCTTTCACCGCACCCTCAGAATGAACAATAGCCTTCGTATGATGAATGAAGAGAAATCCTAGGTAGCAAACATCAGAGAAGCAACTTAGCCTAGAAGTGGGGGGAAAGGAGAAGCAAAAGTGGTGATGTTCTGATTCTGTATGTGCAAAGAGTGTCTACTAAAAGTAAAAGCAAATAGTGAGGTGTGAATAGAGTCTATAGAGAAAGTAAGTGAAGAAAAAAGAATCTTAGTTAACTACAACTTCGACTATTATATATTAAGGGAGTTAGCTCAACCCATCTCTCCATTTGATTAGGGGGATCTCAGCTCAATCCATGTCTTCATTTGACTAAGGTTATGTCACCACTATTGGACAGAAGACGGCCTTGTTAACTAGATTTCTTGGAAATATATAGCGGGAAAGAATCAAATATAAATAAGCAAATCAAGAAGAAAAGCTTCATATGTGGAGTTCTGACCGTCTTCTCTTTGAATCATTTAAAAAATTGCATATTTCTTTTGATATCCCCATTCCCATGTTCCCACCTACATATATGAGATACTTTAACAAATGACAGTTGTTTTTCGTACTATGGTCTTAAGAAAGAATTGGAAAGAGACAATTTCACTGTATTTTTTACCACGAGCATGATCAGAAGATTTCCTTAAAAAACATGACCATAAGAAAATATTTTTTTAGTGGAAGATTGCTCTGAAAAGAGTAACTGCATATCTTTTATTTCATCGTAGGAGAAATTCGATGGGAAGGAGCTAATTCGAATCCTTTAGGTAAAATAAGAACAGCCCCAACGTTCAAACTCGTTTTTACCATTAGCATGTTTCAGTTGCATATCATAAGGGATTTTGATAACAACTTCAAAAATCATGTATAGTAGACATAGGAAGCATAGTTTGTGGAACTTCAATATCCACAGGTCTATTAACTTTAAGGGATTTTTTTATCTCCCATTTTTCTAATATACAAGGCGGACTCAAGTCTAGAAGACTCGGTCTAGTCATGAGGCACAATAGGTGGGAAGAGGTGATGGGACTTTTAGATTAGATTGTATGGGCGACGACCTTCGATGTGAAGCGGAGGGAGGAGAGGTTGGCAAGGGCGGTGGATGGGAGGGCCCGTGGGTAGCTGCTCCAACCTCAACTGGAGCGCCTCCTATTCATCACGGATGTGCATGGTATCACCTGCTCTGCTGACTCCATCCTTTTCTCCCTCTTCGCCCTCAACAACCTTGTCTGCCTCAACACGACAATGTCATCACCGTCACTGGGCGATGAGGAGAAGGTGGGAGAGGGTTCTTGAGGAGGAGTCATGGGAAACAGTGAGAGAGACGTAAGAGGAATCAGTTCGGTTGGAGATGGGGACGATATACAGGTGGAAGGGAGAAATGTAGAAGCCCTTTGAGTCCATCTCTTCTCGGACCTTCCGAGCATTACGTGTCGGCAGGAAACCAACAACCCTACAGCTGGAAACATGGAAACAAATGTGTGCCCCAAGTAGTGAGAGAGAGGGGGGAAGTTGTATGTGAGAGAGACAACAAATATAGGGAACTATCATTGGGGATTGTAGTGAGAAGGGGGGAAGATGGTAAAGAAGGGAGGATTTAATACGGATGAAAGGAGGAAGATGGGGACATCCACGTGGCAAAGAAGGGCAGCATCCCAGCAGAACCAAGCTTTATATATTTATAAATAGATTTGGAGTTAACATCATAGTGTGTTTCCCCCTTTTTTAACTCAAAAAAAAAGGCTCGCTCCTCAATGGCGGATGTCTGGTCAGCCAATAGTCAGTACGGGTCACTCATCCTAGCCTGCCTAAGGCAAACTGTTGGGGAAAAAAGACTTTGGTTTCATGGTGAACCATCCACAGTTGTCCCAATAGCACACACAATTCATCCGGTCACTTCGTGTGGATTTTCATAACCTTGCTATGCAAGAATGGGATACGTGTTTGACATAAATGTCTAAGTTATTACATATATCATGATTTTGGTGTAATGGATATCGATACTTTGCTAATGAGTGTGAAAGGGAGGTGCTTTGCTTCGTTTCTGAAGCAGTAGGCCATAAGAGGGCAAATTGCATGGTGAAAAGCATCTGGAGAAAGAAAACATACGAAAAGGTGGTGCTCGTTGATATTGTGCAGGTGGGGGTTGTGAAACGGTGGTTGACGCATTCCTTGCTTGGGTGAGCTGTGGTTTCTTGGGTGATGCAGTCTAAATCAGCCCGACAATGTTTTATTTACGGAGGTTGTATGTTATTAAACTTTGTAGGATGATTGAGGGCCGGAAGGAGGGTTGGTCAGAGGTCATTTTCTAGAAGCGGACGTTACATCATAATTGAGCCGATATGTGTGTTCACCTTATCTTTATATCGGTGAAGGGTCTCCCAATCTGTTGTAGAACTTTTCGAAGGTAAGGAAGTCATTGTCCTCGTTAAGGGAGGTTGTGGCAGTAGTGCAGGATGATCATCGACCAAGAAAGTTGTTCGATGTTAAGGCAAAGTTAAGAAAAAAGGGCTTCCACTATATAGGTGTGTACCCAAAAACTTCACCATTTATCATCAAAAGCTATTACAATCATATATGTTCTATAGGTATAAATCAAAATTACAGGTTCTAACACTCAGATAAAGCCCTAGCATGGAGCACCACATTTTCAGCATGGAAGTGGTCCTGGAAAAACACCACCCCATTTCTGGCCAGCCACAGCGCCCGGATCAGAGCCACACACCCTAATCGCTCCTTTTTTGTGCCAATCCAGTCCTCCCCAATAGAACTCCATAAATCGGAGACATTTGTTTATGTATTTACCCATGGTACGAAAGAGGTTCCAAGCTGCCGAAGAGGGCCCATACTTGAAGAAAAGATGTTCGACGTCCTCCACATCATCCAAACACCTAGGGCAAGCTGGGTCAACCTCATGAACAAAATGCGTAAATCTGTCTCCAGTCAATAGATGTCCCCTCCTTAACAGCCAGAGAAACACCTTTACTCGAGATGGAACTTTCCACTTAAAATTTGCTTGCAGTCTGTCGCATATACTCCGAGGTCAAACACCATTGGCCCCTTCAAGGCCTTCTTTACCGAAAATGAGTCGTCCCACCAGATCCAACAATCACGACTATCAGTTGGCCCTGCCACAATCTCTAACTCCTCTAGTAAGACAACAAACTCCTCCAAACAATGATCTGAGAGTTCAGATCTAAATTGCAGAATAAGAGAATGTCCATGCCAAACCTCCCCAACCGAGCAATCAGACCGATCAACCAGAGCCATAAGTCTTGGGAACCTCGTCTGTAAAGTCTCACCCTCACTCCAGTCACCTGTCCAGAAATGGAAACACGCACTGTCCCCAACAATTGGTCACAGAAATGGATGAAACTCGTGCGCCACACTGCAGACACCACATCAGAAATACGAAGGCGCACATCTAAGATCATTGCTACCAGGGAAGGCGAGGCCAGTCCCGTAGATCTTCAGGATGCAAACCAAACTGTTGCAGTCACCTCAGATACGAGTGACCTACTTTTGAGCAAGGCCTTGTTCATCTCCTCCAAGCGACGAACACCAAGGCCTCCATCCTCCTTCGAATATGACATCGTGCTCCAATCCACCAAAGGGAAGCTGCTCGATCGCCCAGATGACGACCAAAAGAATCGTCTCATAATGGTCTCAATCTTCTTCCGCACATATATAGGCATCAGTCTGGAAGAGAGAGAAAATAGGTATTGCAGACAACACCGACTGCAGCAGCACCAATCTACCAACCCTGGATAGGCAGGTGGATTTCCAGCATGCAAGCCTCTGCTCCAACTTCTCGATCACAGGTAGCCAATCAACTACATGAATCCTCCCAAACACCAAAGGCACCCCAAGGTATCTTAGCAGTAGATCCTTATCCGACGAACGTAGGCAAGCAGTACATAAATTTATCTCTGAGTCCGACAATAGTCTCAGGTGTGAGCCGTGCTTATAGCAAGCAGATCGGAAAATCATCCCCCACGTATATATATGAGGAACTTTGCCCTCTTTCCTTCACATAACTGGTCTAGGGGTGGGTGGACGAGTATATATGATTTTCGACAGTCTATGCTGGATCATGCTTCCTTTTGACACAAGTCATTATTGCTCCTTTACCCAGCGGTCCATTTATCTGTCTAGACCTCAAAATGAACTGAGACGTCCATATTTGTTCAATTTATCTCTTTCAACTTGGATTCCATGACGTGGACCTTGGAAAGTTTTGGAATAAGCAGGAGGAATTCGTAGATCCTCCAAGCGTAGAGCTCGTAGAGTTTTGAATCCAAATACATTACCTACAATGGAAGTAAACATGTTTTTTTTGAAAGCTGGAAGTAAACATGTTGATAACAGAACCTTCTTCAAAAAGGTCTAAAGGATAAACTACATAAGCAATATATTGATCGTCCTCCCCAGCAACAGGCTCAATGTGGTAGCATCCTGCCAAAAAGAACGAACTCTGACTTCTCTCTGTTAGGCCTAAGACCAGATACATCACCAAAAATATCTAGAACCGTTGATGGTCCTCTGCATCTATCTTGACCCCCCTCCGCAAACAAGTTGAGTCAAAGTTGAAGGGTCTGGTTCAAGTAGTTCTGTCGCTCTTGGAGATTTGGATTGGATGCACTATTTTCTATTGGAGATCTCTTTCCTTCCAACTGCCTCTACGAATGCACTATTTTTCTATTGGAGATCTTTTCCTTCCAACAGCCTCTACAACCGACAACGATTGCTAGGGTAGTGGATGAGTAGTCTGGGGAAGTGGAACAGTGGGGAGAGAAGCCTTTATTGCAATCTTTCTACCTTGTGCATTGAACGTGTTGGACGTCGACAGACAGAGGTAGAGATTACTTTTGGCTGGGGTGGTGGGGCCTCAGACTGTGGAGAGGATGCAAGTAGTTCGAAGCAAGATCTTTTCAAAGAAGTGAATGCAAGCAGTCCTCGGACTGTAGAGCAAGGGACCTTTTCCAAGAAGGATAGAGGGAGATTGTGCCGGGTTCTCAGGAAGGGGATTAGCGTTGGGAGGCCATGGATCATGAGCATGAGGAAGTCGTGTACGTGTTTTTAAGGAAGAGGCATAGGGTGGAGCATAGTTCCAAATTTCACGAAATTTCGATTTCGATGGGGGCCCTTTATCAAAACTTGTATAGATGTCGATTTCCAGAATTTAGCCCGAAATCTCGCGAGATATCTGTGAGATTTCATGCCATCTCGAGATATCGCCCAAAAAAGCAAATCTTGAATAAAAAAATCTCAACTTGGGCGAGATAGACCGAAATATCGATCGAAATTCCCCCATTTCAACGCCTCCACGGTTCTCCAGCTCTATATTTTGTCCATTTCTTCGAGGTAAGCCAAAATTGGTCAAATCTTCATCAATTTATTAATTTTTTTATGGAGTTTTTTTCCTAAGATGTTGATCTCAATTGGGGTAGTGTTATTTTAGAGATTTTGAATATCTAGCTTGATTTTATGTAGACCAAAATTAGAGGCTTTGTGTTTTAATGTACAATAATGATGAATTATGAATGTATTAACTCGGATCTCATGTATAACATGTAGTAAAGCATACTTTGGAAACAATTTGTGAGATGTATGGAAGAGAAAATTGGGGCTTTTGTGTTTTACTATGGAATCATGATGAGTTCTTCAAGGATAAACTCGGATCTTAAATTTTGGACGTACAAAACATGATTCAGTTTTTTGTAAATGAAATTTAAAAATTGAGTAATTCCGAAAATCAAAAGATTTATGCGTTATTTTACATGTTTTACGTCTCTTAGGTGGTTTTTTCTCGAAAATAGTCCTCTGATTGCTAGATCTAAAACCAAGGTCAAATGGTCAATAGAACGGTTAGCACACAAAATAAATGACAACAATCAACAAAATAGAAAAGTTAGCACACAAAATGCATCTATTGTTGAATATAATATCATTTATCTCTATCGTTATATTTATAATTGGTCCTCCATCAAAAGTACCAAACTTTACATATAATATATTGCATTCATAATAGCTATTAGTTGACTAAATTAGTTTGCTAAATTATTGGTACATTATTCTTTTTCTTCCTTGTGTGTTTACTCCAATCTCACAGTACAATTACTTTGACGATGGATTTAAATGGGCATCAATGCTTGGTTGGCATACATGCAAAAGCAAGGAAAAGCGTGGCACAAATAGCACAACAAAAACGTGATAAAAATAAAAAAAATAAAAAATAAATTAAAAAAGGTGTATGCAGCCGCGCAGCCCGCATATGCGGCCCGCATAAGTGCACAAGGTGCATAATGGGGGCTTCATGAAAGCGGTGCGTTGAAGGCACCGCATACGCATTTGCGGCCGCATATGCGGCTACACGGACTGCTTTCGTGAACATTGTCTGACCCTAATGTAAAAATCTAAGGTATTTTTTCTTAAAATCGGAATATTAAGAGTATATTTTCAATTTTAAACACCAAGCATTTACGAGTTTGTATGTATTACGTGTTAGAAGACTAAAAAAATATTAATTCTGAAAATTAAAACATAAAAGCAAATACTTAATTGTTCACATTATAGGACTCGTGAATGATTATTCTGCAATTTCCTCGCAGGTTCTGGTGATCATCATCATGGCACGTTTCAGATCAGGTTTTGATAGTTCTGAGGATCAGAGCAGGGATTTCAGTGGAGACATTGGTTGGAGGTATGCCTCTGCTCCTGATAGCAATAAAGCCAAACCACAACGCAATTTTTGTGGGAAGAAGTTGTGACAAGGGGGATCGTGAGGATGAAGCAACATCTTGTTGGCGGTAACAAGAATGTTGCCAAGTGCACGCGATGTCCAAAGATGCGAGGGACAAGGTAAAGGCTAGCTTGGACGGGAAGAAGGAAAGGGATACCAAGAGCGTAAGGAGGGATGAACAATTCAAAGAGTTCATGTTTGAGAAAGAATTCAACGTCCTCTCAGATTCAGACGACGATGATTTTGTCTACCCCGTTGACATTCAGACTACAACGGAGAGAATGGCATACAGGAGGGCAACAAAAGAATCAATGAGGAGCGAGTTCGAGAGGAGAGAACTTGGTGATGTACGAGGTGACTTCTATGGTGCAGGTGGCAGTGGGAATGGTTCTGAAAGTGCACCAGTACCACCACCCAACAAAAAACACAAGGGGAAGGGACTGGAACCTTTCTTGACGAGGAGCGGGTTCATGCACTATGTTAGAAAATAAACACGCGGAAACGAAACGTAGAAAAAGAATAAAGATTGAAGAACATCGGGATTTAACGTGGAACCCTACTCCTTAAGTAGCGGGATGAAATCACGAGAGAATGCCTCAAAGGGACATATGCTTCATTGCATTTTCTCAATGGATACAGGAGGTCTGTGGATCCTTATATAGCCTACACAGAGCCTCTAAGTCCCACCACTGGTAGATGTGGAACTAAACACTGGGATGGGGTAAATGGATCCTGGAATCCATTTACCCATCTACAACTCATGTGGCACACAACCAAATACTCCAACACTTTCCCTCAAGCGGGGCATGCAATGCTCAGCTTGGACAAACAGAAAGAAACTCGACTCACAATACATGACACTACCGACAATATCAAATCAACGCGCACAACTGTCGGTTGTTGTCAAGGACGTTGATTCTCATACCGTGCAGGTGAGGAGGACGAACGGGCTAGAATGTGAGTCAACTGAATCTCCTCGTCGGAGAGCATGTGCTCTGTACTGCGCCTGTCAGAGTCACTGCAACTGGAATGAGTCTCCTTGTCGGAGTACTCTGGGTTTCTCACATCTGGCACAGAGAATGGTACTCTACTATGGAGTCCCTTTGATACCACATGAAAACCCTTGCCCACATGGCATAGGGAATGGTCCTCTACTCTGGAGCCCCTATGGCGCACATGAAAAGTTAGGCCAATACAACAAGAACGATGGGGACCACGACAAAAGATGGAAAACATGTGTTCATCAACTGAAGATCGCATACATGTTCATGTTTGAACATGAGGACTCGAAATCCAAACGTCGAGTCTGGATATCTGAACTGTAGAGTCTGAAAACCTGGCCGGTCTGGAATCTGACATAGGAACCTGGAGCAGACCTGTGACTCCACATAATACACTCCCTTTCTCCCATACTGGTCGGAATAACAATCGTCGACCAAGTTGGGAGAAGACATGAAGAATGGGGAGACAAAACAAATAAGCCGATCATTTTTTTCACTTTCTCATCGTTTTCTCGGCTATTCCAAAAAAAATTATAGTTGTCATTCATCTTCTTTTCTTTTCTTTTCTTTTCTTTTCTTTTTCTTTTTTTTAAATTCGTTTCATTATTTTCTATTACGGCTTTTTATCAGATTTATTATTTTTTATGGAAATATGTGTACAACTTTCCTTTGTATGCGCCTCTTTTTAAATTTCTTTCCCTTTTTTAAAATATCACGACCTCTGATTTTTTTAATGCATGCTCATTTGGGCACCATGGGATATGCAACGAAATATTTAATAAATGGGTCGTTGAGCCCCTTTCTCCCGCATCACTAAGGTTCCTATCGTGGGAACCCTCCTTCGAAGAAGCCCTCTGCTAGAGGGTTGAAGTGTCGCAAGTAGGATAAAGGGGCGCCTCTAACGCGCGGCTACAGCACCTACGCAAGCGCTGTCGACCGCGGCTCATGGCGGGCGACAACTGCCTGGGAGAAAGCACGGCTAAGAACACTCCGCAGATGGAGATCGAGAGAAAGAGGCTCACGAGGGAGGAGGAGCTCCTTCCCTGGGAGCACGAGGGTGTCGCCTGCTCCTTGGAAGAGAGGGTGAGGACTCGGAAACTGGATCCGGATCTGCCATTGTAGAGGGGTTCTGCGCAAGGACTGCTCATACCGCCAAGGAGTGATCGCACGCCTCTCGTGCTGCCAGGAGCTTCTGGATCCGATGGAGGAGCACACGCAGGGCTGGATCAGCATCTGAATCTGCTACATGTGGTAGGAGGAGGTCTCGCGATCTCGAGGCGGAGTTGCGCGAGACCTAGCCGCAACTAGGGGTTCGTTTGGTTGCAGGGTTGGGCAGGGTTGGGTTGGGCAGGGGTACCCCTGTGAATAGTAAACTGTGAGGAGGATTGGGGCGTTTGGTTGGAGGGGTAACCCGGGTTGGGCCAACCCAACCCTGCCCAACCCTGCAACCAAACGAACCCTAGAGGTCGCGAGGGAGATGCGGCATCGCATGTTGCGCTGCTGGGACAAAGGGGATCGGAGGAGAACCTTCAGGCTGCATTGAAGCGGAGGGGGCCCGTGAAAGAGGCTCCGCCTAGAGTCATTTGCACCTGGGTTGATTGCCTGAGCGCCTCCTGCGAGCGACTAAGAGGAGTTGCAGCGCCTGGAGAACGCCCTAGAGAGCGTCGTCCGCGATGAAACAAGCGCAGCTGCGTGGATGAAGCTGCGGCATGACATGGACATAGATTAGGGTTCAAGATGGAACTTGGATCTTGAACTCGATAAAAACTCTTCTCGAACAATCTTCAAGAAACAACCGAATCTCGGAAAAAAATAATGAATATAAAAATCCTCGAGAATATTCGCACCGACCCGCCTCCTTGAGCGAGGGTTTCAAAAAGAAAACCCTAATATGGATTTTCCACAATAAATTCACAAGAAATGATCTTGAACAATCGAACTTCTTGATATTCGAATCTCGAACCAAAAACAAAGAACATAAAAAATCATCGAGAATCAACCCGCTCTGATACCATGTTAGAAAATAAACACGCGGAAGTGAAACATGGAAAAAGAATAACGATTTAAGAACAGAGGGATTTAACGTGGAACCCTACTCCTTAAGGAGCGGGATGAAACCACGGAAAAAGGCCTCAAAGGGCCATATGCATCATTGCATTTTCTCAATGGATACAGGAGGTCTGGGGCTCCTTATATAGCCTCCACAGAGCCTCCAAGTCCCACCATTGGTAGATGTGGGACTAAACACTGGGATGGGGTAAATGGATCATGGAGTGATCCATATACCCATCTACAACTCATGTGGCGCACAACCAAATATTCCAACACAGTACAAGCTAAGGATCTGAGGCAGAAGACGGTGAAGGGCATGTTCACCAATGCACGGGAGAGAGTGGGAAAGACCATCAGCAAGCTCTTCTTTGAGGAGAGCATTCCTGCCAACGTTGCTAGCAGACTATATATGCAGCATGCCATTGATGAGATCGTTGCAGCAGGAACAAGAGTGAAGGCTCCCACATCCTACGAGATAATGAACAAATATCTCGGGATGAAGGAGGAGATGAATGAGTACATCACCGAACTAAGGAGGATATGGCCAGAGTACGGGGTGATGCTGATGTGCGATGGATGCACGAGCTACACGAGGAAGCAGATCATCAACTTCCTCGTTTACTGCGATGGAAAGACTATTTTTTTGAAATGTGTTGATGCATCTGAACATGTGAAGGAGCACAAGTACTTGCTGAAGTTGATGAAGGATGTCATCAAAGATGTTGGGAAAGAGAACATGTCCAAGTTGTCACGGATAATGGAAGCAACTTCAAGAAAGCGAATGAAATAATAATGAAGTCTAGCAGCGACGGTATTTTTTGGACACAGTGTGCTGCATATTATATTGATTTAATTATAAAGGACTTCAGCAAGAGCAAGCTCATCTCAAAGGTGGTGGAGCAAGCATGGACGATCAACACATTCATTTACAACCATTCCAAAGTGTTGGTTTTGATGAGATGGTTGTGCAACTGCAATGGTAAGCTGGTGAGAACATGCGTCGCACGCTTTGCAACCAATTTTATAGCATTGCAAAGCGTTAAACAACATAAGACATGATTGGAGACCATGTGTTGCCAAGGTGAATGGTTCGAGATACATGAAGCTCGGACTGAAGGAGAACAGAAAGTGGAGACATTGATCAATGATCTCCACTTTTGGGATGGTGTGACTCAGGTCACGAAGATAATGGATCCAGTTGTTTCTGCATTGCGAATCGTAGCGACGACAAGAAGCTCGCCATGAGAGTGATCTACGAGGCAATGCGTTGCATGAGAGAAGGTCAGAGAAGCAATTGAAAAAGAATTCAAAGCATGATTGGATATCATAGACGAGCGTTAGGCCAAGATGCTCTCACATCCTCTTGACAAGACGGGCATGTTATATGTATTATATAATAAATCTATTTTTTTCATTTTTGATAGCACTTTAGAATCTGAGAATTGTATGTGTGTTTGTGACCAGCTTATTACTTCAATCCCAAGTACCAGTATAATAATAGTCGTGGTACAAATGCTGACCTTCTAACAACTGTACAAATTGTGATGGAGAAGCTCATCAAGGACGAGAAGACATGGACCTTGTGCATGAATGAGGTAATTTTGATTTTGGAGTTAGAGTGGAACTTATAAAATGTTCTTTAAGAGTATTATGTAACAATTTATGACTTCAAAGTTTCAAACTATGTGCAAGCGAAGTACTTCAGAGATGCCTTGGGTTCCTTCGGTAGATTTACTGCAGTAAATGGACGAGGTAGTACTCTTCCTTATAAGGACGGAGACAAATAAGTCCATTGAATGTGTAGTCATGTGTTACTATTATTAATTTATCTCGTGTTGGATTTTACGCAGACGAATAGTAGTTATTGTACGGGATGGAAGCTCCCAACCAACAAAAACTGGCAGTGAAAGTATTGTCTCAAACTGCATCTGTTGGTGGCTGTGAGATGAACTAGAGCACATTCAACTTGATCCATTCGAAGAGATTAAATGGGTTGAGAGAACCAAAGCTCCATGATCTTGTCTGCGTGCACTACAACTTGAAGCTGGAGATGAAACATGCGGGGAGGGCTAGGACAAACACATACCCTATTGATCTTGCATATATTTTCAAGATGTACGATGACGATAGTGATGAAGATGTTCTCCGGAGCTGGATGGATTCCAATGGTGCTCCTGTACTCGATCAACCAAGTGGAAGACCAAATGAGAATATAAGCTAGCAAATGGGAGCAGATGTAAGTGACTATCTGGCTAGATTCGGGTGGATTACGGACCCTCTTAGAGGGTTAGAGGCCAAGGCTGATGCAGTTGTTGATGAAATTTTCTCTACTAGTTGGCCTCAAATTTCAGCGAAATTCGGTCGAAATTCTGTCGAATGTCGATATCCAGTCGAAATCGAAATTCAACCAAAATGACCGAAATGACCGAAATATGGGGGTGCTAGTACAAAAAATGACCGAAATGATCGAAATTTCGGTCGAAATTCCACCGAAATTCCATCGAAATTCTGTTTTGGTCGATACCGAAATGGTGACCGAAACCGACATTTAAGGCGTTGGACTTCCAAGTCTAAATCTAAATCCAAGTCAAATGATGACAGTGAAGATGATGATGATGATGTTGGCAATCGTGGTGGATCTGGTAAGGGGAAAAATATTTAGGGGTGTCAGCAGGAGGTGGTCGCAGACCACAAGATACAAGATTCCAGGAAGGTCTCCACGCAGGGCATATATATATGAAGAGACAAAGGAACACACATGGACAGTTTGATCCAAGTCCGAGTCCGGAACCTATGGATTAGGAAGCATACGGTAGTGGCCATCGTCCTACTGACAACTATATGGACGATTTGATATCATATGTACGTTCCTTGAGCTGCATGGACATTGACAGCCCATATCGTGGAGGAACACCAAGTCCTTGGACAGATATGGATCATCACACAATGAGAGATCATTTGGCATCTTTCCAGAATTCTTCCATGCTCCTCCTCCCGTACCCTCTTCTCCTTAGGCATATACACCCCCATCATATGGTTACTGTGGGTATGGAGGATATAGCACCTACATCGATGAGAACTAGGGGTGCACATGGATCGGATAAAATCCGTAATCCGATCCAATCCGTTGTCATTGGATTGGATCGGTTTGGATTTATAAGTTTAATGGATCGGATCGGATTGGAATTTTACAAATCCGTTCATTTATGGATTGGAGGATTTTGTCAAAATCCAATCCGATCCGATCCGTTAATCCGTTAATAAATAATAATATATACTACTTTATTTATTCTCAATAAAGCATATTATATATTACATTTTATTTGAAAGGTATGTGTAAATATCCAAGCTAGTCTCTTTATAACTTAAACCTATTCCAATTCAAGTTTTACTACACACAACTTGCTGGAAAACCCCTTATCTCACCCTACTAGTTGGTTTAGAAAAAAGTATTACTTACCCACAATGTCCTTTAGGCCCTTCCAATTTTTCAAACGAAACAAACTTCTAAAAATAATAATACATAAACCTAAACCCACTCGGGACCCATTACGAACAAAACACTCACCTACGCCACACACATCTCCACCCTCAGGTGCACACATATCTCCACCGGATATTGTCCTTGTCCTAGTTGTGTGCATGTGCAACCAGGTCTTCCTTGCGCATGCGTAGTTATCTAGTTGTAGTTCCTATTTGATATATACAAACTTGCAATTTTATTCAAAATCAATATGATTCTTTTATGATTTCTACGGATCACAAGTATATTATTTTTATTTAGTTATACAATGATCGGTTGTAATAAATTCATAACAAGCATATATGTTTTTGATTTTCAAAAAAATTAAATCAAATTGCTTTCCAAAAATCAACTATTCTTTTCTTTACATTTTATACATAATCTCAAATTTAGAATCATGATTCGAACGTCGAGTTCGACTATGCTACAAACTTAATCATAGATTAGGTGAGCATTAAAAATCCGAACCAATCCGATCCAATCCGTAATCCGGTGGATTGGATTGGATTGGATTTGCATGTTTAATGGATTGGATTGGACTGGAAAAATCAAAAATCTGTTATGTGTGGATTGGACACGGATTGAGCCAAAATCCGATCCAATCCGATCCATGTGCACCCCTAATGAGAACTACCAAGGTAACCAACTCGAGCAGAGCCAGTTCAGCTTCTTTGGCGGTGACAATTATGGTTTCTTCCTCGAGTACACGCCATGCCTCCTCATCCTCCTCCACAGAGATCTTCTCCTAATCCGTCGTCGTCGTCCCGAGGATCTCAAGCCAGTACTTCGCAGCCTCATCGTGCCACTTGTGATATCTGATCTAGTGTTGCTTAACCTCGTCTCGGGGATATTCATAGGCATCGATGACCACTAATACATGCAGTATGTGATGGGTTACAAGGCCATATACTCGCACATGATATGGGAGAACTATTGCGAGTACATTGAATCGACGATGCGTTATGAGAGACAACAAGGGGGGTGATTCAAATCCACCATGGAACTCTTGTGTGTGTACTGAACCCATCACCATGTAATATCCTTTAATCTTTTATTGCATTGATCATTAATGTGCATGTTCTTATTTAGTCTACGTGAATATGTCTTTTTACTTGTTGTAACTTGTAAGATTGTTACTTTGTTATTAACTATTAACAATGATATGTTCGATTTTGATATAATAAATATGTATAACATACCATCATAGTCAAAGATGATCAATATGTGTGCTATAAGCCTATAAGTGTATATCTATTGTATCATTGTTTAAAGAACTCATATTAACTCCATTTGCAATATTTAAGTATCTAACATATTGTACAATACGACTGAATGACTGATATGATCGATATATACGGTATAAGGGATATAGATGAGCGATATGGGTGACATAATTGTTTAATTATAAGTTATTTATTGTTTTAATAACTTGAATGGTCTTAATTTACAAAAAAATGGGAAAATATGGCTTTTTGAGCCATTTCCGAGATTTACACCGAAATCGTCGAAATTTCCTGAAATTTTGATATACATGAATGAAATCGAAATCAAGATTTCGAACCTTGGGGTGGAGGAGGTGGAGCCGGAATTAGGGGACACTGGAGTAACAATAAAAAAGTTGTTTCAAGATCAAGTTATGAGATGTGTGGAGGTGGTGTTGGCGGGATTGCCCCCTCGATTGCGAAATGAGGATGATCTCCTAGAACACTGGGGCTTGGGGTAATCGAACAAGAAAAGGGGATTGGGATTTTTGTTTGAGGAAAGTCGAGAAAATGTTGTTTGCAAATATGAAAAGAAGTTGAAGAGCTGGGATTCCTTTAACTGGAGGTCGGTGGTTGCTACTTGCTTTCTGAATTTCAAGTTATCCCCTCGTAGTGGTTATCTTTTGGAGATAATTGACTCGGTGGAAGCTAAGTATTCGCTTTTGGTCGGGTTTCATCTATGGTATGATGGCATGTAGTTTTTATTCTCTGCAGATTATGGACCGTTGAGGGTCATGCTATTGTTGATCTCTGGGACGAACTGTATTTGGTATACGCTCGCTCTCCGAAGCTTTCATGGTTGGTGAGTGGTAACTTTAACATCACACAGTTCGATGGTGATCTCCCCGGGAAAGGGGGTATGGATCCTAAACCCCCCTTTAGTTGTTGAGTTTATGAGGGACATATCTTTAGAGATTCTTGATGCTGCTAACTTTCGATACACCTAGAAGAACTATTTGTTGTGGTCCCACTTGGACCGCTTCCTTATCTTGATGGGACTTTTCGAGTCTTTCTCTTGGAAGTTGGCATCCGCGAGTTTATTCTCGCAGTCACATTGTGATCACACACCTATTTGTTGAGATTCTGGCAAGGTTGCCAAGCAGGTGACGAGTTTCATTTTGAGTACTCATGACTGCTTGAAGATGGATTCAAGGAGCATGTTTATCGTTGCTTGCAGGACCTCTCCATGGTCGAGTCGACTTTTAGGGTGCTGGTGGTGAAGCTTGAGGCTTTGGGCGAGATGTTATCTAAGTTCAGGTAGGAGATGTGGACTCGACGAGGGGAGAGTATGTTGCGGGCATAAAGGATTTGATAGGCATCGACACTCTTAAAGATTCAACGGAGTTGTTGGAGGAGGAGAAGCTGGCTAGGAAGGATTATCATCAGATTCTACTCAATAAAGATAAAAAGCGAGAGGTGGAGTGGCGACAATGATTTGGATAATTGTGGCTCAAAAAGGGGGGTGTCAACACTAGACTTTTTCATGATGTGACTAGTGGGAGGAGAAAATAATACTTGATACACTCGATCGAGTTGGTGGAGAGGTGATGAGGAGTATCTGGGTCATAAGGGATTTTGTAGTTGGTCACTTGCTTGAGTTGAGCATGAGGATTCCCAATGGTGATGTGAGGTAGGCAGATAAAGACATGTCGTGGTTGACAGAGGTGTAGAGTTCAGAACTGATTCGGCATTTCATTACTAACAAGATTCATTTGACAGCAGCATTTGGCTAAATGTTGATGGTTTACATGGACGGTTTTCCAGTCTCCTTCAAAGAATTTTAGGACATGGTCGAACATGATGCAATTGTTGTGGTTGAGGAGCTTCATTTTTTTAGGAGAAAGAGGGTGTGGCCCCAAGAATGGAGTTCACCGCAAAATTATTCCATTAGCACGAGATTACAAATAGATACAAGCACCAGAAAAGGAGAATACATGCTAAGCCACAAAGCCATCAATGCCCTGTAGTGCCCCAACACTCTCTCACAGATAAACGGATACCCCTTAAAGATTTTCTCGTTTCTAGCACACCAAATGGCCCGGAGAATGGCAAAGAAATCAGCAGTGTCCTCCTGAGAACTACCACAAGCCGTCCTAACCGAGCTCCAGTACGACGCGTTATCCACCGAGCGCAGCCATGGCATCATCGCCCGCTCCCATAACGTGGCCGAAGTTCCGCAACCAAAAAAGAGATGCTCGTAATCCTCCTGCTCAAGACCGCATCTATCGCACAGGATCTCCCATGCACCCAAAAGGCTCGCCATGTACGTCTTGGAAGCAACTGACCGCGTCTCGCCAACCACAAGAATACCTTAATCCGCATGGAACTCTGCTAGCCCAAATAATTATGTAGTCCCAAGTATTCTCCTCTTGAACTTCTCCATACGGCCTAGTGAAAGATCTATATGTCCTCTTCACCGAAAAACTCCTCTCTTTCCAAACAAAGTGGTCCATGCCCTTGCTGGGGCCATCAACATCTGCCAGATCCCTCAAGAGAGCCACGACCTCATCGCACCTCTGGTCCGACAAAGCAGAAGCGAAGATGGGCACCAAGATCCCTCCGCCCAAACCTCATACACCATAGCACTCTTGTCCCACGTAATAGCGAAAAGACATGGGTACTTCTCCCTGAGCGGACCCATCCCCAACCAATCATCCAACCAGAATCTAGAGCCACGCCCATCCCCCAGCACTGGTTTCACCATCCCACCCAGCTCCGGCAAGACACTCACCAAACCCCTCCAAAGCGATGACGACCTCCTGCAGGCCTCAACTCTCCAAGAACTATTAATCTCATAGATGCTCCGCATCACCCTGCAGATCATGTCATCGGGCTTCTCCGGATTCTTAGGGCCCACTTCACTAGTAGAGCCTTATTCATGAGCTCTAAATTACGGATCCCAAGGCCTCCCTCACTCTTCGACGCCGTCACCGTATCCCAGCCCACCAGGTGCATTCCCCCTCCCTCTTGTTGTCCGTCCGACCAAAAGAACGCTCCATCATCCCCTCCAACCTCTGTCGCACCCCCACGGGCATCAACCTCGTTGAAAGAAGAAAATCCGGATAGTGGATAGGGCATGCTTGAGGAGGACCAGCTTTCCCCCGTTAGAGAGCGTTCTATTACTCCAACCTGCCAACTTACTCTCCGATCTGCCAATCACCACCTTCCAATCCACCACCCACAGCCGTCTAGCAACCAGAGGAAGCCCCAAGTATGTGGTCGGAAGGGACCCCTCCGGACAGCGAAAAATGCAACAAGACTCTCGAGCCTCCGCCTGCGTCACGCCAAACGGGAAGACCTTGGACTTGTCTCTGTTCAATTTCAGGCTCAAGATCTCCCCAAAGATATCCATAATGCAAGATGTGTGCCTTGCATGTTCAGTGCCCCATCAATGAACAAAACCATGTCATCGGCGTACTACAGAATGGGGATGGATGTGCCGTCTCTCATGCACCCAGCACAAAAACCACTAATCGTCCCAACCTCATCATCACCGCCAGCGCATCCGTCACAATAACAAAAAGGAACAGTACCATAGGACACCCCTGCCGCACCCCCTGCTAGGACAGGAAAAAAAACCCTCCGGTATGCCATTCACTAGCACTGAATAAGACGTCCTAGTGATGCACATCTTCACCCAACCAATCCATATGTCAGGGAAACCTCTCTCTTGCAGTGACCGCCAAAGGAAGCGTTAATCAACGCAATCGTATGCCTTAGAAAAATCCACCTTCCAAAGGACACCCTTTTGCTTCTCCCTCTTCCAATCCAACACCAACTTCAACGCCAGCAACTAAGAGTTCGCCATATGCCAGCCGGAAACAAAGACAGTCTGCTCAAGAGAGATGATTCCCCTCGGCACACTCCGCAGACAGTTCGCCAAGACCTTGGAAACAAGCAAGTAAATGGCATTGGACAACGTGATAGGTGTAAAATCCTCCACACGAGTGCCCCCCTTCCGTTTGGGTAGCAGAAACAGGAGCGCCTTGTTCAGGCACTCACCTCGAACTCCCGCAGCACCGCAACCACCTCCACCTTCACACACTCCCAGAACTCCCTGAAGAAGCACACCGAGAAACCATCAGGGCCAGGGGGCCCATCTGAATTTAGTTGCCATAGAGCCCGCCGAGTCTCCTCTTCCGAGATCGGTACCACCAGGTCCTCAATCTCCTGGGGGGAGATACACCCAACTCCCCGCTCACGCCACCCCCAGCTCGCCCCTCTCGTTCTCCTGGAGAAAGCGACGAAGTGTGACCTGAGCCGCCAACCAATCTCTGCATCGATCGTCACCAACACTCCTCCCACCTCAGTGCTCCTAATGAAATTTTGACATCTTCTGTCATTGGCCACGGAATGGAAGAACCGCGTATTATTATCCCCCTCCCTCATCCATTTCTGCCTCAATCTGCCTCCATTCGACCTCCTTTTTTCTATCCTCCAACCGCGCCTGGTTTAAACCAGTACATCTCTCTTCAACCTCATGCGTCGGCAGCTCCCGCGAGTCCTCCACCGCATCGAGGCGAGAGATGACCTCCTACGCCGCCACCTCACACTCTGTCGCTGCTCACGGGTGCACCTTTTGAACTCAATTAGCTGCTTCCGCAGCAGCCCGAGCTTCTAAGCCAAAACCGACGAAGCCGACCCTTCCAGTTGCGTGCTCTGCCAAAAGCCCACCACCTTGTCACGGACGGAATCCCTTCTTCATCAACCAAGCCCGTACAAATCTGAAGAAAGACCTCGATATCACGTCCTCACCGGAGGACAAAAGGATCAAGTTGTGATCGGAGTGAGCTCGGCGCAGAGCCCACGCGTCTTCCTGTGGAAAGAACATTACTACCTCCTGTGATAACAGGACCGATCAATCCGCGATCTCAATCTGGCATTTCTCCAAGTGTAGCGCCACCCACCAGCATCAAAAATCTATAAACCCGCATCTGAAACGAGATGCATCAGACCAAGGCTTCAAGTGTCTTAATCGCTCTCTGCTTTTCCTCCAACTAAAGAAGGATGTTGTGCATTGAATGGAGGATCTTCGACCTATTGCTCTGTCAAATGCGTTCTACCTTATTGTGGCTAAGGTTCCTGCAAATAGGCTTTATTTGGTGTTGAACTCCATCTCGCCTACACAAATAGCTTCCATCCCTAACAAAAACATGATGGATGGCTAATGTGTTCCTTGCGATGGTTTTGCATGCAATTACAGGAGATTTCTCCAATGTCTTCCATGTGAGGGACACCGATGTTCCGTTACTTCAATATGTAGATGACGTTGTCTTCTTTGTTGAAGGAAATACCATGGAGGCAAAAGGTGACATTGCGGTCCTACATCTGTTCGACTATGGCCATTAGGACTCATAGGGGGTCACATTCTATCGGTGGTTCTCCCCTTGGTGAATAGATGGTTATGGCAAAGTGAAAGGATGTCATTGATCAAGAAGACGAAACAGAAGCTTACAAGTTGGTGAGCTTCGTATTGCCATGAGGGAGGGGGCTTATGCTCATGAAGGTAGTGTTGTTTGTTATTCTAGTATTCTTTCTATCCATTCGCTTATGTGTGAGTACTGACAAGGTTCAGGGGGTACCTCCTGGTAAGGTGGACAACAGTGATGCTTGCAAGAGAGGATAGAGGCCTTGGGGTGAGAAGCTTACCTGTGATGAACAGGGCCTTGTTGGCCAGATTAGTTTCCCGGCTCTAGGGCGATGGTTCATACATGTTGCTTCGAATGGTGCACAATATCTATGGTTTATTGATGGACTTTTCTTAGTACGATGGGGCGATGCATACATCATGAAACTTCTGAAGGGCTATGTGCTCAGAGTCGGTGCTACATGTGATCTCAAGCTTTTTTAGACTGGCTCTAGGAGATTTGAGAGATTTCTAGTTATATGGATGACTAGAATAGGTATGGGGTGTTTTGTGATCGTTTCTCTCAACTCCATGCCTTGGCATTACATTTTGGTGTGTTAGTGAAACATGGGTTGGGGTTGGTTGGTGCCCCCAACTTCACTCAGTGTAATCGGAATAGAAGGTGGCTAAATTTTTGGGGTAATGTCGGGGGCCTTTTCGAAGGTGGGGAGGCATACTACTTATATGGTATCACAGTATTAGATCCTAGTACTATCTCCACGGAGCTCAAACAACTTTGGTGGTGGAAGATCCTTTACGTGTCAAGGTGTTGCTATGATTAATGATGAGACACCATGTGTTGACTGGAGCTCAAAGGGTTGGATTCTTTCAAGGGGAAAATGGGTCCTTCTAGCGATGAACGGAGGAGACTGAGGATGTTGATCACCTATTTTTTATTTAGAACTCCTCCCGAGAGAATTATGAGACGGCGGATCTGGATAGGATTTCGATAGGATGTGTATCTGCATTTTGGAAATCCATGAATCAACAATGTGCTAGCATGGACTCGCTACGAACTTGGGTTGCGGTCATATTATGGGCGATGTAGTCAGCTAGAAATGGGGTTATTTTCCATGGTGAAAGAATCTAAATAGAAAACATTATAGAATACTCCATGATCCTATGGGAATCACGGTCCTTGTAATTGATATACTTCAACTTGTGAATATAAAGTTTTTGGCAGGCATCTTCTCGACGCTTCACCCTTATCTTTAAAAAAATTGATATATCGTTGATGAGAAGGATCATAACATGGGTAGCCCTTATGAACCTGAGAAAACCCATAAAAACAAACTTGGTGGCCTTGGATGCTAGCATGTCTAACCAACCCCCATGTTGTGGACAAATGCAACAAACCTAAAGACGTGAATGAGAACAGAGAAATATCCTTGTCAACAAAAAGAACGAAGTACGATGACACTCTTAGATAACATAAGAAGGCATGTGGTCAACAAGATAGTTTGGAGTCATGGCTGCATCACTCCAATAGGTCATAGAAACATTGATATGCAAAAGGAATGTGCAACCAACACCAACAACCCATGCCTTTTGTTCCTATGTCATCTCCATGTCTCCTCTTTCCTCACCACATCACTCTTTCGTTCATCTATCCAAATTCTTTTCATCGGTGCTTCTCTTCTAAAACTATTATAGTGGCATTAGCCTCTTCCCAACCATCAACAAGTTTCATAAAGCTCCACCTCGTTCGATGGTTGTCCCTCCCACCTACCAATGCTACTTAGAATTTCCTCGGCTAGTCAAGCCCCATATTACCATCACCACCATTTCACCAGATGCATCTCTCTACCTTCGCTGACATTATTGTCTGCAAGTCTCAGTGTTCAATGGAATACCAACTTTTAAAAATGAGCTTTTAAATATGGAGAGAAATTATGAAATCCATTTTTTATTATTACTTAATTTTATGGGTTTTTTTTTATTTTCATTTTGGATTTTTAAAGTAATTTGATGAAGGGATGCCTTGTTCATATAGATGCATCTTTCCATCATGTGATTACCATATAAACTCCTTTAAATGGGAGTTGATCTTGATCTTCAAGATGGAGAAAGACCATTAGTTATTGATTATACATTGGCTTTTATCTACCTTAACATTGGTCTTTTTTTCTCGTCTATTTGTAATTTCCTATACTAAACCAGATTTTCTCCTCCCTCACGTGGCTTTCCATACTTCATCCCTCATCCCACACATCCCAGCATATTTACATCCAAAATCTTGTGCAATTGATGTATCGTTTTCATTCTTCCCCTTATCATCTCTTACTTTCTCAGTCCCTCGTTAATATGAAATGCGTTAAAAACTTAAGAGATTAAAGTTTAATTTCAAAGCAACAAAAAATGCTGATTTTACGAGTCCAACATCCACATGGTCCAACACTAAATTTTAAGTGACTTCCCGTTCCCATTATCCCAAGTCACAACTATGTCTAAGTGATGTGCGATTATGTTTGTTTGTCACGTGATTAGAATAGTCAACTTCCCTCGAGAAGGATTGGTAAGTCTGCCTGCTGGAATGTCCCTTAACATCCCACAAATGATGCTTCTACAATAGGGAGTATAATCCATAACATGTATGAGAACCAGACCACTCCAAAATCACGATTAAGCAAAATATTAAGAAAAAAATAGTAGCTGCTATATTTGCCAAGGATCAAGCTCGAGTCAGTTTGGATAACTCTGTCCTATTTATTACACTAACAATTGTTCGTGATTTAGCAACGTCGGATTAACCTTGAGATACTTTATAATCCCACGTCTTTTTGAAAAAAATCCACAATTAAGCAAAAATATTCCTTACCCATATAAGATTTTCAGATGCAAAAGGATATACTTTACATAATTAAGTCTAGGAGGGTTTTCCGGTTAACAAATATAAGTGGCATAAGGATGTTAAAAGAAAACTAAAATTATGTAATTACTGCAAGGAGGAGCCTGGCGATGGAATGGAGTGCACTCTCTGCACTGCACGTAACACTGTCGTCATCTTGAGAGGTAATGATAATTACACGATCTTCATACCTCTGGCAAAAATATGAAAGTCAAAGTCAGAAACAATTAACCAATTATTCACAAAGAGATTGCAGACACGCATCATTTCTAGGAGCGCATCAAAACCCATTATGCTAGTGTTCTAGCACCTCCTACCTGTTTTAAGGAGATCATGACTTATACAAGATTATTGTATGACTACACTGTTTATCCTCCATGGTGCTTGTTTTAAATCTGAAAAAACAGCACTAAAACAATATAGTGTTTGTTTATTTTCTTATCCCAAGATTCCAAGAACCGAGAAGTTCATACTAGGCAGAATTGAAATGCTTAATCAACTCATTATCGGCTCCTGATGCAAAGCATCCTAGTCTATTCTTTTACCAAGCAGAATCCTCACTCTAAAATGAGATGAAATGGTGAAACTTGATTCCACCAACAAAATGCACTCACTTTCTGTGATTAGAAACATAAACAAACAATCAAGGAAATAAATTATAATTAAAAAATGCGGTATTCTGCTGGAGGTAGACGTTTTATTCTCGATAAAGCCTAAAGTTACAGTCCAAAACAGCACAACGCATGAAAACAGCAACAAATCACTTTTCTTCAAAGAAACCAATTCGAATTCGCGTCCACTTCAGCCCCAAAAACTCCAAAAACTCAAGAGCACAGCAGCAGAAGGTCGTTTCTTTTCAAAGAACCGAATCGAGTTTACAGTCATTTTAACCGAAATTCCACACACGCAACCGCAAAAGATCACTTTTCTACGGAACCCAGCTCGAAAGTACCACCATTTCATACGAAAAACTGCAAGCTGCTGCAGTCTCCAGTTTGTAAGAATTCCCCTCCGAAGAAAGCATGTATAGTCAACCAGGAGCTAAAGTCCCAATCCAGATTTGCATTCCTTCCATTCCGAAAACCCCCAAAAAAAACACTTCCCGTCCATCAATCATTCCCTTCAGATAATTAGCCTTTTGCGATTAAACGTTCGAAGGCATTACAGTGATGGGATCGACGATCTTGATGGTGGCTTTCGTCTCCTCCCTAATGCGCTGGATCCGGTGGCCTTCCTTGCCAATGACCTTCCCAATCTCCCTCGACGGCACGACGATCCTGAAGAGCACCTCCCTCGAGTAGTCCAGAGCGCCCCTCTTGGGCTGCGAGCACTCGAGCTCCGACTGAGGGTCGCCGTCGGGTTGCTGCCTCTTCCTGGAGACTTCGCCCGCCATTGGAGAGGGGAAGATGAGGTCAGGGAAGAGAGGAGGAGCGAATCGAGCGGTCATATATTCCACTGCCAATAGCGCCGCCGCGAGGTTTATGTGTCTCTCGGAGGATTTATTTAATATATATATATATATATGGTTAAAATGTATATGCCCGGATCTAACTTAGCTCCCTGCCTTATTTTATCCATAAATTTTTTTATTTTTTTGAAAATAAAAATCATGTAAATTCATTATTATATCCTTATATTATGTCATTAAAATTTCATACAAAATAGAGACTCCTACGACCTCCATCCAGACGGGGTCGAATTAAAAAATCATGTGACCGTTAAAAAAATGATTGTCTGAATGGAGGCCGTAGGAGTCTATGTTTCACACGAAATTTTAATGACACAATATAGGGATATATTGATGAATATTCACGGAAGAAATTTTCAAAAAAAATAAAAAACATTGAGAAAATGTGGGGTACCTAAACCCATTTTACCATATATGTGTGTGTGTATCTGTGTATTTACATGTTGATCCAATTTGACAGTGATTATTATGGAAATAATTTCCATTTGTGAATTATTAGTAGGTTATCAAACTTGTATGTATTTCAGCCTATGCGTGATTTATACTTTTTATATCCACATAATATTTAAAATGGATAAACATATAATAGTACCAAAATTTTTATCAAGGCGATAATTTCTAAACAGAATTCTTGATTTTTATTGTCTCGTGACTCATCCCTTCCTGCAAATTGAAGGTGGATCATATAAAATATGTTATTATTTTACTTTTATCTTTAACATATATTTTATATTAAATTTGAAATGCATATTTCACTTACTATTCTAAGTAAATTCGCATGTTTCATTTCAAAAAAAAATAATTTCTTATTTTTTACAAGGTATTTACTATCTTCTTGTTGCACTAAATATAAAGATAGTTGCGAACTTTCCCTTTGTGGATCGGTATGTGGAAGCATGTGATCGAAGTAAAAATTAATAAAAATACATAACAAGATTCAAGTCACCAGAATTACTGAACACCAAAGATATATCAGCATCCATTATGGAAAGATGTGTATGTTCTATGATATGTTGTCCTCAGATGATCTATGGTTATTTCTTAAGCCAACAATCACGACGAAGTTATGATTTGACATCTGAGGGGGCAAAACTGGATTTGATCCATGTTATATTAATATTTATTTTCTTGTGGTGGAATGTATAATATATGTTCTACAAGTAAAACTTTAGAAAATAAGATATGTATATTTTTCTTTTAAGATTTTTTTTTGAAAATTTCTATGTGTGCTTAATTGTAATGTGAATTAGTAGATCGAAATTTTGCAAGTACAAATACAAAATATGAATTTGATTATGAAAATTTTCAAATTAAATAGTCTTTAATGATTTTTATATATCCTGAAAATTGAAGTTCACGCTAAAACATATATCTAAATAACTTCGATTCAAAATTAAGATAAAAATATTAATACGAAATTATTTAAATAATATGGATAAAGGATTTCACTTGCATAAATATAATACATGGTATGAAAACATTATTACAACAAAATTAACATGAGATAATGAATGATTTGAATATTCACTATCAAATCTCTGTGTTGAATTCATAACAACAAATATTATTCATTGAAAAATATATTTTATTCTTGTAACAATGAATTTAACATTTTTGTTACATGTAAATATGACGGTGATTATACATTGACCTTTACATTAAATTGTATCCTAGTTGTTGCTAATTTAGCAACAACTAGAAGAAAAATTAATGGATAATCACTGTTGTGATCTGTTGCTAACAATACAGCAATGAATATAATATCCATTCTGAATATTAAGAAAAAAAACGAACAGTGTTAATTATTATAAATTTAACAAAGGAAGTTATGTAAATGGGTATCAAATTATTCATTGTTGTAGGTTAATTTTGACGTAGTGAGTAAATCCTAAGAGTAATTAGGTATGCACTACAAACTTAAAATTTATCAAATTGAAATTACATTCATAGATGACTCATTATTATTCCGACTGGTTTAATAAAATTGTTATCATGAGATATAGATTAATGAAAATTAATATTTGCATACTATCACATAAGAAGTCAATCCATATAACATGTGTCACTGTATAAAAATAGACAAGTCTATAATCATATACTGCATAAATTTATTTAAAATAAAACTTGTATCTCAAATATATGTTTCCGCATTAATGTAGTTGTACTATTTGATTCTTTATTCAAATAGTATAGTATAGTGGGAAGTAATGTGCATATATGAATTATATAAGCTCATTATCCATGTATAACACATTAAACCAAGTCAAATTATTTAGTTGCGCAATATATTTTTTTCATTTGTTTGAAATAAAATTACGTATATAAGTTTAAAGTTTTATACTCTTTGATTGATATAGTCATCAAAATCATATTAAAAACTGTATATCTGAGTTAATTTAAAGTGCTCCGCTGATTTATAGAGTTTGATTGGTGAAGATTTATTATAAATATTAAGATAATAGTAAAATTATTTTATATGTGATTTCTCATGAGATCCTCATTTATACAATGCATATAAAAGCATAAATTTGCAAAATTATTGAACATTATAGTACTTTATTTGAATTATATTATATGGTAAGATCACGTCTGAGACAAATTGATAAGAGTTCTCTTAGTCTATGCGATTTCTATAAATCGAGGAGAAATGCAAAGTTCCATCCATGTATGGAAGAATATTAGCACGAAATGTAGAAAGACGAGAAATAAACTATATGAGAGAGAAAGTTATAAAAAGAAATAATCTCATTTCAAAACTACAAGTCCATTGTTAGGAGAGGGTGGAGGGGCTGAAAATTGAAATCTCAATTATTATTCAAAAAAATAGTGTATCACTCTTTTGAAAGTGTACTTAGTCATCTCATCTCGTGCATTTTTTTTGTATTATTACATATATGATTGTGGGAGAGAAAAGACATGGAAAAGGAAAGTACTTAATATCGATTAGACTAGTGTCGATTAAGTAAAACCATTTTAATACTTGATCATGATCACGCCTATTATTTTTACACATGTATGAAAGTTGTCCATGTAATGGTCTTCCATTGGTCATTAATAGTTTAGCAGTTAAATGCGTCACAATCTGTATAGTGATTAGTTGTAGATGCCCTTTCCTTGTTGCATGCATTGGTGCTAGTGCAAAGTCTATACAAAGAAAACTCACCAGGAATGTTGTGGCCGTATTTGTGTAGAGTAATTGTGAGGTAAAAAAGATACTATAAAAGTGTGTGTCTAGTAGGCTAAAAGCTTGAAACTTAGAAAACATCGTGACACGAAGCCTAACCTACTTTTATGATAGATAAGGTAGAATAAGGGATAAATGATGTCAATTTTTTATTCTTGTTTGGTTAGTTTGACAGATAGAGAAGGGACAAGTGTTGTAGATAGAGAAACATTCGATGATGTACCATTGTCATCATTTATTCTTGGAATAGCTTATCTGATGATAAAGTTCCCTTATATGGGATAAACTCCATTTATCCCACAAATGAACATGCCTACAGAAAGTCGCCTCTTGTCAAGAGTGCCATTACCAACTCCTAGGTGTCGTTCGGCACACGGGTTAATACCCACATCTTCTCTCTCCCAGTGGACCCCACTTTATTTCTTTTAAAAAAATAAAATAAATCAATTCTTCATCATCAATTCAACAAAAATATTATATTATACCATCATATCATACAAAAATTACAAACTACTCCACTTTTACTCACTTTTCCAAACTTCAATACAATCACATCACAATAACCGCTCACTTTTTTCAAATTTCAATATAATCATATCACAACAAACACACTTCTAACCCACCCCCAGTTTAACCCTCTATACAAACACCAAAACCCAAAAAATGGGTTACCATCTACTAGTTTAACCGTCTTAACCCGTGTACCAAACACACTCTTAAGGAAGGCTCATAAGTATATAAAGGTCCCATGTAGAGGTTAGAGATCGATCAACCTCTGCGTAGCTCTTTAAGATCCCTACTTAGGTATCATTTGAAGGAGTTTAGATTTGTTTAAGTCACGAGTTATAGGACCATTAGTACAGAGGTTTAAGATTTAAAAAATCCAACAATCAAGTCACAAATATATATACTATATAAAATTAGCTAAACAAGTTGAGTCCAACATACCCATATTCAAGATCATGGAAATCCATGTCTAATTGTATGTAAGGATTTATATATAAAGTTCATAGTTTCTTGTGAAACAAACTGAACCCAAAGTTTCAAGTCAGTTGCCGATCTGATTATTGAAATACAACATAAACATATATTATCATTGAAAGTGTCTCCTACGAGTGAAATTAAAGGTATAAAGATCACAGTAGTCCATCACTAAATCTTAAAAACATGGCCAAACCAGGATATATTACTATCTTATCGTATGTGTAATAAAAAACCTTGCTATATGAATATGTTTAATTGCTAAATGAATATGTTTAATGTGAAGTTTGTTCATTATTCCTCACTTTCTTCAACCTCGAGTAGACACTTTACCACTGATTTAGAAATCAAACTGACATGTATCAATTTCGGATGTTCACGATTGCACATGTGATGACATCATCTATTCATAAAAATTCATAAAAAAATAAACTATTATATTATATTATATTATGAGTTTGGTTAGTATGATCCAACCGAGTTAAATTGAATTTAATCGATTTTTCATACAAATAGATATGCATTACAATGCATCATATATTTATATGCACTTTGTATAAATTATTTAAAGACATGTATGTGACGGTTAAAATTAAATGTAATTAAAAGTAATTATAAAAAATAATAATTACTGTCAAAGGTTATTAATTTGATGCTTATCTAGTACAATGATGACAACTTTTTACCGGCATGGAGGCATCATTAGTTGTTGTTGTTGTTGGAGGAGGAGGAGGAGGAAGACATCGAAATGCACGAGGGGTGAAGGGAGAGGCAATATTCACGAAGGAGGAATGGAGAGGCAATGCTTGGTCGCCAACATGCATGCCTTGAAGCCAAAGGGACTAAACCAATGCAAAGAGTATCGTGTTGTGAGTTGTGTTGGGATCATGAACTTTAAAAAAATCGAATTATATTATATAATTTAAATTGTCAAACAATCTATAACTTAGATTTAAAGAAGTATCGTGATGTGAGCTAGGTTTGGATCAGATCACTCTCTTTTTTTATATTTGGTTTTCGTCCATGTTGATTGATCTTGGTTTGTGAATATTGCACCGACTCCCTACCTAATCTACAAGCTTTCGGTGATTGGGTTAAGTTTTATGTTTTACTTTAATGGTATGTATGTAATGAGGATAATTAGTTATGTTTGAGATATGTTTGCACGGATTAACGAGAGCTTTATACTGCATTCAAAGTTGAAGAATCGAGATGTTAAATATGTTCAATCGGCCAAAGTTAATCTGTACTAGGAAAGAATACGATTTGTGTGAAATAGAGCGATCGTTCACTTTAGCGTAGTGGTTAAAAAAGTTCGATTCCTTAAGGACCCGTGTAGTGGGTTAACCCCCACTTTAGAGGGTTCCCTCAAAACCCATATTTCTCCCTCTCTTGTGGGGTCCACTCTCCCTCTTATTTAATACATTAAATAATTTATTTCTCTTCCATCCATTCTAATATAAAATTAATATATTATACCACCTTATCATCTAAAAATTATAAAATACCCGACTTTTACTCACTTTTCCAGACGCCAATACAACCACATCACAACAATTACTCACTTTTTCAAATTTCATACAATCGCATCACACAAACCCTCTATCCAAACACCAAACAATGAAAATGTGTTACCATCTCGCAGGTTACCCCGAGATAATCATATATCCAAACGCACCCTGAGGTTCAAGTGATCGATCAATTTTAGTTTTATTTGATTACTCTATATAAATTATCACATCATTTACTATGTATGCTATTACAATCATATAGATCAATGGAATAGAAGCGATGCGCTAAAATACAATGATATCGCATACCCTTAGCTCTCCTATAATGGAGGGCTATCTTCATTCCTTTGAAGATGAAAGAGATGTATCTTCCTTCGAATATGAAAGAGTGTGTAGGCCTCACAATATACACTGTTTTGTATCACTTCCTCATGGACAAGTGTCTTGCTCTTACTAGGCCTAAAATCTCAAAAAATTACTATATCATCAGTCTGTTTCCGCATTTAATATATATCTGGTATTTAAAACTCGAAGACTTTGTGCTACGATGAAAATATGCATAAACACCCTTGGTTATTGGCACGTTCTTTGACATGAAGAATTCTAAGTACCCATATTCAATTATTAAAATTATATAAGGTTGTGGTCTCCGAGGTACAATGCGATAACAACGGCTTTCTTTTCTTATATGTATATGCCAGCATGCCAAACATTAGTCATGCATCTAATAGTTATAAAGAGTGAGAGTGAGTTATAATGGGTGCGGGTTACTACTTGATCATGCATGCTTAAGTATTTAGATGGTCGCCATGGGTCCAATTGGATTTTAAGAGTGAGTTGTAAATGTTACACCTAGACAACTTCAATTCAAACATTTGTTGTCATCGTCAGAGGGACATAGTTAAGCTCGAGGCCAACAAGTTGCTAGTGTTCATTTTTCCTCAATAATAGTCGAATCTATTCTTAGGACGTTATAGAGGCCTAATGAATTTTAACGATTTTGAATCCAAAAGCACAAGGATGTCTCACCTTTGCAACCTTGGGGGCTCGTTTGGTTGCCAGACTACCTCGGGGTAACTTGACGTACCCCTGCTCTATCCATGCATTCCTAAGTTGAAACTAGTTGTACGGATCACACAATTTCTTTGTTGCGATATTTTTTAACCACGTTCAAATGAAAAATAGCATGAAAAACATAATACAATCATTTAAAAGGTTAATATAACACATAATCAATTCCAACATCACATCATATTTCCCATTCCTACCCCCTCCAACACTCCTAATCATCCAAACAGCTACTACTCATAGGAGATTACTCAACCCAACCAACCCAGTTATCAAACAGGGCCTAGAAGATCACCCTCTTCAAGTTTTAAACAAGATAGATTCCTCGCTTGTGATACAGTTAGAACAGATTATTATTTGAAAAAAAATATTATGGGATAAAGGTGGTTGTTTATTTATTCAAATAATACCATTCACAATTTTTTTGTTGAATTGTTATTATTTACGAAAGATCTTCTAAACCTTCTCTTACTTTCATGCTTCCACTATTTATTTTCTGTACGAGAATAAACTGATATAAACTTTTAAGTTAAATAAAGGGGAGGGTAGGATTTCTATTTTAGATGTCAATATTAAAAAAAAATATTTTAAAAAAAAATGAGAATGAATTCAGATGTTGGAATGTTGGTTTTTTTAAGGTTGAACCTGTAGGTTCTTTAAAAAATATATAGTGATAATGAAAAGGTTAGCATACATTTAATATATAGTAGAAGAGGGCATGGAGAGGAGGTGGGAGAGGATGGATGTCCTTTTTTGAAATTCGATATGTTCCAAGGGCAAAATACGTTTTTTTAGTGGATTCTGTTAAATATTAATATGGATGAAGCTAGTCGAAAGAGTTATGACGCAAGAGTAGTAATATTACAAGGGTCACGCGACACATATGAAGATTTCGTTAGCTGTGGTATAATTGAAAAAGTTTACAGAGGTTGTGGTGTAAAAATCCCTTCAACTTATATTATGTCTCTTCATAAATAGACTATATAAAGTATATTTTGCAACGTAAAAATCTAATTAAAATTTCAAATTCTTTCAAATATATGTATACTATACCTCTATTTAACTATTTTATTTCTACATATAAAAGAATTCTCTCTTAAATCCTTCATGAAAATTGCGCATGTACTTGTTTTACTCATTTTTATTTTTACATACTTTGTTTTAAAGCCATTTGAGTATTCAAATTTATTATTTAGGTTTCATTATTTATTTATATTACAATGTTCCTCTTCTTCTACCATGATAAACCCTATTGTTCCTCTTCTTCTACCACGAGAAACCCTAAATTTGTCATGTAACGGGTGAGTGGCACCACTCCTTCACACCGTTCCTTCGAGCTCGTCAGTGGCCCCAATAGTCATTTCAAGCCACCATCGACGAGGTTGTTGATCCAACAACCTTGCCAAGTCAACACTTCGACTCGTTAGACCCTTCCTCTATTATATATAGCCTCCCAAGGCCACAACTGGAGGCATCTCTTCCCTTTTTCACTTTCTCCTTTGTTCTTTATCGACCTCAGAGAGCTCTCCAGGGTGACAACGGGTAGAGGGCAATGACTCGAGTTTTCGAGGAGAGAGGGAGAGAGAGAGAGAGAGGAGGTTTTACGAAGAGGAAATAGAACCCTAACCTCCGTCGAGCTTCAATTGAAGATTGTCAAATCCCCTGCTGCAGTAGACGAGGCTACGACACATGATCAAATGCCATGCTCTATATCAAGTCAATTCATGTTGATTCGATCCATTCCAAGTTATAAACGTTAATGTAACATATCCCTCAATCATAGGTTTATAACCTCTTTCAAAACCAAGTGATGACCTCTAAACTGGGAGAAATGCTCACAAGACTACTACCATATTATTACCAGATAAATATTTTTCTCATGTAAAAAAGCCATTAGGTCACAGGTTGTCATTAGAATATCTGCTCCATCAAACTTAGATTTGCAGACAGGGAACTTTAAACAAATCAGACTGAAGATTCAAACAAATTGAATGTGGAGTGATTGACTCAAGGAAACACAGTGAAAACCTCCACATCTTTCATGCCAGGAGATCTGACAGAATGCTGAAATGTCCATCCATGGTAGGCTCCTGCGTGGTTACCGTTCTTGTCAATGGCGAAAATGGCTCCGGCGAAGTTGGGGAACTTGTGAGGTATCCACGCTACTGCATCCTTGACGACACCCTCAGGCTCCATACTTCCCTCATGCTTTCGACAACCTGATAACTGCGAAAACTGGCTCAGTAAAAGTATCGATAAATGGCAACCGCCTATGATTGTTACGAGTTTTTCAAAATTTCGATACATCGAATTGAACCTGTGGAGCATCGAGAAGAGTGATTTTGACAGTGCCCAATAAAATATCTGGACGATTAAATTTATTGAGTTCGAAAAAAATTAGAATATGTACATGCCCATCCTCATTCTAACTAACGGTATGAGTACTTGTTGATATATATATATATAAGAGAGAGAGAAGAGTGATCCTATGAGAGCCAAAACCTGTGAGAGCATGAGAGCATTGATTCTGGACCACATGATTCAACCAGAAGAGAGAAGACAGAATCATGTGGTCCAGAATCAATGCTCTCATGCTCTCACACGTTTTGGCTCTCATAGGATCACTCATAACACACATACACTACGAAATTTCCACGTTAAATATGCTTTTAAATAGGTCATGAGAGTAGAAGTGTGTATATTTATGGTGAGATGTATTTGGGCAATGGATCTTTAGTGTGGATTGGTTCAGTTCATCTCTATAAATATCGAACACACCCCAACATGGATGACCAAATACGCTGAAAAAAGATAATATTAATTGAGCTGCATAGACTAATAGAGCTCCATCAAATCCTCTATAAATGTCACGTTAAGTAGGGTCGGCTACAAGGATTATTATCAAATATATATTGAAAGATCCAACTGTTTTCTACGATGGTTATCAGCTACCACGACCCTCCTCGGGGGGGGGGGGGGGGGGGGTTGAACTGCGGTCTTTTGGATGGTAGACATGCTACTCTACCCCCTAGACCATGAAGTGGGTCTCCTCCAAAATCCACTAAAAGATAAGATTTCATTTCAAACAATTTAAAAATCATACAATATATTTAGATAACTAGGTAATTCATCTGCTTTAATATAATGATAAATATAGATGATCTTATCTGAAGTCACATGTAATAATATTTTATTAAAATATAAGATTTTAGGATAATGTGTTTATTAATCTAGCCATAAGAACTAACATAGCAGAATTACATTGACATACAAATTTATATTAAATTTATTTTAATCTAGATTTAAATACGTAACTTATACTTAAAAAACGTTTGTAATAGAAATTTTTTCGTTTTGTGTTATATGGATGGAAAATTTATGCAATGACCCGTATGAATATCATTTTTCCATTATTATGCAATATAAGAAAATGATTTGTCAATTAAAGAGTATGAGTTTACTAACTATGTGATATTTTAATTAAATTATTTAAAAATATAGAATGTACGATTAATTGTATTTGATTTGTTGTGATATTCGTGGAGAGGAATCTTCTGTTTCCTAATATCCCATGCGACAACTATTCCCAACTATAATTTGCAATTTGGAATCAAGTAATCCAACTAGACCAAAACAATATTATCATTATTTGAGACATGCACTACACTTTAATAAAATTAATATTTTAAAAATAAATATTTTATCTTGTACCCTTTACATGGATGAAGTTCTTATGTGATACCATGTGCATGTTAATTTTCCATTTTTCTACGGTTTGGGATAAACACTCTATTAAACCAGTTGATGAATGGAGAGATATTAATCAAGACATGGAAATTTACTATTTAAATCATGTAATGCAGCTTAATTGCTCTTACTATATGTTTTCAAGTGCAAGTGAAATCCGTTGTACGTATTATTTAACTAACTAGATATTGTATTGGTTATCTTAGCTTTAAAATGGTGCTACATAAATATAATTTCTTTCAATATGATTGTATTATTATTATTATTGTTGAATGCAAAATCATTAAATGGTCAATTGATTTGAAAATTTCGTAACAATATTTTAATACAAAATCTCACATATATACGTAAGTGCTGGCTTTGTTAA
Source organism: Ottelia alismoides (assembly GCA_037367405.1). NCBI lineage: Eukaryota > Viridiplantae > Streptophyta > Magnoliopsida > Alismatales > Hydrocharitaceae > Ottelia > Ottelia alismoides. The sequence goes on from JAZKJV010002696.1 coordinate 112,010, forward strand.
ATTTAACTTGGGATTTAACACGTGGAGAAAGTTTCTAAAATCCCCACGAGTGAAATATCTATTAAATTTTCAAGTAGTATTCACTTCTGCATAATCATAGAAAATAAATATTTCTATAGAATAAATCACAATTTAGACACTACAATAAAATGCATCTAGTGTATTTTTGAAATTTGCGGTTGTGTTATATGTTGTTTAATATATAAAAACGAATATAACATAAATCACTTGATTCACAAGAATAATATATGAGTTTAATGTGGCTGCCCCTAAGGGGGAGCTAACTCGGTCCCGTATCATTTCGCCCATTTTTTATTTTTATTTTTGAAAATTTCTTCCGTGAATATTCATCACTATATCCCTATATCATGCTATTAAATTTTCGTGCGAAACAGATACTCATACGGCCTCCATCCAGACAGACATTTTTTAACGGTAACAAAATTGCTAAAATGACCACGTCTGGAAGGATGGTGTATGAGTCCTTATTTCACACGAAATTTTAATAGCATAATATAGAGATATATTGATGAAAATCCACAGAAAAAATTTCAAAAAAAAAAACGGAAAAAAATAGGACGAGTGAGCCAAATTAGCCCCCCCCCCCCCAAGAGGCAGCCCCATTTTACCCATGATATATTCATTGCTACATTACATGACCCGATTCGCATAACAAATATTTTTTTTGTCTTTGTCATCAGATTTTGTATTAAAGATAGCAATGGGTAGTGTTAATTAACACGCAGACCCCTTGTCTCTATTTCTCTTCTACTTTGCATGCTACACAACACGACATATCTTTTGCCCTCCACCTAAATCAAATGATGACCATAAAATAATTGAAATCATGCATAAGATGCCATCTTGCTCTAGTTAGAGTTGATGAAATTAAGGAGGAATGCTACAAAATATAGATTAAAAGAAAATGCAAGAAAACAATAGGTAAAGAGGGTAAAAAAAAACAACGAAGCCTTTTTCCCACTATAAGTAGGGTTGGCTATATAGATTCTTGCTCAAATCCATGTTGAAAGATTTGACTACTTTTTGCGTTGGTTGTCTACTACCTATGCATTCCCTACAAGGGAGGATTTGTCTTCTGAGTGTTAGGCACACTGCACTACCACCAGGCCATTAAAGTCGGTACAGGTAAAGAGGGTAGTTTTACATAAATACATGCAAAACAAGAATATTACATGAATACACTTGTAACACCCCACTCCCTCGTGACATGTTATGATGAGGGAGACAGAATGTCCGATGATCTGTTGACCACCTCTCTTAACTTACCGAATCTGGATATCCAACAATATTCATAATAAGTACATATAACCACCATTTAAAACATAGAGAAGAAAGAAAAATACTACCAATATCAACAATAATTTCTTTGCATGCACAGTTCTACAATCCTTTGATCAAAATCATAAATCACCAATCAAGAGTTACTATTAATCACTTAAAAATTAAAACACTTAAAAATTAGAACAACACAATCGTCATATCCGATAATATCCTAAAATCTCAATATCTTGTGTATCATTAGATCAAATATCTCAAACCAACAACTGATCAATCTCGAATTGAAATTTACTTAGCGCAATAAATCATTGTTGCATTTTTTACAAAAAATCATTTTATTTCTCAGTATATTCTAGTTGTCCCGAAATCCTTGGATAATATATAAAACTCGGTTCACGATTCTCGTCATGGACATTTTACCCACTACTACCATCTACGATCCTTTATATAGTTGATCGTGTCGAGTTTATATTTTGTACACGAACAAAATCGTATACATTTTTATAAATATTACATCATCGAGTTCCTAATATATCAATGACGCATACAGTAACTTGATGTCTAAGTTGATCTTTTCTACTTGGGATTGGAAGGTACGCTCATTGTTTCCATAGATCAACTTATTTTTCTCATCGCATAAGGTATAACGTGAGATTGTTTCCACTACGAGGCTTTGATCTATCACGATCCTCTTAAATCTCATAAGATACAAAGTATATCACCATATAGATCTCATCTTTTCCACCAATCACAATCCTATTCACAAGTAAATACAAGGTATGTTAAGATGATAAATCGAACAAAAATAATAACATATCATTTAAGGTGATTTTCCCAATCAGCAAGTAGGTTTCATGTGGACTATAGAATCATAGATACAATATGAAATAATAATTCCTTCATTGAAAGGAATAATGCACAATCATTAGCAGAACACATGTCAAAAGATATAAAGAGGAAAAAGATTATTTTACCTTGGCATGGACATGTCTACGTGTGGCTTTTTCATGATCACATCTTCTCCTTTCCGATTCGATCACTAACATCACCCTTAATAGATATTTATTTACTTAGGGGAAGAACAAAAACGTCAAGAACCCAATCCTAGATAAGATATCTTACCGTTAAACTTGAAACTACGAGGATCATCTTGTTCCCTACGATATCCTCGCGAGAATGACACGAACAACGCGTTTCGATAGTTTTCGGCATGTCTCCGATGTCTGGAATAATGGCTATAGAGGTGAGAATGATGTGACGAAGGAAGGGATGGGTTAGGGTTTCCATGTCCGTCCTTATGGTCTCTTAAACATGGATTGAACAATTACAATTTCGTAACATGCATACAAAATTTCAGACAAGATAACTCTTCGCTAAAAAAGGCATATCTCCCTCATCCGGAATCGGAATTAAAAATGTTCAGATGAGTTGGAAAAGCCGACGAGGAGTCACTTTCAATGAGACATATATTGCATATGTTTGATAAAATTCAACTTTAGATTCGATTAAATCTCTGAGTCCTACTTGTCCACGAGCCAACAAGGAATAAATTTTCTCGAAAAAACGATCAGTAGATTTCATTCATTGTTAAAGTAGTATTCAAAATCTACCATCAAAACCCAACCCTGGTTACTATTCACAAGGGTGCTTCCTCCTCACATATTACTATTCACCCACCCCAACTCAGCCCAACCCAACCCAGTCCAACCCAGCAACCAAACAGGCCCTAAAAGAGAAGCAATCATGCTAGAGGGACCTACACAGACGTAGAGCACAAAATAACAAGGTTTCATCCTACACCATCATAAAAAAACTAAAAAAGATCTATGTTCTAACAAAAAAAACCAAGATAGGAGAATAAATGCGAGCAGCTTCTCGCAAAAAGATGATTCGGTTGAAACAACCAACTTCAGGTTACATCGGCTTCTTCAGAGCTAGGATCGGGGTGGATTTCTTCTTGGTAGCCGGAGTGACCGAAAGCTTCAAACCTATATCAACATCTACCCCCTTGGATCTCGAGTCCAAAATACCAATTCCTTTGTTTGATAGTATATAAGGGGAGGTGAAGCTTCACAACTGCTTGATTATCTCTAGGTCGGCCACTAAGTTGAGCGGTTCCAACCTTTTACACAGCGAGGTGATCGAAGAGCTAGGTAAGCGCTTCATATCACTAGATCATTGAGTGGGTTGACAATCTAGTATTTTTATCGCGAAAGCTACCACCAAAATCCAAAACGCATTTCATAAAATTATAATATCTCCACATTCAATGTCCACATAACTATTTTCCCCCAAGTGTATGGGTGCAAATTCTACAATGCTCATACAAGAATCAAATGAAGGTAAGTCTGGACCTTATGTCCAATTCGAGCATTTTTTAGCCACTTATAGTTATGCTTCCCATATATAGTTTGAATCCAATGCTTGGTCCTTCAAAATAAAATAAAAATGATAATAAAAAAGGGTTATTTGCAATTGGGTCCCGCGGACTCTGACGTCCTTATCCGAGGACGCCAAACAGGTTTGGCCCAACATCATGCCAACAGGTTGGCACTGAATGGGACCTGTATTGGTGAACTGGACAGGCGATTCAAATGAAAAGGAAAAGGGTAATTTGTGATCTTACGCCTATACAACTTTCATCTTCTTGAACAACCCAAGATCCACTTTTGTTCTCTCATTCGACTATGAAACTAGGGTTAGTGCTAACCATGTACTACTCGCATATGTTTGTAGCCAATATCAACAAAAGCCAATGCAAAAAGGAAAATTGTTTCAAGGTAACCGATACAAAGCAAAAATATCATTAGACAAGCTCGTGCCGAGATAACTTGCATCTACTTTCATCCATGATATCAATGCCCTTCTCTGTTATGAAAGTCACATACCTTGCTCTTACATGGTTCAAGTTTCCTCGTACTTTAGGCGAAGCATGCGATTATGAAGAGGGTCCTCGACCAAACTCTTTTAATCTAAAGCTCACACGATCGACATTCTTCATGGTTTCGCCTGCATCAATCGAGCCATTGTACTTGTATTCTCAGTCGTCTTCGCCTTGTTAAAGTACACTCCATGCTTAAATTCGACAATTCGAATTTCCCTCGACCGAGAATCCTCCGCAAAAGAAAACCTAGTAATAACAACTTACCAATTGTATCTTTACAATTCGTTTGATTGCAGGGTTGGGCAGGGTTGGGTTGGGTACTATTCACAGGGGTACCCCCTCCTCACAGTTTACTATTCACCCAGCCCAATCCAACTCAACCCAACCCTGCTCAACCCTGCAACCAAACGAACCCTTAGGCCCCATTCAGCGGGCAGCTTACCCGCGGGTTAGGGGGGTTTACCCCCTTAACCCACTTCCCCTCTCTCATGCGTGGGCCCCACTTTATTCCTTTTTTAAAAAATTAAATAAATCAATTTTACATCATCAATTCTATCAAAAAATAATATATTATACCATCATATCATATAAAAATTACAAACAACTCCACTTCTACTCACTTTTTCAAACTCCAATACAATCACATCACAATAACTACTCACTTTTTCAAACTCCAATACAATCACATCACAATAACTACTCACTTTTTCAAACTCCAATACAATCATATCACCCCAAACCCACTTCTAACCCACCTCCAGTTTAACCTTCTATCCAAACACCAAAATACAAAAACGGATTATCCTCTACCAGTTTAACCCGCCTTAACCCGCCAACCAAACGCACCCTTAGAATTTAACTAACCTTGCTTCCAGCCTCCCCCACATCAGAAATACAAGAAAAAAGAGCACCACCCTATAAAAACACCAAACCTTGAGACAATAAATAAACACTCAAAACTAGAGTGTTCATCTCACAAAAAGCCCCAAAAAACCCAAAAAAGCCAACCCATCCTTCCTTCCCCTCCCGACCTCCCTCCATCCCTTTCCTCTCCTCTCCAAACCCCCTCCCTCCATCTCCGGGCCGAGCTCCTCCGCTCGCCCGCGATCGATCTCCATCTCCATCGCCATCGCCGCCCTCCCCCTAGCCGAGAAGGCGTCCAGATCCATCGGGAAATGGGGGACTTCAACCTCGCTCTGGTGATCGTGGCGATCGTGGTGTGCGTGCTGGTGTTCCTGATCAACGTCTACCTCCTGGTGAACTACCAGCACCCGGACGACGCAAACCAGGCCTACTTCCCCAAGCTCGTCGTCGTTTTCGGCCTCTCCGTCGCCGCCATCTCCATCCTCATGCTCCCCGCGGACGTTGCCAACCGCCAGGCCTGCCGCCACGCCATCTACAACGGCGCCTGCTCCCTCACCCTCCCCATGCGCCAGCTCTGGCTTGCCGTCTACATCGCCGACGCTGTCCTCGTCTTCCTTGTCATCCCCTTCGCCATGTTCTTCTACGAGGGCGATCAAGACAAGTCCGTGATTTGCGATGATAACTGGTGTTTCTGGCTGGGGAATGCGATGATTCCGTGATAATTGACGCTGTTCGTGTGATTTGTAATGATGCAGGAGCGTCGGGAAGCGTGTGAAGAGCGCGATGATCTGGGTCACGATGTCCGCTGTGATCTGCGGGCTTATCCTCGGGATCTTGTACGGTAATGACATTGCATCCTATTCCACATGTTCCTCTTCGTGAACGGCCTCTTTGCGAATGGGGGGAAATTAGGACTTGTTTGTTTTTAGTTGTGCTAATTTGAATTTAGCCTACAAGGTCCTGGTGTAATTTTGGTTTTTGTGTTAATATTGTGTGGAATCTTGAGATGGTAGGTTTGGATCAATTTTAGGTAGCCAAGTAACACCTTTTTTTGTTACCTGAAGAACTTCAATTCTCGTAAATAGGTTTTATGGTGTGCTATCAAGCGTATTTTTAGATTGAATACATTGTCGTAATGATTTTGGGAGAAATCCTGGTCCCATCTATTTCTATCTAGGCGTAGGTTTTGGTGGATGCACAGCAAATGCCAATCAGCTTATGATGAGAGTACACACTGTAAAGCAAAAACCATGCAGTAGAACGTAGTTTGGAACCAAACACATGCATCATTGCTCATGTATGAGACATGTCACCCCATAGTAAGCATTGTTGATGTTGGGTTGACCTTTGGATGCATATCTTCGTTCATCACTCATAAATGTTAAGATCACGTCACGACTAATGAAGCATGGACGCAGATTATCTGTTTGTATCTTCTTCTCTATTAACATGGAAGTCGAAACTATTAAAAGGATCAGATCTATTTTAGAAGTTAAATAGAAATAATAAACAGTTGCTCTTGATCTCATGATTGCGAAGACTTCGTAAAGATTTAGTTAAATTTTTCGTTGGTCGATGCGTAAGTATACATTTACTATTCATAAAATGCTTGAATAAAAAAAGATTCTTGCATGTATTTTGAGAGGAAACATGATTCATGTTTGCATGTATAACTTATGGCATTGAAATTTACTGGTTAAGTGAAAAATAGTTATGCTTGTGTTTTTATATCACTTAAATAATCATAATGCAGTATGCTTGGTTTTATAAGGGCAATATTTTGTTTGTTTGGCTATACCTGACTCCTGACGATATCCTGCTTATGTTTTCATGAATGTAAATTAAGAAGTTCAATTTTTGGCATTTTTGCAGCCATGCTAGGAAAGGTAGACTTCACGGTCAGGCATCTCTCTTCAGAAGTGAGAAGCTTCCAAAATTCTTTTACATCTCTATCCAGCGGTCAACCATGCATTAATCCTGGAAATCGTCAGGTACGGCAGCTTTTACAATTTGATTGCGCTACAGTTATGTCTAATCAGCAACTGAAGCAGTCTAGTAGAGAATATGTTGATTATAAACATGGTTTAATGCCACATTAGATGGAAATAAGTATCACTTGCTATGCCTCTTAAGTTTTTTTGGAAGGATCTATATTTCATAAGTTTATTAGCTTATCCATACGAGTTGTTTTTGTAAAGTTCAATCAAATTCGAAATCAAGTTTTTTCCTCATAACATGTACGGTTGTCTATGTGGTTCCTTTCCAATGCTTCCTACTTTCCTACATTAGGGGTTCAAAATAAAAAATTAACTTGCTCTTACCATTTTAATAGACGAATACAAAGAAAAGAAGTAGAGGAGGCTTTGAAGGTTATGAGACCTGGGAAGGTGTTGGACCGGATGACATCCCTGTAGAAGTATGGAAAGTTTTAGGTGAGCGTGGTTTGACTTGTCTTACGAATCTATTCAATGTTATTTGGCGAAGCAAGAAAATGCCTGAAGATTGGAGGAGGAGTATCGTGGTGCCTCTTTATAAGAACAAAGAAGACGTTCAAAATTGTTCAAATTACAGAGGTATCAAGCTGATGAGTCACACTATGAAAATTTGGGAACGTGTGATGGAAAGAAGGTTAAGGCAAGTTTCCCAAGTAAAAGAAAACCAATTCGGATTCATGCCAGGTCGCTCAACTATTGAAGCCATCCATTTGCTGAGGAGAACAATGGAGATTTATAGAGCTAAAAGGAAGAATCTCCATATGATCTTTATTGATTTGGAGAAGGCTTATGATTCCGTCCCACGAGAGATACTGTGGAGAGTTTTAGAGAAGAGACAAGTACCTGTCCTATACATTAATCTCATAAAGGATATGTATGATAGGGCTTTATCTTGTGTAAGGACCCCGACGGGGAAGACTGACTATTTTGATATCAACATTGGTTTACATCAAGGTTCAGCTTTGAGTCCATTTCTTTTTACTTTGATTATGGACGAGTTGACAAGTCACATTCAAGATGAGTTACCTTGGTGTATGTTATTTGCTGATGATATTGTGTTGATTGACGAGACTAGAGATGGAGTAAATGAGAAGCTTGAGGTTTGGAGACATGCATTGGAGACTAAAGGTTTTCGTATAAGTAGGGCTAAGACGGAATATATGAAATGCACCTTTGATGGAAGCAATGGTGAAGGAATCGAGGTGAAGATTGGCGACGATAACATTCAGAAGAGAGATTCTTTTAGATATCTGGGATCTATTTTGCAACATGATGGGGAAATTGATGGAGATGTTACTAATAGAATAAATGCAGGCTGGCTAAAGTGGAGAGGAGCCTCCGCTGTTCTCTGTGATAAGAAAATTCCTTTAAAAATTAAAGGAAAGTTTTACAAAGCAGCCGTGAGACCTGCTATGCTTTATGGCTCTGAATGTTGGCCTGTGAACCATAGACATGTGCAGAGAATGGCTGTAGCAGAAATGAAAATGCTAAGATGGATGTGTGGACATACACGTAAAGATCGGATTCGGAATGATGCAATCCGAAAGAAAGTTGGTGTAGCTCCGATCGAGGATAAGATGCGAGAAAACCGTTTAAGATGGTTTGGTCATTTGCAAAGAAGGTCAACTGATGCACCGGTTAGGAGATGCGAGTGTTGGGATGTTGAGCCGGCCAAGAGAGGGCGAGGACGGCCCAAGAAGTGTTGGAAAGAGACTATACGAAGGGATCTTAGTTTTTTGGGTATAAGTCCGAGATTGACCCAAGACAGATCTGAATGGAGGCGAAGAATCCATGTAGCCGACCCTACTTAATTGTGGGAAAAGGCTTTGTTGTTGTTGTTGTGTAGACAACCAATATCTCATGACTTTGAAATTGAGCTCCCGTCGACCTCTGTAGACACCAAAACCAACTCAAACAACTTGTGCATTTCAATTTATACGTGCATGAATCTAATCTTTATGGAACCTTTTTAGGTTGGAATTGTAGGTCGGGGTGCTAACTTTTACATTTTGAAGCTGGGTTGGATCCACCATTTAGTGGTGATTTGAGTTCTATTGCTACGGCGTTCATAATACCCGAGTCTCTTTTCTAGGAACCAATCATCTTATTTGATTTTGTTGCTTGTAGCATCTGTTTTAGTCAGTAGTAGAAATGAAAATGTCAAGGTGGGTGTGCATACACGTAAAGATCGTATTTGGAATGACGCATTAGAAGGAAAGTTGGTGTAGCTCCGATAGAGGATAAGATGCGAGAAAACCGCTTAAAATGGATCGGCCATTTGCAAAGGAGGTCAGCTGATGCACCAGCTAGGGGTCGCGAGTTTTAGGATGTGGAGTATATCCGTATCCGATCTGTCACCGTATCCGTTTTATAAAATTTTGACATCCGTATTTGTGTCCATTTTAAAATGGATTCGGATATGGATATCGTTTTGATATCTGCAAACATCCGTATCCGTATATCTGTTTTCGTATATAAATATAGTCATAGATTTAATTTTAACCCTATATAACAAAATTCTATATCTTCTTTTACCATATTTGCATAATTTGTACGATACAAACACATTTAGTAAATTTATATCATATGTTTTCCATCCAATTCGTATATATTTAAGCCGATTATATAGAGAATTTCTAGCATTACTCGTATGCGATTAGTATCCATTTTACATCCGTATCCGTTTTTTAAGGATATGGTAAGATAATTTTAATATCCGCCAATATCCGCATCCGTATCCATATTCCAAACCGGATAAGGATACGGTAATACCTATATCCGTATCCGTCCATTTGCATCCCTAGGAGCCAGCTAAGAGAGGTTGAGGAAGGCCCAAGAAGTGTTAGAATGAGACTATCTGAAGGGATCTTCGTTTTTTGGATCTATGCCCGAAAATGACGCAAGATAAATCTGAACGGAGGCAAAGAATCCATGTAGCTGACCCTACTCAATGCGGGAAAAGGCTTTGTTGTTGTTGTAACATCTGTTTTAGTTCATAAATTCATTGGAAAATGACTAAAATATATAGATAACAACTTTTTTAAATCTAGTGTGTGCTTATTTTCGCTTCTGCATCATTTGTATATTCACCTACTCACTTGTTTTCGAAGTTGAGAACCCTCAACTTGAGGAGCTTGTCCTAGTAATGGATCTTTGTATGGATGCTACTCGTTTGGCAATGGTTATTTGGTGTCAGTTCTCGTTTGCTCTTTGTATGCATTTGATGATGGCGTACAATAGCCAGTCTGAGAATTGGGTGCTGGTCACTTAGTTTGATCTCTCGCTCCCACATTCTTCTCTACGTTCCAACTCAGTTATTCTTTATGGAAAGTTCTTCACATGCCATTTTTGAAAGTAGTATCACAAGCGTTATTTGAAATTAAAAAAATTGTATGTAGATCTTTGATGTAGTTTGATACATGATTTTTATATTTTCGGTACTTGGTTTTAGTTTTTGAGTATAAAATATTATAAAACATAAAATCATGATTTTCCCTCAGCCACATTCTATTTAATGTTACTTTATACCTTTATCTGGGCCATTTCATAAAAAGTTAGAACATACTAATGGTATTGTTTATTTCTATTTTAAATTTTATTTGATTAATATAATTAATTGTAGCGGTAGTGCAAATGAGATGTGGGAGGCAGTAGCATCTTTTATCCGAAAGGTAGCCAAAGAGATGCTAGGCGAGTCAAAGGGAGGAGCTCCAGGTCAAAAGGAGGCTTGGTGGTGGAGTGAAGGGGTACAAGAGAAGCTAAAAATAAAAAGAGCTTGCTTTAAAGCTATGTTTGAGGATAAAACAGAGGAAACTGTCACAAACTACAAAATAGCGAAGAAGGAAGCAAAAAAAGCCGTAAGCGAAGCTAAATCAAAAGCTTATGAAGTTTTGTATAAAAATCTTGACTCTAAGGAGGGACATAAGGATATATTCAGGTTGGCCAAAGCAATGGAAAGAAAGACCAAAGACCTTTCTCAAGTAAGATGCGTTAAGGACGAGGAAGGTCATGTGCTTGTTACTCAGAAGGATATAAAGACTAGGTGGGAGCAGTACTTCCATAAACTTTTCATTGGGGAAGGAAATAGAGAGATCACTTTGGGTGATCTAGCTTGTAGTGAAAGTTACTTGAATCATGCAAGCTATAGACGGATACAAAGAAAGGACGTAGAGGAGGCTTTGAAGGTTATGAGACCCGGGAAAGGTGTAGGACCGGATGACATCCCTGTAGAAGTATGAAGAGTTTTAGGTGAGCGTGGTTTGACTTGGCTTACGAATCTATTCAATGTTATTTGGCGAAGCAAGAAAATGCCTGAAGTTTGGAGGAGGAGTATCGTGGTGCCTCTTTATAAGAATAAAGGAGACATTCAAAATTGTTCAAATTATAGAGGTATCAAGATGATGAGTCACACTATGAAAATTTGGGAACGTGTGATCGAAAGAAGGTTGAGGCAAGTTTCCAACGTAAAAGAAAATCAATTCGGATTCATGTCAGGTCGCTCAACGATTGAAGCCATCCATTTGCTGAGGAGAACAATGGAGATTTATAGAGCTAAAAGGAAGAACCTCCACATGATCTTTATTGATTTGGAGAAGGCTTATGATTCTGTCCCACGAGAGATATTGTGGAGAGTGTTGGAGAAGAGACAAGTATCTGTCCTATACATTAACCTCACAAAGGACATGTATGATAGGGCTTTATCTTGTGTAAGGACCCCGTCTGGGAAGACTGGATATTTTGACATCAACATTGGTTTACATCAAGGTTCTGCTTTGAGTCCATTTCTTTTTACTTTGATTATGGACGGGCTGACAAGTCACATTCAGGATGAGTTACCTTGGTGTATGTTATTTGCTGATGATATTGTGTTAATTGACGAGACTAGAGATGGAGTAAATGAGAAGCTTGAGGTCTGGAGACATGAGTTGGAGACTAAAGGATTTCGTATAAGTAGGGCTAAGACGGAATATATGGAGTGCACCTTTGATGGAAGCAATGGTGAAGGAATCGAGGTGAAGATTGGTGATGATAACATTCAGAAGAGAGACTCCTTTAGATATCTGGGATCTATTCTGCAACATGATGGGGAAATTGATGGAGATGTTACTAATAGAATAAATGCCGGCTGGCTAAAGTGGAGAGGAGCCTCTGCTGTTCTCTGTGATAAGAAAATTCCTTTAAAAATTAAAGGAAAGTTTTACAAAGCAGCCGTGAGACCTGCTATGCTTTATGGATCCGGATGTTGGCCTGTGAACCATAAACATGTGCAAAGAATGAATGTAGCAGAAATGAAAATGTTAAGGTGGATGTGTGGACACACACGTAAAGATCAGATTCGGAATGATGTAATCAGAAAGAAAGTTGGTGTAGCTCCGATCGAGGATAAGATGCGAAAAAATCGCTTAAGATGGTTTGGACATTTGCAAGGAAGATCAACTGATGCACCAGTTAGGAGATGCGAGTGTTGGGATGTTGAGCTGGCTAAGAGAGGACGATAACGGCCCAAGAAGTGTTGGAAAGAGACCATACGAAGGGATCTTAGTTTTGTGGATATAAGCCCGGGATTGACCCAAGATAGATCTGAATGGAGGCGAAGAATCCATGTAGCCGACCCTACTTAATTGTGGGAAAAGGCTTTGTTGTTGTTGTTTGTAATATAATTAATTATATTAATCAAATAAATGTAAAATCGAAATAAACAATACCAGTAGTATGCTCTAACTTTTTTATGAAATGGCCAGATAAAGGTATATTTATTTTTATGAAATGGCCCAGATAAGTGTATAACTTTTTTTTTATGAAAATTTAAATTTATTTGATCAATATAATTATTTTTAAAGCACCCACTCCAATGGTCTGGTGGTAGTGCATCGTGTCTTCTAACCAAAGAACAAGGTTCAAATCCCCCCTCGTTGGTGTTGTGTTAGGTAGTCGATAACTAGCGTAAAAAATAGTCGGATCTTTCAACATGGATTTGAGCAAGAATTCATATAGCCGACCCTACTTAAAGTGGGAGACGACTTCACCATTTAATATAATTATTTTTAAAGTGTTGTTTATCGAGAGTTACAAAGTATTAGAAACAAATGCAAGGATTTGCTAATTGTATTTATATAAACAACATAATTTCTGAAAATTACATACCCATGGGCATATGTATATTGGAATAGTAATATATAGCAGATAAGAAAAAAAACAACAAAACCTTCTCCCACATTAAGTAGGATCGGCTACGTGGATTCTTTGCCTCCATTCAAGTATATATTGGGTCATTCTCGAACTTAGATCCAAATAATTCAGACCCCCTTTGGATAGTCTCCTTCTAACGCTTCTTGGGCCTTCCTTGTCTTCTCTTAGCTTATCTTGCATCTTCTAACTGGTGTATCGGTCGACCTCCTTTGCAAATGGTCAAACCATCTTAGGCGGTTCTCTCTCATCTTATCCTCTATCGAAGCTAAACTTTCTTTCTGATTTCATCGTCTCAAACCCGATCTTTTCGTGTATGAGCATACATCTACCTTAGCATTTTCATTTTTGCTATTGTCATTCTCTGCACATGTCCATGGTTCACATGCCAACATTCAGATCCATAAAGCAAAAGAGGTCTTAACCCTTATTTGTAATAATTTCCTTTTATTTTCAAAGTAATTTTCTTATCACAGAGAAATAGAGGCTCCTCTCTACTTCAACCAGCATGCATTTATTATATGAGTAATATCTCTATCAATTTCCCGATATATTGCAAAATAGTTCCCGATAATCTAAGGGATTTTTTCTTCTGAATGTTATCTTGTCCATTCTGGACCTTAATCCATTCACCAATGATTCCATTAAATTGCACTCCATTTATTCAGTCGTAGTCGTACTTATACGAAATCGTTTAGTCTTCAAGGCATGCCTCTGAACCTCAAGTTTTTCATTTATTCCATCTCTACTCTCATATCAGTAAACAATATATACCAAAGTATCTCATCCTGAATGTGATTAGTCAACTCATCTATAATCAATGTAAAAAGGAATGGACTCAAGGCTGAACCTTGATGCAGACCGATGCTGATGTCAAAATGACAGGTATGAGAATCTTTACGTTTTGTTTGCTCGGTTGATTGTATAGAGGAAATTTTGGTTGTTATGATATTTTTTGGGACTAATATACGATAGAGCTATCATGTAAACTTGATTGGTGTTTAGGAGATCGACCACATGGGCAGCATATGCGGTCGCATGTGCCCATGCGACCTGAAGATCGCACCGATTTCCTGAGTCGGTCCATTATGTGCTCCTCCGCATATGTAGTTTGCATATGGCCGCATATGCTACGATTATATGTCTGATTTCCTACTGTTGCTCACTTGCGCTGCTCCAACTCCTATCATATGTGGATCAACATCTCATTGGTGCTTTTATTTGGTTTTCAATCATTGTTGGGTGATCACACTCGCCTCTTGTGCTCTGTAATCACATAACTTATATCATTCATGTTTCATTTACATATATAACACACTTTTTCAGTTATAATCCTACACCTTCTTGAATATATGCATCCATATTTATATGCATTGAACCATAAATCCTAAACAACTGTTGAAACTATAGTTATTGTATATGTATTAAAACCGAAATTGTTAGTATAGATGAAATTATTGTTGTTGGATATGCATATAATCCGATATCTAATATTTCAATCAATAGTTGTTGGATATATACTTCTTGAATATATGCATTAAAGTAAAGATATAGTTTTCGTGTACTTGAATAGTTACTGAATATGTATTTCTTGTACTTCAATAGTTGCTAGATATGGATCAATAGTTCTTGGATATGTATTAAATAAGGAGATAGCTTCTATATTAAGTGTTCTTATGAGAAATATTAGTTTAAATACCATGTATATATCAACTGTAGTATTTTTTAAATTTATTTATTTTTAAATTTAAAATTAAGAAACCACATTTAGCCCGCACCGCATATACCCTTGCATACCTCTTAATCTTTATCCGGTGGCATGCGAACACCAATTTGCTAGCTTTAAAAAAACACCAATTTGCTGAACCTTGATTTTGATTGAAAACTTTAAGAGTTAATTGCTGGGTCAACTGATATATGCTGGCACTAGCCTATCTGGGTTGTCATTTTGGGATGCCCACCCCCATTGTGCTCATGTCCAGCTGGCGTGCCTGCATTTGTGGGAATTATCGCGTTCATTTTTTAAAAAGCTTGATTGGATGTGGATCTACTCCACAAGGAGTTTTAAGGATGTAGATGATATCATCACGACCTTCCTGTGTACATCCTAGGATGCTTACTGCTATTTCACCAACTGGCATTATCTGTGCTCATCTCTTTTGAGGTGGTTAGCAACGGGATGTTTCCAAAATATGAATTTGACGCCCATTCGCCTGTCTATCCAAAGTTCTTGGCACACATATATATGAATTTTGGAATCAAAAGTCAGTGGAGTCAGCTGATCATCTCAACAACACAATTGAATACCCGAGTAAAAATACAGTTCACATGTCCATCGGTATCAGTCAGCTCTATTTTTCACACTTAATGAAGCTAACAAACGATAGCCAATGGAATATGTTGGAGTTTTGAGATTGACACTGTTTCAAACCGGTAAATGGAGGGGCAAAACTATAGACCACAAGCCTTTAACGAGACACTTGACTGGTATTTACATGCATAGACTAAGAGCTGTTTAAAAAGAGGGACAAAATCATAGATTAAGAGCCGTTAAAATTGAAAGGGAAAAACCAGAGGTTGAGTCGCTTAAACTGGTGTTTACATGCTTAGATTAATAGAGGGAAAAGCCGTAAACCTTAAAACTGATACTTATGTGCATAGGAGCCATTAAAAGAGACATACATTGATGCAGCGTGGAACGGAAATATAGGGCCGCATTTTTATTTAATTTTATTTACGTTTATTTGAGTCATCGAATTTTTATTTAATTTTATTTATGTTGATTTGAGTCGTCGTATTTTTAAATAAACGGGATCGCCTGTGATCTCAATTAGTTAGAAATTTGAATTTCAAATTAGTCGGTTAGTCGGTTAGAGTCAAATTAGGATAATTAGTTTGAATTTGAATTTGAGTCTATTTTTGTAACCTCATCCCTCCTATATAAAGGGATGATAGGCTATGGTGTTAGACAGTTTAGTTGTTATAAAATTTGAGATTTACTCTCTATCTCCTCTCCCTCTCCTCCTCACTGGCCGTGGTCTACATGCCTTCTCCTCTCCATCCCCTCGTGTTCCTGACGAGTTCTCTTCTCAACCCCTCTATTTCTTCTACCACCGAAAATCCACCAACGAAATTATTTTCCGCCATCACGCGCAAAATTCTATTTGCATCATTTGGTATCAGAGCATGGCCTACAGGTCGTCCTCACGATCTGACGATCCGTCCAGACGTTCGCACCGACATGCATCGAGGGACTATCGTTCGTCCGAACGAAAACGGCGAGCCAACGACGCCTACAACAAGGAGACAATGAGCATGCTACTTGATTTACAAACCACATTCCACTCCAAGTTTTGAGATCTTATGGCTAACTTCGAGGCCCTATGCGCCGCCAAATCAAAATCTTCCACTACCGTAGCCGCTGTCCAGATTTTTGATGAAGAAAAACTCGCCGTCAATGAGGACTCGATCGCTGTCCAGGCCGTTCCCGAAAAAAAAAACAGCGAACTACTTGCTGATCAGGTATTTTCCGACCTGGAAACATCAACTACTGCTCCATCTTCGACCGTGGAAGCCGTTGTCTAGACCCACGATGAAGAAAATCACGAAAAGATCGCCGTCAACGCCGACCTGCTTGCTGTCCAGGTGATTCCCGACTCAAAAATCCCACAAAAATCGCTCTACAGCCTGCCCGCCGCCCTCTCACGAAACCCCCCTACCCACCCCCACCTCCGCCACCCCCCGGCGCCAACCCCGTGCAACCAGGCCCACCCGTTGCACTCCTCCACCCTCCAGCGATACCCACATCCCCCGACCCACCGCCGCCGCAGTCAATCCCACCCCTGTCACTGACCCCAGCGGCCCCTCCCGCGACCCCCATACCTCCGGCACCCCCCAAGCCCCGTTACGACCCAGCCTCGCATTGCCTGCACCTTCAGTGACCCAACCAACCTCGACTCTCCCTCCCGCCAACACCTTGGCACACCTGCAACCACCACCAAATCCCCTCATCGCCATCCCCATAGCCCCAGTCATCTCCCTTGCCCCATCCCCATTGCTAACCCCTCTCTTCGGCCTCCCCGCATCCTCGGCGAAAACCCTTGCCCCACCGTTATCACTAACCTCTCCCGCCGCAGCCTTTGCACCCCTACTGCCTACCCAGTCACAAACAGGAGAACCTCGACCGCCGCAACAAACTGTCACGACGCCATCGCAATCCGCATCAGCCGCACACGCCGCTTTGGCATGAGCTCGAGGTCGTCACCTCCACCGTTCTTGTTGCCACCACCTATTAGCTCCGGAGGGAGAAACCCTAACACTAGTTAGGGATGTTGCCTCAATCGGATCCATGGAAATGAGGGGAATGAGTGGGAAAAGTTGCAGAGAAATCCCTCTTCATGAAAATTTTTATTGGAAGGCCATGGTAAGAAAGCCCCTTACAAACTATGTTTAATTGAAGGGGTACGAAAATTGCAACCAACCCCCCTGCTGCAGAAATATTTAAAGAGGAGTGCTGAAAAGAGGAAATCTGGGAACCCTCCTTATCCAAATAGGACTAGGACCATGGGTTTCACCTATTTAAAGGCCCCATGGCTTAATTCCCTGGACACATCCCCTCCTCTACTCTCCTTGTGCTATTATTTTGCTATGGACTCTCCAAAGGCCATGTTGTTCATGCCTCATCAAATTTTCAATCACCGCAATGAGAAGACAAAGTTCATGAAGACACCACCATTTGCGCCACACATGTTCTTCCAACATGAGGTTGACGATTCCGGCCACCGCACCAAAGCCAACTGGGTTCCACCGTTTGCTCCACATCTATTCTTCCACGAGGCGAATAAGAAAGTTGACATCAAACCGGCAAGCTTCAAAGATCCAGCAATTCGTCGGGAGACGGATTTTTAAAGCGGAGGAGAGTTGATGCATCGTGGAACAGAAATATAGGGCTACATTTATCTAATTTTTAGCCGTTAATTTTATTTACGCTTATTTTGAGTTGTTGTATTTTTAAATAAACGAGATCGCCTGTGATCTCAATTAATTAGTTATAGATTTGAATTTCAAATTAGTCGGTTAATCGGTTAGAGTCAATTTAGGATAATTAGTTTCAATTTGAATTCGAATTTCTATTTTTGTAATCTCATCCCTCCTATATAAAGGGATGAAGGTCTATTGTTTTAGACAGTTCAGTATTTATAAAATTTGAGATTTTATCAAAAAAAAGTTGATGCAGCGTGGAACAGAAATATAGGGCCGCATTTTTATTTAATTTTATTTACGTTTAATCCATGTAGCCGACCCTACTTAATTGTGGGAAAAGGCTTTGTTGTTGTTGTTAGTTGAGTCGTCGAATTTTTATTTAATTTTATTTACGTTGATTTGAGTCGTCGTATTTTTAAATAAACGGGATCGCCTGTGATCTCAATTAGTTAGAAATTTGAATTTCAAATTAGTCGGTTAGTCGGTTAGAGTCAAATTAGGATAATTAGTTTGAATTTGAATTTGAGTCTATTTTTGTAACCTCATCCCTCCTATATAAAGGGATGATAGGCTATGGTGTTAGACAGTTCAGTTGTTATAAAATTTGAGATTTACTCTCTATCTCCTCTCCCTCTCCTCCTCATTGGCCGTGGTCTACACGCCTTCTCCTCTCCATCCCCTCGTGTTCCTGACGAGTTCTCCTCTCAACCCCTCTATTTCTTCTACCACCGAAAATCCACCAACGAAATTATTTTCCGCCATCACGCGCAAAATTCGATTTGCATCAATTGGTATCAGAGCATGGCCTACAGATCGCCCCCACGATCTGACGATCCGTCCAGACGTTCGCACCGACATGCATCGTGGGACTATCGTTCATCCGAACGAAAACGACGAGCCAACGACGCCTACAACAAGGAGACGATGAGCATGCTACTTGATTTACAAACCACATTCCACTCCAAGTTTCGAGAACTTATGGCTAACTTCGATGCTCTATGCGCCTCCAAATCAAAGGCTCCAACAATACCAATCACCGAAGCCAATTTTGACGAAGGAAAGATCGCCGTCGGCAACCAAATGCTTGCAGTTCAGTAGGCTTCAGATCTGATTCCGCTACCGGAATCGATTCCATCGCCCCTTCCGGCCGTCCCGGCACTGCCCAAACTATCCCAGGTACTTTCCCTGCCTTCCTCGACCACAACCCCAGTCCCAGCCCCATCCACGTCGCCACCGCCACCCGCAAACCCAATTGCAGATCCACCATCGCCACAATCACCCCCTCCCGCAACCCCAACAACCATCCCTACCCCACCACCGACCCCCTCTGCGAACCCGATCACTGCCTACCCCATCACCTTTGCGGTCCCATTGTCTGCCTCCGTGCCCTTCCCGGCGAGCCCCCCTGTCCCACCACCACCGCCCTTCTCCCTCCTTGCCACCGACGCACCCTCTGCACCTGCGACCCCAGCCCTGTCACCGCCACCCCATACGCCCTCGTCTGCGCCCCCGGCCCCCGCCCCCGACAACTTCACCCACCATCCCAGGACCCCTCGCGACATTTTCCCCAACCCCCGTGTCCCCTCCCGCCAACCCAGGTCCCCCTCCCACCGCGACCTCTTCACTCCCAGCATAACCCCCTCCCAACCTCCCCCTCGCGCCTCACGAGCCATCACCCAACCCCAAACCGTCGCCACCGCCTTCCTCTCCCCCGCCACCCTCCCTCGCCCTCGCCCCATCATAGACCCTTCCCCGCAGCCCACAATCCCGCCCAATACCCCCGACAACTCTCCACAGATCGCCCCTTTGCGGTCCCCACATCACCGCGCGCCACCACCTGCGAGGTTACACGCGCGGCCGTCCTCGCGAGATAGCGCGCAACCATGCGACCACGAGCCGCAACCCTAGCCGACGGGCTCGGCGCTGCCCCTGTAATCAAAGCCTCTGCTGCTGCCACTGCCAGAGAAAGAGATGTCGAACCCTAACAAGAAACCCAAAATCTAAGGGGTTCGAATCCCCTGAAATGTGGGATTAGGAGTTACTTTGGAAAAATTACAGGAAGGGCCCCCCATGCAGAGGTTTTTATTCAAAAGGAAAAGACAAGAGCCCCTCTCACAATATTTGTTTAATTGAAGGGGTACGAAAATTGCAACCAAAACCCTTGCTGCAGAAATATTTAAAGAGTAGTGCTGAAAAAAGGAAAGCTGGGAACCCTCCTTATCCAAATAGGACTAGGACCATGGGTTTCACCTATTTAAAGGCCCCATGGATTAATTCCCTGGACACATCTCCTCATCTACTCTCCTGGTGCTATTGCTTTGCTATGGACTCTCCACGGGCCGAGTTGATCGTCATGAAGATGCCTCATCAGTTCTTCGAGCACCACGCCAACAGGGTGAAGTCCGGATGGACGCCCGCCTATGCGCCACACATGCTCTTCCACCACGAAGCCCACGTCGCCAACGCCCGCATCGCGCATGTATGGATTCCGCCATTCGCTCCACACCAATTCTTCCAGGAGACGACCGGGAATGCGGATTCAAAATTATCATCCTCCAAGCCTGCAGATCCAACAATTCGTTGGGAGATGAATTCTTAAAAGCGGAGGAGAGTTGATGCAGCGTGGAACAGAAATATAGGGCCGCATTTTTATTTAATTTTATTTACGTTTATTTGAGTTGTCGAATTTTTATTTAATTTTATTTACGTTGATTTGAGTCGTCGTATTTTTAAATAAACGGAATCGCCTGTGATCTCAATTAGTTAGATATTTGAATTTCAAATTAGTCGGTTAGTCGGTTAGAGTCAAATTAGGATAATTAGTTTGAATTTGAATTTGAGTCTATTTTTGTAACCTCATCCCTCCTATATAAAGGGATGATAAGCTATGGTGTTAGACAGTTTAGTTGTTATAAAATTTGAGATTTACTCTCTATCTCCTCTCCCTCTCCTCCTCACTGGCCGTGGTCTACACGCCTTCTCCTCTCCATCCCCTCGTGTTCCTGACGAGTTCTCTTCTCAACCCCTCTATTTCTTCTACCACCGAAAATCCACCAACGAAATTATTTTCCGCCATCACGCGCAAAATTCGATTTGCATCATACATGCATAGACTAAGAGCTGTTTAAAAAGAGGGAGAAATCCACTTTTTAAGACCCATTAAAAAGAGAGGGGAAAACCATTAATCAAGGGTCGTTTCAACTGGTACTTACATGATTATTATAATAAGCGGGGAAAAACCACAGACCTTCAAACTGGCACTTATACTTATATGCTTATTCTAATGAACGGGGAAAAACCACAGACCTTCAAACTGGTACTTATATCCATAGGCTAGGGGCAAAAATATAGGCTAAGAGCTTCTTAAAGTGCTTTTATAAAGAGACTTCTTCCCTCCCTCTCCAGACCCATTCCATACCTAAATTATTTTGTTGATGCTGCATGTACCTGTGCAGATGGGCTCCACCACCCTCCCTCTCAACTGGTCCCTCTTCTTTGGGCCCAGCTGCTCCTTGCCAGCACCTTCTTTGATGCATCTCCCCATTCCACAGGGCTGCCCTGCAATCCTTCCCATACCATGGATATGCAGAGTAAGGATTCCCTTGTTGTAAAAGAGATTTTGAGGACATACTTGCCAAGGATTATGCATGCCATCACATCCCCATTTCATCCAGGGGTTGGACAGGTGCTACCCATTGTTAACGTGAATTGGGTCAATCCTCTTCCCAGCCAGGAGCAAACTCTTGTTTGTGCGGGTTTTATAAGTTCTGACATGGGCCTAAATATTCTTCTGGATTTCTCAGTATGCAGGGGGGTGGGGGTTGTTGAGACATAGCTGAATGAGGTCGAAGGTTGTGGCGGTGGCAGGTTATTGATAGGGGACACCCTATGGCTAAGCGTATCTAAAACAATGTATCAGAAAACAGTGGGTTAGCTCTATTTTTACATGCATGGTCTCTTACATTTAGAGAAGCAAAAATGAAAAATGACACGAGCATACAAAGGCAATAGAATTAGTCTAACAGTATGCAGTTTTTTAGTCTCTTGGCCATTCCCATCTGTTTCAAGATTAAGTAAATATCAATGTTGCAAAAATCGGTAGTCGGTACTCGATCGGTTGGGTCACTAAGGATTAATTGGCCGTTGGGTGACTAATCGGAAGAATAAATTTGCTTTTAAAAAAGTAAAAAATATGGTATCTTTAAGCAAAAATCGATTAACTAGTCGGCCTAGTCGGAATTAGTCAATACTTGGTCGGCCACCCCACCGACTAGACTAGTCGGACCTACTAGTCGAGCCAGTCGAGGGACTTTTACAATAGTGATGAATATTCTGTTACATGAAATTGAAATGGTGAAATTGGACAAGACTTTTCTTTCTATTATCCCTAAGGAGTCGTTGGATCTTTTGGTACCTTATCGAGAAATATGAACATATCCACCAGTTTTTCTTCAACATTTCTATTTCCCCTGCAAGGTATTTTTCTTTACAAACTAGAAAATCACCGATTCAACATTTTTCTTATTTTAGTGTGCTGCATATTATGCCGGTGCTTCCTCAGAAAGGACTTGGACAATGCGAGCTAGTTTTCCAGAATATATCGTCGCGCTTGCCACAGTTGCTGGATCAGCTCTCTTTTCAGTTAGTTTTTTAACCTTTATTTTTGTATAATTTTCTTCTTTTTAACAAGCTTTTCTATATGAAGTAACACGCATCTAACAAAAAGCCCAATTCTATTGATAAAATTTTAAGGACTTTGCATGAATTTGCTATATTTTGTTACTGCAGGGTATCAAACTAGGAATACCCGTAAGAAAAATCAAAACAGATGAAAAAGGGGATAACTTTTACGCTTCATTTCTGTGACTACCCTGTGATATGTGGGAAAATGCTAGGTTTTGGTTTCAATCATTCCTTGTATTCTTGGTGCATGGCAGAATGATCATAAAAGCTCATCCTATATGCTCGTTTTTCACAGAAGCACGATATTGAAGCATGATATCACATGCACACTGTATAAGGGTTGTATGTAGTGGAATGATTTATATATTGCGGAGTCTAAGCTCATCTTATATTGGAAAAATGCTATGGATAAGTTACATGCGTAATCCTACTTGGTGAAGAAGAAACACCATGATTTAAAAAAAAGAAAACCAGAGTGAATACCCCCATAACAACCGACTCATTCTCCTTATTCTCACTGCTTCCCCTGAAGTTGGAGCTTAGATGTCAACCATTCTCAGCTTGAAACAGAATGATCGAATGACTTTCTATACAGTGCTTTGGTGAATGTATTTAGCATTTGATCTTTTGAATAACATGAGTGGTGCGGGTGAACCTTTTCTTGATCATGTATGGTGTATATTGGCCAAGGACTTAAATGACGATTGTGCTAGCATATAGGTGAACCTTGAAACCGACATATCGCGACATGTCGTCAAAATTGGTCTCAAATAAAGGCAGACAGCAGCATGCAAAGAACATGGGGCAGAATTTGCCATTTCGGTGACATTTCACCAATTCGGCAAAACTGAAATCTGAGTGAAACATTGGCGAATTTCGCAGACATTCTGAGCCATGATATTGGTATTAAATATCCAATGATTTAATTGCCAATGCCTATGCTGTTTCGCCAAATCTGGCACGTTATGCTCCTGACATGTAGATGAAATTCTGGAATGATAAGGAAATGACTCGAAATAAAATAAATTTAAGAATTGAAGTTTCTAATGGTTCCAATATGATGAAATAATTGTGATTCTTTCATATTCAAGATTTTAGGAGCTTAGAAACATAATAATACATATGAGATGCCCGTAGTCTAAATTAGATGTAACAATGACTTCGAAATTCTTGATGTTCAAGAATTTGGTCCATAAATGTCCTTAATAATCAACCCTGAAAATAACATATCGTGGGCATGTTGCCGACATGTCGTCGAAATTTGTCTCAAAGAATGGTAGACAATATCGAAAATGCAAAGAACATGGTACAAAAATTGCCATTTCATTGACATTTCGCCAATTCGGCGAAATCGAAAATGTCGGCGAAATATCTGCAAATTTCACAGATATTTCGAACCATGATATTGGTAGTAAATAACCAATGATTTATTTTTTTTTGACGCTCAAAAAAGGGGGAAACACTCAGAGGTGTTAGCCCCAGTTTATTAATATAAAGGATAGAAGAACTTACAGTGAGGAAAATGAAAGCAAAATAAAGAGGTAGATGATATCAAGAGAGATATCGTCCGACCCCCGAACACCGCTACAGAGATGACCAATCAATACAAAAGCGATTTGCTGTGATACAAATATTTTCCTTATAAAACCTCTGCCCAGCAAAAAGTGTTTCGTTTCAAATCGGTCGAGGGAGGAAAGAATTGGTCCCATTGCGCGCCTTTGGAGTATTTGGCTGGGAAGAAACGAAACCAATGATATATTTGCCAATGCCAATGCCAATGTTGATATTGGTAGTAAAATCTAATGATTTAATTGCCAATGCCAATGTTTCGCCAAGTCCGGCATGGCATGCTCCTGACATGTCGATGAAATCCCGAAATGATCAGGAAATGACAACGGCAAAACCTTTTCCCGCAATTAAGTAGTGTCGACTACATGGATTTTTTTGCCTCCATTCAAATCTATTTTGGGTCATTCATGGCCTTAAATCCAAATAACTAAGATCTCTTCGGATAGTCTCATTCCAACACTTCTTGGACCTTTCTCATCCTCTCTTAATCGACTCAACATCCCAAATCTCGCATCTTATAATTGGCCGATCGATCGACCTCATTTGTAAATGATCAAACTATCTTAGATGATTTTCTCTCATTCTTATCTTTGTCGGAGCTACATCAACTTTCCTTCTGCTCGCATCATTTCGAATCCGATCTTTTCGTGTATGACCACACATCCAACTTAGCATTTTCATTTCTACTACCATCATTCACTGTACATGTCCGTGGTTCACATGCCATATTTTGATCCATAGAGCATAGCTGGTCTCACGGTTGCTTTGTAATACTTTCTTTGACTTTCAAGAGATTTTCTTATCGCGAAGGATAATAGATGTTCCTCTCCACTTTAGCTAGCATCTATTTATTCTATGAGTAACATCCTCCATCACTTTCCACATGCTGTTGCAAAATAGATTCCAAGTATCTAAAAGAGTTTTCTTCTTCTGAATTGTATCAAGCTGATAAGTCACACTATGAAAATTTGAGAACGTGTGATAGAAAGGATGTTGAAGGAAGTTTCCAAAGTAAAGGAAAACCAATTCAGATTCATACCAGGTCACTCAACTATTGAAGCCATTCACTTGCTGAGGAGAATAATGGAGATTTATAGAGCTAAAAGGAAGAATCTCCACATGATTTTTATTGACTTGGAGAAGGCTTATGATTGTATCCCACGAGAGATATTGTGGAAAGTTTTGGAGAAGAGATAAGTAACTGTTCTATACATTAACCATATAAAGGATATGTATGATATGGCTTCATCATGTGTAAGGATCTAGGGTGGGAAGACTGATTATTTTGGCATCAACATTGGTATACATCAAGGTTAAACTTTGAGTCCATTCTTTTTTTACTTTGATTATGGACGAGTTGACAAGTCACATTTAGGTTTGGTTTAAAAAAAGTCACATTTAGGTTGAGATACCTTGGTGTATGTTATTCGCTGATGATATTGTGTTGATTGATGAAACTAGAGATGGAGTAAATGAGAAGCTTGAGATCTGGAGACATGCTTTGGAAATTAAAGGATGCCATATAAGTATGGCTAAGACTGCATATATGGAGTGCACTTTTGATGAAAGTAATGATGGACTTGAGGTGAAGATTGGCGACGATAACATTAAGAAGAGAGATTCTTTTAGATACTTGGGATCTATTTTGCAACATGATGAGGAAATTGATGTAGATGTTACTAATAGAATAAATGCATGTTGGCTAAAATGGAGAGGGGCCTCTAATGTTCTCTGTGACAAGAAAATCCCTTTGAAAATCAAAGGAAAGCTTTACAAAGCAAACATGAGACCCACTATGCCCTATGGATCTGAATGTTGTCCTGTGAACCATAGGCATGTGTAGAGAATGTCAATAGCAGAAATGAAATGTTAGGTGGATGTGTGGGCACCTACGTAAAGATAAGATTCGGAATGATGTAATCAGAAAGAACGTTGTTGTAGCTTCGATCGAGGATAAGATGCGAGAAAATCACTTACGATGATTTGGCCATTTGCAAAGGCGGTTGGCTAATGCCCCCGTTAGGAGATGCGAGTTTTGGGATCTTGAGCTTGCTAAGAGATGACGAGGAAGGCCCAAGTGTTGGAATGAGACTACATACGAAGGGATCTTAGTTTTTAGATCTAAGCCTGAGAATAATACAAAATAGATATGAATGGAGGCAAAAAATCCATGTAGTTGACTCTACTTAATGTGGGGAATGGCTTTGTTGTTGTTGTTGCGGTATCGTCTTCAATCTTCACCTCGAGTTCTTCATTGTTGTTTCCATTAAATTTGCACTCCATATATTCAGTTTTAGCCCTACTTATACGAAATCCTTTAGTCTCCAAGACATGTCTCCAAACATTTACCTTCTCATTTACTCCATCTCTTGTCTCATCAATTAACACAATATCATCGACGAACAATATACACCAAGGTATCTCATCCTGAATGTATCTAGTCAACTCGTTCATAGTCAAAGTAAAAAGAAATGAAATCGAAGCTGAACCTTGATACAGACCGATGCTGGTGTTAAAATAGTTAGTCTTTCCAGATTAGATCCTTACAAGATGAAGTCCCATCATACATATCCTTTATAAGGTTTATGTATTGGACACATACTTGTCTCTTCTCCAAAACTCTATGTCTCCCTTGGGACTGAATCATAAGCCTTCTCCTAATCAATAAAAATCATATGGGGGTTCTTCTTTTTAGCTCTATAAATTTCCATTGTTCTCAACAAGTAGATAGCTTCAATAGTTGAGTGCCATGACATGAATGATGAATCTGAGTTGTTTTTCAGTTAATTTGGAAACTTGCCTCAATCTTCTTTTAATCACATGTTCCCAATTTTTCATAGCATGATTCATCAGTTAATTTGAACAATTTTGAACATCTCCTTTATTCTTATAAAGAGGAGCCACACTACTTCTCCATTCTTCAGGCATTTCTTACTTCGCCAAATAACATTGAGTAAATAATTGTGCCAAATCAAACCATGTTAACGTAGAACTCTCCAAACTTCTATAGGAATGTCATCGGGTCCGCCCCTTTCCTAGGTTTCACAACGTTTAAAACCTCATCTACTTCCATCTTCTGTATCCGTCTATAGCTTGCACAATTCATGTAACATTCTCTACCAGCAAGATCTCCCAAAGTAATCTCTTTATTCCCTTCTCCGATGAAAACATTATGAAAATATTGCTTCCATCTAGTCTTTATATCCTTCTGAGTAACAAGCACATATCCTTCCTCATCCTTGATGCATCTCATTTGAGAAAGATTTTTGATCTGTCTTTCTCTTGCTTTGGCCAATTTGAATATATCCTTCTGACCCTCCTTCGACTCAAGTTTTTTGTACAAAACTTTATATGCTTTCGACTTAGCTTCACTTACACCATTTGTTGTTTTCTTCTTCGCTTTTTTGTAATATGTGTCAATTTCCTTTGTTCTACATAATTTTCAAGCAAGTTCTTTTAATTTTTAGCTTCTCTTGCACCCCTTCACTCCAACACCAAGCCTCCTTTTGACATGGAACTCCTCCTTTAGATTCGCCTAGCATCTCTTTGTAACAGAAATGACTCAAAATAAAATTAAAAATTCTAGATGTTCTAACAGAAACCATGAACAATGGCTCTGCTATTTCTTGGTAAAGATTTATTGGTAAATTAAAATGTTGATGATGGTCGATGCTCTAACCAGGATGCTCTTGAAGGTTGGAGAGGGCGGGTTCATGGTGGGTTTTCACACGAGTGGGATTTCGGTTCCCATTCTTCAGTATGCGAATGATACTATTTTCTTTGTAGAGGGTGAGGCTAAGATTGCAGAAGGTATATGCATCGTTCTTGAGCTGTTTAGGTTAGAGCCTAACGATTAATAATGCCAAGTCTACTTTTGTCTCTTTTGGGAGGGTTAAGGAGGATGTGACATCTTATGAGAGTGCCCTATGGACATAGAGGGAGGCTCTCCCTATCGTTTATCTTGAGCCGCCTCTGGTGGGTAGTAAGCTTCGACGGTTAGAATGGCTTCTTGTTATTTGGAAGTTTGAGAAAAGTTAGCGAGTTTGCATGCTGTGTGTCTTTTGATTGATGGATGCCGCCTTCTATTGAAGGCGACTTAAAAGGCTATCCCATTTTTTCTTGTCTACATGCTTGCTGTACGTTGGGGTGAAGGGACTCTGGGGTGAAGGGGATATTGGAGGCGATTATGAGGCGTTTCTTTTGGGCCTCCTCTAGGAAGACACTGGGGATATCTTTGTGGGATGGAAAACACTGATGCTGGCAAAGGAGGATGAGGGGTTGGGGATCAACAGCCTGGAAGTGATGAATCATGCGCTGTTAGCAAAGTGGGGACCACAAATTTTGGGAGGAGAATCTGATCTGCTTTGCATAATGTTGTGCTCAATTTATGGATTCTATGTGGACTCCTCACCGTAGAGGGCTGATGGAAATGTGCCTCTTAATTTTTGGAAGGGGATTTGCTCGGTGCTGGCATGGTTCAAGAAGTTCGCGTTAGGCGATTGATGTGGTTTCTGTTTTTTGGAGATGACTGGACTGGGCAATGACTTTTGCAGTTTCGTATTCCGCACATGTATGTATTGGTAGCTAGCAAGGAGTGTTCTGTAAGAGATTGTTGGGAGGGTGATAGGTGGATGCCCCATTTTCGTACTGAGTTGTCAGATCAGTACTTCATGGAGTTATTACTGATGCTTGAGGCATTGCTAGATGGTTGGGAATGAGCAACTCTGTTGATCACTGGTCTTGGACTGATGGACGATTCACTGTGCGGACGACATGTAACTATGTAAGGCCTTCTATCGGTTGGAGGTTTTGGATCTGACGCTTGCTTTGTATCTGCTCGCTGACTTTTGGAGGTCAGAAGGTGCACTTACGGATTCGACTCTTTATCTGGTTGCTGAGGAGGAACCACCTTATCACTGGTGAGAGAAGATCTCATTTTCCCCACGTGTGATGATACCCGCAAGTGTTGTTCGACAGAGGAGGAGAGTGTTGGGCATTCATTTTTTCGATGACATGTTTCTAAGGAGATCTGGATTGCATGCACATGTGGAGAGAGGGTTATCTATCGGATTGGGCTGATTTTTCAGTGTCCCTTGACACCCTTAGTCATGGGAGTAGTCCAATCAAAGTTTGACTGGCTGCTATTCTGCAGTCCTTGTGGATTGCTTGGATGGTTGTATCTTCCGAGGTGAAAAAATGTACATGAAAAATGTAATTGAACACACCAAAAGTCAAAAGTCTTTTTGGTCTCTTTATAATTCTTTTATATATAATGCAATTATATAGAAATTCCCGGGTAGGTGTTTTCTCGTCTTACCCACTTTTTCCTCCAAAAAATTGTTGATGGAAATTTTTAATATGACAGCAAATTGCAGACATTGAGGAAATTTAATCTGTGGTCCATCAAATTGCTTTCCATGTGCCATTTTGACATGTTATCATACTGGCCAACACAAAGGTTCCTTGACGAGGCAATATGCTGGTGATATCAACCAGGAAAAGCATTTGTTGTTTGAGTTAATTGTGATGATGATAATGTCCTTAGTGCAAGAAAGTTTTCTTAGACATGGTCGACTATATTTTTATATCTTTAAGAGTAGATGATTGTGCACTCCCAAATTCATATATATATTGCTATTAAAGATGATTCTCCGACCCTACTTAATGTGGGAAAAAAGCTTTGTTGTTGTATTAAAGATGACTCCCCGACTTTAAAATTTCATTGCTCAGCCAATATCTAAAATTCCACACAAATCTGAATAGATTCTGAATCGGATACTTTTTCAATTACTGAGACTTCCTAATTTGCCTGTGTTGCATTGGAGTTCATCTGATGTTTCTTTTTTGAAAGGAGTCTGCTTCTGCCTTTTCACTGTCCACTGTCACATCATAATTAGCTCTATCTGCTGGCATATACGGAATCTTATATTTTTTCGAGGTCAGACCCTCAACTTGTATAATCAGATGAAATTAAGTCACCCCTTGCTTTAGTCCATCAACTTTCTATATGAAGAACATATCTAGGCTTTTGTGGTTGTATTTGTTCACGCGATCAAGTTTTGGAATTTAATTTAGACTGTTCTTGAGTTGGTTGGTGAACATGCATCGTGTGCATGGATTTGTTGTCTTCCATATATACTCTTTGTTCCTTTAGCATTCACATTATGTGCAAACCTCGAATCTTAAGCTCATTATCTTTACAATTACCTTGCTGACAGTGAAAGTGTTATTATCTTAGGATGCATGGATATATATTTGTCCCTCCCATCATAGACAATGCAATTTACAGTTTGTTGATTGGATCATGAAATATGTCCTGGACAAGTTTCAACTGACAAGTTTCAACTTGTCAAAGCAGTATCTTGAAGATTGCTTAAACTCACGTATCTTCAGTGAATGGTAAAAACTTGCTCTGGAATAGAATTCCGGCATCGATGCATACTGACTTGTTACTGATTGCTACTGTTGAATGTAAAATTGACTCATTGGACACTTTCTGGAGGAGCTCTAATGGCTTTCAATTATGCAGCCAGGACTAAGGTTTCTGTGTAGTCTAGCAAGCAAGCTGTAATGAATTTGTTGCAGCTAGAACTAAGGTCTGTAATTGTTTCATATACGCCCCACCTTTTCTCAATAAGCTTGGCTGCATTTCAGTCCTCCCATGGGAGCAGTGGTTTACTATCAAACGGAACTTGTCAAGGAACCTGTGCAGTCATTACATATATAGCGTGTCTGATTTCGGATGCTGTCGGGGGTTCTTTTTGAGGTGGGGAGGTCTACTTCTGGGCCTGGTCACTGGACTTCAGGGGGGGGGTTGGCTGCTTCTCGATTCAGAAGGCATATAGAGCATTGTAAGCGGACATGATCTTTAATTCAGATGTTTTCTCCGCGGGGTTGAGGCACATGTGGAGGTGGACGATCTTGTTGCAGGTAAAGGTGTTCCTATGGTTGATGAGGCGAGACCGTGTGCTGACAGCACTGCTTGACCTCTTTTAGGCTCCATCTTTGCACCTTCTCTTCGAGAATATATTTCTCTCGCAAGAATCAACAGAACACATAGGGGTCCCTCAAACCGGGGATGGAACTGTGTTGGCATTTAAGGGAACCGATGCGACAGTGAGTTTAAGTATAAACTCTCAATCGAACAAAGGCATACATCGGTCGGTGGGTACTATTAGTTATGGGAAGCATTCTTATCCTCTTTTTCACTATTTGGAATGAATGTCTACTCGATTCGATAATCATCTTCGTTAGGAAGGTTTGTAACTTTGTATAAGTAGAAAGAGATTGTGCTGTGGTTCTCGATCTCTAAAAACTTAGGGATGACCCTAAAAAATTATAATCTGTTGACATTTGTCTAGCCAGTCAACTTGTCTAGTCTATCGGGCTACATTGTTTTCAAGCGGCGGCTAGATCCTGTCAGTGATGTTCAGAGGTGTTTGAAGATGCAGATCCCCTGTTCTTTTTATATGGCTCCTCCAGGGAGGTGCGAGCAACGGATCTAGACATGGTTGCGACGGATTGTGCCTATGCCTAAAACTCTTTTGATCAACAATATGTTGAGACGGATTCTGTCAAGATTTGTGTCGCAATCATTTTGTGGGAATTGTGTCTGGCTAGAAATATGGTATTTTTCGTGGTGAAAGGTTCTATATAGAGACTATTATCAACACATTAGGATATTACAGGATTCGTAGTCTTTGTAATTGTTATACGTTAACTTATGAATATAAAGTTTTTTGTTTGGGCGTATTCTCAACACATTAACAAAGTATATACCCCCAGTAAGCTTTTATTTTTTCGATACTCCCGTCATACCAAAAGAATTTTATTAAATGCAAAATACTTGAATTCTGGTCACTTGTTTCGTTGTTAGGAGTGTTATCTATTGTTGCAAAATACTCCCGTCATATACGTTGTTATGGGCAAAAAAGATCTATTGTTGCAGTCTTTCCCGTTTTGGTCTTTTAAGCTGCCATAAGTGTATTGGAGGGATGTTGAATGAAGGCACACGAACCCGAACATCCCATGACATGCATTTGCCGACCCTTTCTTGCTATACGTGGCCTTATGCATTTCAGTTTTGCTATCAGATCAGAAGTTTGCTAATTAATGCAACCTGCTAAGACCTCATTTCTTTCGCTGTGGCCTTTGTCAGTATCCTCATTCCTCACTCAAGGACTCTTCTGAGTCCACAGCTCCATTAGTTCTTCTTCAGGCTCCAGTTCCGTGTTTAAGGTTTGCTTGCTCCCCATGTCAACTCTTTCCATTGTGGACTTGTTTCTGTGCAATCAGTGGCCTCCTCTTATCTGATTTACTGATGGAACGAGGCAGAGAAACAATCAGATCCATATATCAGACACCTCAATGCATCTCCGCTCGACCCATACGATCTGTGGTACTGAACTGCTGTCGCATAGTCTGTCGTGACCACCCCTTTTGTACACTGTTAGGGACACCATCCACAACTGAAGTGAAGGATCTCCATCCTCACCTGAGTTTCGTTCGCACAATTGAGGCAACATACCTTCCAAACCGAAGGAAAGAGCTTGTAGAAACAAAGACAAAACCTGAGGAAAGAAGTTTGAAGTGACAAAGATAATTAAGAAAAATGCCTTCTATTCAACCCTTCTTTTAATAGACGATTTGCCTCGGATCAACTTGTTGGTTGGATTAAACCTGCTTTCACATAGGAAGTGTCTTTCCCCTTTTTTGTTGGTTTCTTGGGAAGGGCTCGTGTCCGGAATACAAAGGGGTTAGCAACGCAGACCCTCTTTTCTTCGTGTTGTTAATGATAATGATAAAGGCACTTGCTGCCTGACTGGTCAACGTAAAAATACATGATTTTTTGTCTGTAGCATGCACACCATATCTGCTGGGATTCTTCTATGGGATTTGATTTTGAATTGTTAGATTGCTATAAATCTGCCTATGGCATTTAAAAAATGGAAAAAGGGATGAACCACCCTTGGTATCTTAACTCTCCATCACTGACGACCACCCAATTCCATTTTTACCCCGTGTCACCCGTGATGCCGATTACCACTTTTGCGCCACCAAATTTGAGTGTCCCTAGATTGGGCTGCTGTCATTGCGATTCTGCACCGATTCAGGTCCTCCCATCATTCCACTCCTCCCTTGAGCTGCCATCTTGGTCTTACATTCCTTTATTATTTTTATCGGTTCTCCACAAGTTATTGTTCAGATACCAGTCAGTCATTGAACCCATTGTTTGGACCCTATAGTTTGCATTGGTTTTAATATACTATATATATGTTTCAGTTTTACTTATAGTATCTTTTTCAGTTTTACTTGTAGTATTTTTCTCTCTCTCTCTCTGCAACTGTTGGATTCTAAACAAATTCCCTTGTTTTGGTTGTTTGTTTTTGTTCAAAGTTAATTTTCTCATTTTTGGGGGTCATGTCCCGCACAGAAGTAGTTTTTACACATCTTAGTTCTGCATGTTAGACTGTTGTTATCTATGCATGCTAGTTGGTTGACAAACTCTCCTGAAAAAACAATATGGTATAACCCTGTCTACTTGTTTAGTAAATATATATCTTGAAGTATAACATATATCCACTTTAGTGATCCTTTTAGTATAAAGTATGGTCTTTTTTGACATTGTTTTTCAAGGTTCTTCCCATTATATCCTTGTAGTGCATACTATAATTTTATATAATTTGGATGCTGCTTGATCTGAGATTCTGAATGCTGATCTTTTTTTCATGAACTAGATATTTGGAGGCGTTGGCATTTTCTCTTTGCCGCTTGGGCTTATATTCTCATTTATTCGGCGTCCAAAGGCTGTAATAACTCGTTCTCAGTATATCAAGGTGCGATATCAAAAAGTTTTATCTAATGCGTTTTCTATCCTAATGTCACGAACTGTCTACCTTACTGCAATCAATCATTTTGTAGGAAGCCACTGAACTTGGGAAGAAAGCCAGGGATTTGAAGAAAGCTGCTGATGCACTTTGTCAGGAAGAAAAAAGTGGTTCCAAGGGAAGAAAATGGCGCAAAAATGTGAAATCTGTTGAAAAGGTCTGGCACTAAAAATTCATGTCTCCAACTTACTGCGTCATCAGTATTGCCTGCTTTTTTTGTTCACATGCTTATCAAAATCTCATTTTCGCTATTTACATTTTCTTGGAAAAATGAGAGTTACAGTTTCACAAATAAACTTGCTTATTCACTTTGAAAGTATTTACTCTACCCATGTTGTTTGTTACTCTACCCATGTTGTTTATGTTGATTGGGAACTGGTATTCTTGAACTTTGTCAGCATCAGTTCCCTTGTTTTGCCTCTACTTATTGATCTTGGCCTTTCATCTATCTACTGTCTTTGATTTCGGGTATCTTAATAGTTTTTTGTTGTATGGGGAAATTTGTGCCTCAAATCCTTCTATTTTGCTGGGCATCATCATTGCCAGCATGATTCTTAATTATACAGTCCTCTGGCTGCAAATTTCTTAAACCGTAAGCCACTTGATGTTCAAAACTGCATTTCACTAGTGATAATAGGAAAAACGGAATATGGTCTATCAGCTAAAGTTTCAACTGACTTGTACCAAACCTACACTCGTTGAAAATATTGGAACATCCCCCCTACCAGTCAAGAAACTTCACCTGCCTGCAAGCCTATGCTGTTGTGACTGGGGAACTGGATAAATTAAAACTGCATCCATATTTCAGAGCGAAGCTAACATTTGGGCCATAGTTCCGGAGTTACCAATATTGGATTGTAATTGATTAGTCATTGCCAATGTATATTGCTTTGTGAGACCACTTAACAGTATGCCAGTGGTTTGGAATATCCAAAATGGTGAATGGAATCGTCCTTCCCTCTATTGTTTTTTTCCACGGTTGAGGAAAACTAAATAATGCTAATTGATGAAACACAATTTTTTATGCTTGTAAGTCTTGCCTCATTATCCGTGCAGGAGTTGCTCCTTTTAGAAGAGGATGTGAAAGCTCTGGAGGAGATGTACCCCCAGGGTGAACAGGCAAGAATTGCCTTACACATGCCGGACTTTTTAACTCGTGACCATGTTTTCATTACTTAATTCTATCATATGGTGCTATTTTCTCAGGCGGAGACAGCTTGGGCACTGACCGTGCTTGGTTACTTGGCTAAACTCATACTGGGAGTTCTTGGGTATGGATAATTTAAAAAAGAAACATAAACTGCGTAAACTTTACTTAGGACCGACCATTATAATTTTTTTCTGGTTGCTTTTTCACCGGATTTTTTATTAGCAACTTGGTATATCAACTATCATTTTAATATTTTGTAAAGATATAGTTACTGTCAACTCTTAACCTCATTCTTTTGGAAATACCGAACTTTAAGATACACACTTATTGCCGCTCATTTCTGAAAGTCTTAGATGTTGCTTCTTTGCACCTATGAGATCCATTAGATTAAGTGTTAGTTTACATTATGATGCTATATTTATCGACACTCTACTCCATGATGCAACTTTTTTATTTCCCATCTCAGTGGATAACCATATAGGATATTTCTTCCCCTGTACAACTTTTGAGTTATATTTCTTCTTCTATTACTCTTTCACCTATCCTCCCATCTTTCGGCTCTATATTTTGTTTGCTTTACGCAAGCCTTCACCCTCCTACTCCTTGCTTGTCTTTGCCTTTTATATTCCCTTCCCTAGGTATCTCTACCAACCCCATCGTGGCAGGCAGCTTGCCTCTTCCACACCCTTTTCCCCCCAGGTCTTCATCCTCTCCTTTCAGTCTCTTACATCTACAACCTCCACCTTCCATCCTCGGAACCCTTTGACCTTTACCCCCTTTTCTTGAAGTCAGCTCCCTCTCCTTTCCCTTTATGTATTCACTCCCCTGATTCTACAGTCTACTGTTCTCTGAACTTGGATCCCTATTCTCATCGTAAGCCCCTTCCTTTCTTCTCCATGGACCTCCATCTTCCCCACCCTACATTGTGCTGATGATAGGACCATGGTGGAGCCTGGGTTTTTCCGGCACGAGGCTGTCAAGCCATCTCTTGCACTTGAGTCTTTTAATGGCACCACCATCCTTAGTTCCGTCCTGTCTACTGCAGTCTTCAACTGCTAAGCTTTGAAGTATCGATGGTTTATCTAGTTGCCTTGCTAACATGCATACTTGGCAGTTTGCATAACACATATATGGTCAATGCCATGTTGTGGTTGCCATGGGTGCTGCTGATTAATCTGGAGGCCTGTTTAGAGGATATCTTTTGTGCTTGTCAATGCAAAAGGATGTCTGTGGAATGAAGACGTCTGGACATACATAAATGGGGAGGATCAAGGTTTTAAATTTCGGCATCGGATATCGTATTGACACCATGTCGAAACGAAAATTGACCGAAATTTCGGTCACATTTCGCCCAAATCAAGCAACATTTGTGAAGGGCCCCGTAGCGGCATTTCGCTCGAATCCCATGTCAAAACCGAAATTTCGGTGATATTTCGCGAAATCTGAAACCACGGGGAGGATTCATAACACCATTATTTCTTTGAAAGAAATATGGTGAGCAATCAAAGTGATTCATGTTCAAAACAAATATTCGTAATAACAGTATTAAAGATTTTTTTGTATTCATAATAACGTTATTAAAAAAAAGATGGATTTAGTTGAATTGAAATGATTGATTCAAGGTGATTTTGTGCATACAGCCAATGCCACAGTGGCCTATTAACTGTATAAGAAATTGTTCGATGAGCATTCCGTGAAGGGTTGGAAAGTCTGAAGAAATATTGGATTGAGAACGTTAAAAATAACAGGCCAGAGTCTGACCGTGGATTATTTGTTTGGATAGCGAGAATTCATATAGCCATCCCACTTAAGTTGGTAACTGTTGGTATGCCTACTTTCTACGGGGATTCATTTTTTTTGCTGAAATGTTGCTTCCGTAGACATCCTTTTCCCCATGCCTACTTTATAAGTGGGTTTTTACTTTTAGCATTCAACTGGACACCATCAATGATAATACAAGTTTTGATTTTTCTTTTTTATTCCAAAAATAAAGAGAATTTTGTGGAGGAAATTCTGCCGGACTCATGTGACATTTCTTGTATAATTTTTAAATTTGACAGGTTCATTGTTTCGGTGGCTTGGGTTGCACATATTGTAATATATCTTTTGATTGATCCTCCTCTATCATCGTTCTTGAATGAGGTGTTCATAAAGTTGGATGACATATGGGGTATGCCATATACACCTTGATGCTAATTTTAATTTCATTTTCACTCGCGCCGGAGCTAGTTTATCAGTTGATGGCAATTAAAACCTTGTGCTTGTAATTTGATCCAGGTTTACTGGGCACTGCTGCATTTGCCTTTTTCTGTTTCTACCTTCTGCTTGCAGTGATTGCTGGAGCCATGATGATTGGTTTAAGTTTAGTTTTCATTAGAATTCATCCTATGAAGTAATTCACTGTACTGCATCCTAGTTAATAATTATGGTCCAGGTGGTTCTTCGGCCTTTTCTAATTACCGTTGTCCTGTTTTAGATGGGGAGGAACTCTGATGAACTCCTTCCTTTTCAATGTGGGGCTCATTTTGCTCAGTTCTATAAGGTATTTGACAAAATTCAATCTTGAAGTCTCATTAGAATTATTTCAGTATTCTTTTCAATGTTACAATTTAATATACAATTTTAAATAAGTTTCAAAGTATACAGTGTCTATTGACTTGCAGAGCAATTTGGAATGAGCAATTACAGATTTTTTTATTTAATGCCAAACAATGCTGGTGTGTATCAAGCAGACGATATCTCGACGAAATTGGAAAATAAACTGTTCTTTGGATCATGCTGTTTTCATCTACGCTTGCATCTTTGATTTCGAATGTTTTCAGGAGAACATGGCTGTTTTCTTTCCCTCCTGACGAGGGTGTTAACGGATATCACAAGTACACTATATCTAGGAGGGTTGTATGGGAAACCCCTTCTCCAGGCTCATCAAAGATTTCATGGAATAGGATATGCACATAGGTGAATTTAAACACACCACATTGCTGGGTATATGATGCATTTGAATTTATGGAACAAAAAATTCATCATAACCTATTCTTTCTGGAGATTGTTCAAATTTGGGACTGGATTATACACATTTGCTTGATCAATGTCCTCGGGTAACAATTAAGGCCTGAGACAACTGGATATTTACCTTTGACTCAAAGTAAATGGAAAAACTTCAACTTTATTATTTTTGTTGTGTTGGATATTGATACTTTACATGTGCATTCTGCACTCATCTTAACAAATTTTCGGCACATATGATGAGTTAAGTGTACAGTAGATACTACTGATCATGCCGACGAGTCTTCTGGCATTGAAAGTCCAATCTGTCTATACACCCTTACACTCTCTTGTGCAGTGTCATTCAATTTTGTGCCACCGCGTTCGGTTACTATGCACAAGCAACCGCTGCACAGGAAATATTTGGCCACACATTGCAATCTCTGCGAGGCATCAAGTACCTTTACAAGTGAGTCTTCTTTCGAAACCATCTTATCTTGGCAAGACCCATGTTCTATGACTTCACCAGTTACGATCATATCTTGTCATCTGTTTCGCAGGTATAACGTGTTCCCTTATATATTTCTTGGGTTAGCCGTAGTAACTCTTCTCTATTATTTGATGTTTGTAAGTTTTCATCTATTCTTTTCATGAGTTGCGACATCAATTTTCGCTCATCCATTGTGAAGGTAGAGATCATGATTTCTGTATGTACTTGCAGGGATGGAGAAAGAGAAGACCGGCCGGGAGGTTCCAGCTCTCTAACTGAAGGCCACTCTCTATATGTAGAAGAAGGGATTCTTTTGTTGTCGTCGTTATAGAGAGATCTCACGTTTTGTTTGTGTATTCCATCTGAGTATGTAATGTTTGCGACAGCGGTGTAAATTGTTAATATCAGTTACCGGAGACACAAGGGGTTGGATGGATGGGATGGATTGATGGAGACTGCAAGGCATTAGTCTTGCCTGGGATATCCGACGCCCATCTGTGTACCATACATGTGTGCTCGCATCTCGTTCGGTGATTATTTATTTCTATCCTTTCATGCTAGTATGCGCTTCAATCTTCTTTCCTGCTTTTGCAGGAACTTAGTGAGATACATTTTGAGAATTTGTGCAGCAGAATAGTCACCAGATGTTGATGGTGCCGCCTTCGACGATTTCATAGCATCTTGTTTTGAATTCTGAAAATACTTGTTGGGACTTCTTGTGTAGGGTTTGCGACGAGCATAAGTTGTTATATGCGACCTATGGTTCCTGGTAAGCGCGGATATCGATTTCTTGATGGGACGTGAGAAAAAAAGAAGGAAGATCCTTCTTTTGTGTATTCTTATGGGATCTTCCTAGGGTTTGGGAGGAGAGCTGATGCATTGCTAAGAGTAATAGTTGTTAGTTGAGGGCCCTAATTTTTGGAGAGCTTTGTTAGGCAGCCTTGTGTTTCTTTACAATATTTTTTATTTATTCCAGTTATTTTTATTATTCATTTTAATTTTATTTATCTATTTTAAGTTGGTATTATCATTTCTATGTTAGTGCAAGTTTTGATATATTAAATTTCTATTATTTATATTATGTGTGTGTATATATAAATTTGGATATAAAATATTCATATACCTCATCTCTTCTGACCCCATCTCTTTCTCTCTCTAAAAACTGGCATTTACCTCTTCACTAACTCACTCTATTCCATAATGATAATGATAACTTTATCATTGATTGCTTATATCGACATAAAGTATATCTAAATGAAGACAATGGGATGGATGAGCCGTATGGAGAAATTTCATAGGTGGCCCCTTGCATCTTTTCTTTGTTTCATTTTGATTGGTAACTTGGAAAGGACAAAACATAAGTTTCAACGGTCTGACTGGTTTCATGCAAGCTTTCCTTTCTATGAATTGTGTTTCTTTCACCTTTCACTGAATTTTAGTCTGAAATTGCAAAATTTTCTTCTATTTATACTAAAAAGGCCCTCAAAAGAGACAGTTATATTTTATAGTAAATTTCATAAATTCATGAAATATACACTCCATTCCTACGCCGATTGTTCTTTAAAAAAAAAGAACTATGTAATACCTAATCTTTAAGATTTTTGTTTCAAATGTCATCTGGAACTGAAGGAGTTCATTTGATCATTTGATCGTTCTAGCTTTAACTCTGGTGTAAACTTTGATGAAAACAGTTTTATAGATTGATTGTCATATTATTACCTTTTAAGTTGAGATAAGATGTTGACGTCGAGGTTGACCGTTAATGGATTTTTTTTTTCTTTTTTGGTAAGTATTTCATGTATTCACCGTAAGAGAAGAGTTACAAAAAGGCAAAAAGGCACTCCCGTCAATGGGAGCAATGACGGAGGAGGTTAACATGGCCTCAGGAGATCAAAAATTAAGGTCATGAATTACACCTCTAGAAGATGAGCAGTTTGAACAATCAAGTCTACTATCTTGTCGATCGATCGGGTGGACCCTCGTGTCCACCTATTGCTTCTTTCATTCCAAATAAATCAGATGGACGCAACAAGGATTAAGGTAAATCTTTCACGATCCAAAGCCACAGAGATCACACTAATCCAGCCCAGGGTATCACGAATAGGGATAAGGGGCGGCAGAGGCGTACCACGAACTGAGCAGGCACCCAACTAGATCGTCGTAGCTATTTATCAATCGAATAGCAGGTGCTGGTGGGACTCCATTTCAAAAGAGCAGAGGTTGCATAGAGAGGGTGCACAGATGCCAAAATTAGCTAGCCTATCCGTGGTGGGGAGGCGTCCCATCACCGCCTTATAAAGGGTACATGAAAACTTTGGGGGTGTTCCTTCGCTC
This sequence comes from Ottelia alismoides, assembly GCA_037367405.1. Taxonomy (NCBI): domain Eukaryota; kingdom Viridiplantae; phylum Streptophyta; class Magnoliopsida; order Alismatales; family Hydrocharitaceae; genus Ottelia; species Ottelia alismoides. Next base: position 153,318 of record JAZKJV010002696.1, read on the forward strand.
AGACGAGGGGTGCCCAAGGTGGGGGGTCAGCTTGGTGTCACCGTAGATCAACTGCATCAGAAAAGGAGAACCCTTTCGGGTTTCGAGTCCATACGAAAGGAGGGACGTTGCTGCTAATGGCACCTCGCAATACATTCTTGGTATTTAGAATCTCTTTCCAAATACGTGAGCACATCCTGTTTGGTTCCGTTTCCCAGAAAGAGCAATGGAATAAATATTTTCGCCTCATGAAATGTGTCCAAATAGAGGAGTCTGATGAAAGGAGCCTCCAGACCCAAGAAACAATCATGGCACCGCGCAAGATGGTCAGAGATCTAAGGCCAAGTCCCCCCCTCCAATTTTGGAAGGTAGACCGTGGACTAGGCGATGTTGTACCTGTCTTTCCCCCAAAGAAAATTCGCACAGAGCCGGTCGATTCTACAAACAGAGCATAGGGGGAGTAAATAACCACTAGCCCAATCCATTGCTATATATTAAGGAGGGGAGTCTACCCACCTCCATTAGTTAATCTTTTCAAAAAATTCCATTTGTGTCCCTATCTGATTTTTAAGATGTATGTCCCGTTTATTTGTTGATGATTCTCTCCCTTTTTTAGTTGTATGACAATTATATGAACATTTACATACAAAATTTTGTTAATGCATAATATTAATACATATCTCAGACACATACATACATACTTGTTTGTGTATATATGTTATATACACAATATATATGTATACAAGAAGATATTCACATGAATATCTACCTAATTTATATATGTATGCATATTTATATCCTAAAAAATGTAAAATAGTATTGATATAATTAAAAAAATGTATATCTATATCCTTGAAAAATGGTTTTGTTGTAGTAGAAGATTAAGCATTTTATACACTATAAGAAAAAAAGGTTTATCAACACTTCTTTTTATCCGCCATTATTTCTTATGTAGTTAACTATATAATGATGATATTATTCGTTGCGAAGTTATTTTTTATACTTTAAATTAACAATGGATGATGTATCTGCCATTTTATTTTGTTTCAAAATTTTAGCTAAATCGATAATCATATTTAGTTCAAAATTTAACAACTATTACTTAAAATATTGGAAAAATATCAATATATATTTATTGTTATATAAGCTGCCATTGATGATATAGCAATAAATATGACATTCGTCACTGATGTTTAGTATAAAATAATCTTGCAATGAATAATATTGTTGTTATATTTAACAACAGATATATAAGCTACATATTTTTAAAAAGGTTAAATGGGGATGTCGCCTAGGAGGAGCTAACTTGGCTCCCCTCGCCCTATTTTTCCCGTTTTTTATTTTTTTTTGAAAATTGCTTTCGTGGATTTTCATCAATATATCATTATATTATGTCATTCAAATTTCGTACGAAACAGAGATTCCTATGGCCTCCATCCAGATAGGGTCGATTTTAAAAATTATGTTACCGTTAAAAAACGACTGTCTGGATGGAGGTTGTATGAGTCTTTGTTTCACACGAAATTTGAATGACATAATATAAAGATATAGTGATGAAATTCCACGGAAGAAATTTTCAAACAAACAAAAAATAGGAAAATTGTGGCAGGGAGAGCTAAGTTAGCCCCATTTAACCATTTTAAAAAATATCAAGATCCACAATTTACTATGTGACGGTACTAGACATGTATTGTGTACGCATCTGTGAAAACACATTTATGTATACACATGGAACTTTTAATTTAAAATACCGTGTACTTCTTCAAAATCCTACTTAGGAGATGGAGAATAGCTCTTAGAGGTTGAGCTTCTAAGTTCCTAACTTCAACATCCCTCAATGTATTGATCGCTATAGGTGTTGCTTTTATTGCTATAGAATGCGATGATATCGGTGCAAGAGAGTGAGTAATAATTTAAAATATTTATTTTTATTACATTAGTACACCAAATTTAAAAATAGCATAAAAAAATCGTATTTATTCCCTTTCCTCAGATTTCAATTCATATACTGGAATAATCACGAACACGTAAAGAATTATATGATAATTGATAGATTATGAATGAGTAGAATTAATGGAAAAGAGGAAGAAAAAAACTAAATCAATAAAAAATAGAATATTATTCATCAAAATGTGGACAAACACCTAAGTAAAGAGTGGATGATATCTGAAAATTGATTTTGAAAGACAATACTAATCAACTTGAATAATGGGAAAAAGTCCATATAACAAAATTGGCTTAAGAGAATGAATACTTTACTATTCATTGTTATATCTTCAATAGTTAGATATATAATAATGAGCAATATTCCTTACACGATTATTTAATTTCATAGTCAATATTGTATTCCTTGCTATATTCTCAACAATAAATAATATACTCAACAATAAATAATATAGCAATGATTACATGTTGCCTTTTTCTTCTAATCATTGTTATTTTGTTCAATTATGAAATGACATATGACTAGGGGGCGTGACACCCATTATCAATAGCGATAAATTTATTAGATGCACATACTTATTGTTATACAATTAACAAACATACATTATAGTAATGGATTACAAATATTGATTGCTATAGACATAATTTCATTATTGTTGGTCAATGGTATACATATTACATGTATTTTATCATTATACATTCAAAGTTCTTAATTTGTTTTTTTGATAACATATTTTTTTATCGGCTATAGTTACTATCTTTACATGATGATTTACTTTATAAATCAAAAATTCACATGCATACAAATGAAATAAATATATTACCATATATCAAAGCATAAGTCAAATTTTATAGAAAACAAATACAATAGCAGATCGAATATAGATAATTCAAACAACAGATTTACACTTATGTTCATACAATACATAACTTCAACATATTTTGTAATCAAACCGTAACGGCTTGTATTTATGCTATGATCCATATTAAACTTTTCTCTATTTGATCTTTTAACGTTAAATGTGAAGATGTAATATTTAGAGTTTAAAAGGAATCATATATATGCATATAATAGGTTGAAGTAAAGTGAAACAAAAAAAACAGATCAAAATATTTTTGAAACTATCATTATGTATTATATACGATGTCAAAAATATATCTAATCTTATTTATTATAATATCCTTGTAACGGCCACCGAATTAATATCCAAATAATAAAATCAATAATTAGTTAATAATAACATTTTTATGGAATTAATAAGAAGAATGATGCGGTTATGGGGGGACCAATTCTCCCTCAACCACTCCATACGTGGCTCCCTATTTTTGGATGGAATGGAGCACCTCTCCACGTATAAGAGATTGAGAATAAGGGAGAGAACTCCCTACGCGCACAAGAGGGTGAGAAAGAGAAACACAACCATAGAGCCTTCCCTTTTTCTTCCTTGATCGAGGTATTTCGCAACCTCCGTCACTGTGTTAGGACTTCATCTTTGGGATGAGGGGTTGGTCGTGATCGGAGGAGAAGAATCGCGGTGTCAACCGACCATTGGGATATCTATTCGCTGCGGATACGGTATGTGTTTTACCGTTCAAGATCCTCAATTCTTGTTGTAACCTTGGATCGGTTTGTTCAATCTGTATTGCATACTGGCAATCATCGATCTTTATTTGCGCACTAGACATATTATAAGAATTCTCTAAGTATTTCTTTGCAACCTGTGTATATCATCTCTCGGTATAATTTTTGAATCAGCTTTGACTGGCATCTGTTAGGGATTTTCTTTGTCAGAGCTCCTGTTTCATGGAGTCTGGTAGAGAAACTGAAGGTTTCTCGTAACCATGATCAAATCGGAAGTTAAGATTTATCATTGCCAATGTATTGATTGATATTAAATACACCGTAGTGAAATGATTATTAATTATCATATCCATGCCTCGACACGTGAACTTGATGTTTAATCTATGAACCATTGATTTCTTTCCTTCCTTGGTGCTTAATGATAATATTGAGTTGAATGAGAATAACTAAATTAGGATGGATGTAACCAACGTAGGACCATCATCTTCCTTTCCTAATGATTATCTCTAGTGCCCAATTCCATCTTGAGTTGATCTGTGTTAGCACGTCCAGAATGTGTTTTACAGTATCTTGCATGTTCTGATCATTCAATATCTTGAAGGGCATTCTTCATATAGTACGTATTCTCAACGATGTAGAACACCTCGAGTAAGTTCTGGCAAGGCAATCGAGTTAGTGAAACACATGCTTTGGGTGACCTCCTTGTCCAGAGCATCAAACTAAATAGAACAATAAAAAAATAGGTGAAATAATAGAACAAACCAGTAGAAGTTTCAAATCAAAACTAGGTGATTAACGGTGACATGGATATCATTCCCTTTTGTATTACGGCAATTGCATGAATACGTAGGTTCATGAAGAACATAATGACACCTTCTATTACTTAAATTCCACCTGATGTATGTAGTTATAAATATGAAAGGCTGCCTTAACCCTGGTATGTGTAATGAAAAATATATATATGTGTATTGTGAGATTGTGAATTACAGACACAAACCAATAGAGTGAGGTCCCACCATGTTATCTAAATCCGGCTAAATAGATTGTTATCATAATAGATCATGATGTTACGGAATCTAATCACGAGGTATCGAAAATTAACATTAATTAATATTATGGCACGTTAATGGTAAGCGGAGCTAAGTGCTACGCCTCTTAGTGGGAGCCACCTCTAGAGTCCGATTACCGGGTCTGATACGGACCTCAATGGCCTAAAGGGCAACACCTTCCGGGGGTGTCAGGTTCAGTAGAACCTAGTGGAAAGTCCACCTATTGACTCAGCGCTGATGTCATCACGATGTGTTTAATGTATGATTGAATGTGCAAATGAAAACCGCTAGTGCCAGCGGAGGGTATTAATGGGCCAACTTAACGATAAGATTGAGTTTAAGGGTATAGGTGCAACAATAAAGCACCATTATTGAGAATGTACGAAACCCCTCATAAGTATGTGAATATATCTACATCGCCATGCTTCTATTTCAATTTATCGAGCCATTCTCATATTTTTTGTACTCTTCTTAAAGCATGCTAAGCTGTTTGGCTTACGAGCATTCTTGTCGCTCCTGTGGTTTGCCCTGCCGCAGGTTCCTCGGAGGAGTAGAGCATTGAAGCTGTTGAGTAGCTGACGGAAGATTTGTCATTTTCATCTTGGTAGTATTAGTTTTTTCCTTTTGTTTTCTTATCATTAGATGTATGATAAACGCGGAAAATCGATGGTCTTAAGTTCAACACAAAGCGTGAACTCAGTCGAAGTGTCGACCAATCAAAATCCGTATTTAATCAACAATTAACCCACACTAAGATCAATGAATTAGAACTAATGCGGAGTTAAAATTTATTTTTAACTCTACATAAAAGATGTATAGGTGCAAGTATGTAGAGAGTTCGAACACAGGGAACAAGCAGGGTAGTTCAAGCAAAAATGCTAAGTGTGTGTGTGATGTGTGGAGTGTCTACACTAAGCAAACAAGCAAATGAATTTTGTGGGTTTTTATTTTTAATATTTTTTTAATTTTTAATTTTGTATTTTGATTTTATTTTCTGATTTTTATATTTTATATTATATATATATTTTTTTTCTTTTTCAATATTGGAGAGTAAAGACAATATAAATAGAGGGCAAGCTAAAATATTTATAAAAAGGTGCAAAAATACTCAAAAATTCAGGAATAAAATATTTTTGATATTTTATGATTTTCTAATGTTTTTGTGATTTTTGGGGATTTTTCAAGGTGTTTTTGTCTTTTTAAATTACTGAAACAAGACAAAACAGTGGAAATAATGCTGGCTGTGATAAAATGAGAATTAAAAAATAGCAAACAGCAACAACAAATTTTCACACTATTTTTCAAACAAAAAGGACAAAATAAGTGACAAATAGGAACTGAGTTTGTAATTTTTTGATTTTCCTACTATTTAATATAATTTTTTTGAGGTTTTTGAGTGTTTTTTAATTTTTAGTGTTTTTCTTTTGAGATTTTTAGTGATTTTTGGACTGACACTAAAGTAGGATAAAATAGACACTAGGTGATTTTTTTGGAATTTTTGGAGGTGTTTTAATATTTTTTTGGTGTTTTCTAAGCTAGACAGTGCACAAATAGCAAGTTTTTGATTTTTAATAAATATGAAAATAAAGTAAAATCAAAAAACTAAAATGGTGGCGTCAAAGTACACATATCCAGATGCTTAAGTCTATTTTGTGAAATTTTTGGAGTTAAAATGATAGGCTAAATAATTAGAGCAAACATCCAAACATTAAATAGTCCTGGCAGGGGGTATATGTGCAATATCCGAAACATCCAGGGGCATACATGCAATTTTCCACAAAAATATACACTGTATATTCACTTTTTAGCTTTTTAGCACCAAAAGTTAATTACAAAAGTCGTCTGGGCCTCTTAGCAATTTACCCACCAGGGCGCGTGACTTGCACGCGCCTGACGAGGACTCAAATGCAATATTTCAAAACCCAGGGGGCCTACTTGCAAAATCACCAAAAAATTTACACTTAATACGAAAGTTTCAGGACTCAAACGAAATACACAAAAGACCGAGGGTATCCTTGCAAAATGCCCACCCCCTCACGTGTACAGGTCACGTGAGGTGACGTGGCGAAGGACCTAAGTGCAAATAAGCAAAGTTCAAGGGTCTCTCTGCAAATATTACAAAATTTTTACACTACGGGCTCAAGTTTAAATACTAATAAATAAATACAAAACAATGCGAGGGTTGGGATGCAAAATACCCTCGCTCGGGCGCTCCGCAGGTGACGCGTGGCGCGCATCCAACGGCTGGCGGCGATGGGCGATCCAGCGGCGGGGAGCGGGCCACTTATCCACGTGGCAGCACGAGAACGGCCGATGACGGTTGGCGTCGACGTCTGAGATTAGATCTCAGAAAGAGATCTGACGGTGGATGGGCTTGGAAGATCGGACGGTCGTCACGCGAACTGGAGCTGCGGCTCAATCGGACGGTGGAGAAGCGAGGAGGAAGAACAGGGAAGAAGGCCGGCGGAGGCGAACTTCCCCGACTCCGATCTCGCTACTCAGGCGATGGATGGGCTCCAAAATGGAGCTGCAGACTCCTTGAAGGTCCCTCTGTGGACTGGATGGCTCGGATTCGCCGGAGGAGCGTCAAGGTGCTGGCGCGGAGGCGGCGGAGCTTTACGCTCCAGGTATCTCCGGCGAGGAATCAAAATGGCCCTCCAGGTGCGTTCAAGGGTCTTTGACCTGCAAAAAGTGGTGAGAAGGCCCAGGGCAAATTGCCTGGGCCTCGCGGAGGCGTAGGGACGTGTGCTACGAGGTGGCTGCGAAGGGCCGGAGGTGCGCTCCGGCCAAAGTGGGTGATCGAGAGATTCAGATGATGGAACTTCGAATTTTTTTGGGGGATATTGATCCTAAGGCTAGCAGGAGTTAAATGCAAGAAATAAATAAGCGGGGCGAGCCCTCGATGGCCGGAGCCAGAGGGAAAATAGGTACCTCAACCGGCGACTTCGCGGGAGGTGGTGGAGGCTCCCTCGACTTCGCGCGCCTTGGCTGAAGGGCTGGCGATGGAGCTGTCACCTCCACGGAGCTCAGGAGCACGATGATGGCGCTGAAGGGTGGACCAAGGGGACTCGAATTCAAAAGGAAAGAAGGGGGTCTGTTATATGTGGTTTGACCCGAGGTGACAGGGGTCCAAAGATCAATGAATATCTTGCAAATCTTGGGTCCAAAGACCAAGATTAAGCTTGGGCGAGTGAGATAGATGGTGGGTGAACAATGTTGCAGAAGGATGCAACACGAAATCATGAAAGAATCGGCTGGGAAAAAGCCACAAAGATGGCTCAAAAACCGAGCCTGACACGGGCTACAGGGGTAGGTCAGACTGTTGACCTAGGTCAACAGTCCTGGCCTCCTGGTTGGTCCACGTGGACCAACCAGGAAAAACCCTGGAAAAATATTTTATTAATTCTATTTAAAATACTAAATGGCTGAATTAGTTAAAAGTTATAAAATAAAAAATGTTTAAAATTTTATGTAGTATTTTATTTTGATTTTTAATTATTTTTATGACTTATATTTTTACAAGTTGCCTTTTTAACCCTATATAGGTATAATACCTGTGTATTTTGATATTTATTTTTATTTAGGTATTTTATTTCATTATTTTTATTTAGTATTTTATAAAATTGTAACATACTTTTATATACATAAATATATTTTTATTGTATTTTTCTGTTATGTTTTGTACATTTAATAAAATACAAGTGTATTGTATAGGTATATGTGTAGGTAATGTTTCTATGTCTTTTATTTTTAAGTATTTTATTTTTGTTTTTAATTTAGGTTTTTATTCTCATTTTAATGTACATTATTATAACTATTATTTACAACATTATAAAAATATAAAATTGTAAAAATAATAAATAAATAATAAATTGAATATTTTAATATGTACAAGTATACAATGAGGGTTCAAAACTCAACTTTCAAACCGTAGCTCCGCCAAGTGCGAAACTACCGCCATTAATTAGCTTATTTTCTTCTATATACATTTAAAGGTGAGTTTGATGCATTTGGAGTTGTCGTTTGTGAGATACGGGTCTGGGAAGTTGGGATTCTGGATTTTTATTCAGACCATATCTTTTTATCTGTGTATTATCTTTCAGTGAAATCAATTTTGTATTTTTCTTTATAAAATTATCTACAACTTTCATGTACAAAGTTTCTTTATTTGATGTACAAAAAGTGGAACCAAAAATAGGTCCCAAAATGAATAAAGAATGAACAGGAAGTATAGGTATTATATCTGTGTTTCTGACCTTATCTCCCCTACTTTATTCCTTGTCGACCTATTCATCAAGATGTCTAGGTCTCGGAGGTTTTGGGTCATAAAATATTTACAATATTTTATTCTTTTTCTTTTCTATATTTATTCTATAATTTTGGTCTTAATACAGTAATTTATACACTGTCTGGATGCACATGCATGAATGGCTAAGATGCTTGATTTAAGGCTATTTACAGGTATTTGCTAGGGTTTTTGGTGCCAAAATGATAGAATAAAGATGATGAAATGTGGATTCATCAATGTACCCAAGAAACCTCTAAAAGTTGATCTGTTCTAGTTATTTCTATTGCCAATGTGATCTTTTGATGGATGTGACATTTGCTTTATCGAACTACTCATGAATGAATTTCTTTCCTTTGGAGCATCTCAAGTGTTTCCTTCTCTCTTGTTTCAATTTTGATCATCTTCTTAAATTGTGGAATTGATATGCATGAGTAACCCTCGGATTCGACGTGGCATGTCGATTTATTATGCTTCCGCTGGCCACACGGATCCGGGTCGTTACAAGTGGTATCAGAGCCGAAGTTCTCTTGGGTACAATTAGGATGTCACATTTTAGTCGATGTACTTATACATCAACATCTGAATCTCAATTCTTCTCTCATGATTTTAGATGGCTTCTGGACGTGAGCTTGTGCCTGGTGAAGGTGGGCTTGAGGATCCCCAACAGCAACAATTGCATTTGATGACTGAGATGGGACAATGGCTCCGCGAAGAGCGAGAACGTGCTCGAGCGGAAGAGAAGCAGCACGCGAAGAAAGAGAACAGTCGCAAGATTTATGATAATGCGAAGGTGGAGAGTCTTACCTTGCGGAAGTTTTTGCAACATGACCCACCCATATACAATGGAGAACCTGAGCCAGAGAAAGCAGAACATTGGCTCAAGGAGATCGAGTTGGCGTTTAGTGCCTTGGATTGCCCTGAGGAGAAGAAGGTCACCTTTGCTATGTTCAGGCTGCGAGATCAGGCAAAGGACGGGTGGGAGACCTGCAGAGGTGTGCATTTCAAGGAAGAGCAAGACGGACTTGGGAGGATTTTGTGAAGCACTTCAAGGATCACTTCATTCCTATACGTGCAAGGATCAAGAAGAGGCAGGAATATCATTGACCTGCAGCAGAATGAACTGGACATTGAGTCATACACTGCTCAATTTTATCATCTTGAGAAGTACGCAAAGGAATTTGCGAGACTGAATTGGAGAGAGCAAAGAAGTACGTGATGGGTTTGAGGATTGGCTTGCGAGCTAAAGTCTTAGGGAGCATGCCTAAGACACTTGCTGATGCAGTGGATGCTGCGGTAGCTATTGACGGAGAGCATCAGTTGACACAAACTCAACTGAAAAGACATGGCAAGGGGAGTGGAAGCCTCGGTGTTCGTCATGATAACTTTAAAAGTCCTAACAAGAAGATAAAGACCGGTTACCATGGCAGGGAAGAAGCTAGATTCAGGCTCGTTGATAGACCGGGTGTTCCTGTTTGTCCTCATTGCACAAGAAGCCATCGGGGCGAATGCTACAAGATAACGGGAGCTTGTTTGAAATGTGGGCAGAAGGGTCACTTCATCCGTGATTGCCCGAAGATGAAGCAGACAGATGATAGGCAGAGGAATGTGGATCCGAAAAAGAAGATCATGGGACGAGTGTACTCCATCACATCCGAGCAATCAGAGGATCCTAGTCAAGTCGTAGAAGGTACACTTCTCGTCTCGGGTTTTATAGACAGAGTACTTTATGATTCTGGAGCTTCTCATTCGTTTATATCAAGTAGATTTGCTAGATTGCTTGATTTACAACCTGCTGAGATGACATTTATGTTATCTATTTCTTCACCTATTGGGGAAATTGGTACTTGTGGGTCCTTCTTGTACGAGGTGCCAATTGAGATTGAGAATAAACAATTTGTTGCAAATCTAGTCCTCCTAGAAATGACAGATTATGATGTCATTTTAGGAATGGATTGGCTTTATGAGAACTATGCACAGGTTCTTCGTAGAGAAAAGAAAGTCCTACAATGTAGGCCAGGGGAATCCGAATTCTATATCAAGGGTTTTAAGAGACCCATCAAGCAGATGTTTGTCTCCTTATTGAAGGCAAACCGAATGTTGTCAAAAGGCTGCAAGGCATTTCTTGCCAGTGTGGTGAAAACAGAGGCTCAACATGTTTCTATTGAGGATGTGCCCATTGTTCGGGAGTACGTTGATGTTTTTCCTGAAGACCTTCCTGGTTTACCTCCTCATAGAGAGATTGACTTCACTATTGAAGTCATGCCGGGATCATCGCCTATCTCCAAGCCACCTTATCGTATGGCTCCGGCAGAGTTAGTAGAGCTTAAAAAGCAGCTTGAAGAACTTCTTGAGAAAGGCTTTATTCAGCCTAGTGTCTCTCCATGGGGTGCTCCTGTACTCTTTGTCAAGAAGAAAGATGGGACGCTTAGACTATGCATTGATTATCGAGCTCTGAATCAGATAACAGTCAAGAACAAGTATCCCTTACCTCGAATAGATGATCTATTCGATCAATTGCAGAAGGCTGCTATATTCTCAAAAATAGATTTAAGATCGGGTTATCACCAACTGAGAGTCAAGGCAGAGGATGGTCCAAAGACTGCTTTTAGATCAAGGTATGGACATTATGAGTTTCGAGTAATGCCATTCGGATTAACCAATGCTCCAGCAGCATTCATGGACCTCATGAACAGGGTGTTCCGTGATTTCCTTGATAATTTTGTCATTGTTTTCGTCGATGACATTCTTATCTATTCAGAAGATAAGAAGCAACATGAGGAACACTTGAGGACAGTATTAGAGACGCTGAGACAGCACCAACTCTATGCTAAGTTCTCCAAATGTGAATTTTGGCTTGATAAGGTGACATTTCTTGGTCACGTCATATCGAAGGATGGAATATCTGTTGATCCATCAAAAGTCGAAGCAGTTCTGAACTGGAACCAACCAAAGACAGTTACAGACGTTCGCAGCTTTTTGGGTTTGGCTGGTTATTACAGGCGCTTCATTCGGGACTTCTCGAAGATAGTTTTACCTCTCACGAAACTGATGAGGAAAGAAACTAAATTCATCTGGAGTCTGCAATGTGAAGAGAGCTTCCAAAAGTTGAAGGGGATGTTGACTTCAGCTCCAATCTTGACACTTCCTTCGGATACTGGAGGTTTCACAGTGCACACTGATGCTTCAGGGTCTGGACTTGGTGCAGTTCTGATGCAACATGATAAGGTCGTGGCCTATGCATCGCGGCAATTGAAAATTCATGAGAGAAATTATCCTACTCATGATCTTGAGCTAGCCGCAGTTGTTTTTGCCTTAAAGTTGTGGAGGCATTATCTGTATGGAGAGAAATTCCGGGTGCTTACAGACCATAAGAGCCTCAAGTATCTTTTCTCTCAGAAGGACTTGAATATGAGACAACGAAGATGACTGGAACTATTAAAAGATTATGATTTTTCCTTGGACTATCATCCGGGAAAAATTAACGCAGTAGCGGATGCGCTCAGCAGAAAATGGGAAGCTAAGCTTTCTAGTATGAGGCTGCAGTGGAAGCTCGTCGAGGATTTTGTTCAGTGGAAGCCTTTTTTAGATGATAAACATGGTATTTTTGTTGCTGGACTGCAAGTTCACTCAGCCTTGATTGAGAAGGTGTTGGCAGCACAAAAAGTTGATCCAGAACTATTGCTGCTCGTTGAAGCATCGAAGAAGCCTTCTAGCGAGTTGTCGATTGCAGTCGACGGTGGATTAAGATTTAGTAATCGATTATGGGTTCCTAATGATCAAGAGATCAAAAAGGAGATCTTGGAAGAAGCACATAGTTCCATGTACTCTATCCACCCGGGGAGTACAAAAATGTACAAGGATTTGCAAAGGAATTTCTGGTGGAAAAATATGAAACGTGAAATTGCAGAGTTCATTTCGAGATGTCTTGTTTGTCAGCGGGTAAAGATTGAGCACTAGAGACCATCTGGAGGACTGCAGCCGCTAGACCTGCCAGAGTGGAAATGGGAGCATATTACTATGGATCTTGTAGTGGGTTTGCCTCCCACGAAGGGTGCCAAATATGATTCCATTTGGGTGATTGTGGATCGGTTAACTAAATCGGCACACTTTTTACCTATACGGTGCAGTCAGTCTACAGAGAGTCTGGCGAAGTTATATGTTCATGAGATAGTGAAGTTGCACGGTGTACCTGTATCCATTGTCTCCGATCGAGATGCACGTTTCACATCCAGATTTTGGAAGAGCTTGAATGATGCGTTGGGTACGAATCTGAAATTCAACACATCTTTTCACCCGCAGACTGATGAGCAGTCAGAAAGGACCATTCAGACATTGGAGGATATGCTTATATCTTGTGCATTAGACCTTGCTGGAAATTGGGATTTTCACCTTCCACTTGTTGAATTTGCTTACAATAACAGTTTCCATTCTAGCATTGGGATGGCCCCATACGAAGCTTTATACGGTAGACCTTGTCGTTCTCCCTTATGCTGGGATGATGTTGGCGAAAGAAAAATCCTTGGACCAGAGATTATCCTGGATACTACAAAGAAGATCGATACTATCAAGAAGAGATTGCTAGCTGCTCAAAGTAGGCAGAAAAGCTATGCTGACCGTCGGAGACGCGATCTTAATTTTGAAGTGGGTGATCAAGTTTTTATCAAAGTCTCTCCTATGCGTGGTGTCGTTCGTTTTGGTAGAAGGGGAAAGCTGAATCCAAGATATGTTGGCCCTTTCATGATCACCAAGAGAATTGGCGAGGTTGCTTATCAAGTCAATCTTCCTCCTCAATTCAAGAATATACATGATGTATTTCATGTTTCAATGCTACGGAAGTACATAGCTGATCCCTCGCATGTGATCGAGTATGAGATTCCTGAAGTACAAGCAGATCTTTCTTATGTAGAAGAACCAATCAAGATCGTCGATCGAAAGGAAAATCAGTTGCGACGCCGGATGATTCCAATGGTCAAAGTCTTATGGAAACATCAGAAACACGAGGAGGCTACATGGGAGCTGGAGGAGGAAATGCGAGACAAATATCCCGAACTTTTTGGTAATTTCTTAGACTTATAATTTCGGGACGAATTTTTTTTAGTAGGGTAGACTGTAACGGCCACCGAATTAATATCCAAATAATAAAATCAATAACTAGTTAATAATAACATTTTTATGGAATTAATAAGAAGAATGATGCGGTTATGGGGGGACCAATTCTCCCTCAACCACTCCATACGTGGCCCCCTATTTTTGGATGGAATGGAGCACCTCTCCACGTACAAGAGATTGAGAATAAGGGAGAGAACTCCCTACGCGCACAAGAGGGTGAGAAAGAGAAACACAACCATAGAGCCTTCCCTTTTTCTTCCTTGATCGAGGTATTTCGCAACCTCCGTCACTGTGTTAGGACTGCATCTTTGGGATGAGGGGTTGGTCGTGATCGGAGGAGAAGAATCGCGGTGTCAACCGACCATTGGGATATCTATTCGCCGCGGATACGGTATGTGTTTTACCGTTCAAGATCCTCAATTCTTGTTGTAACCTTGGATCGGTTTGTTCAATCTGGATTGCATACTGGCAATCATCGATCTTTATTTGCGCACTAGACATATTATAAGAATTCTCTAAGTATTTCTTTGCAACCTGTGTATATCATCTCTCGGTATAATTTTTGAATCAGCTTTGACTGGCATCTGTTAGGGATTTTCTTTGTCAGAGCTCCTGTTTCATGGAGTCTGGTAGAGAAACTGAAGGTTTCTCGTAACCATGATCAAATCGGAAGTTAAGATTTATCATTGCCAATACCTATGAGATGATGTATTGATTGATATTAAATACACCGTAGTGAAATGATTATTAATTATCATATCCATGCCTCGACACGTGAACTTGATGTTTAATCTATGAACCATTGATTTCTTTCCTTCCTTGGTGCTTAATGATAATATTGAGTTGAATGAGAATAACTAAATTAGGATGGATGTAACCAACGTAGGACCATCATCTTCCTTTCCTAATGATTATCTCTAGTGCCCAATTCCATCTTGAGTTGATCTGTGTTAGCACGTCCAGAATGTGTTTTACAGTATCTTGCATGTTCTGATCATTCAATATCTTGAAGGGCATTCTTCATATAGTACGTATTCTCAACGATGTAGAACACCTCGAGTAAGTTCTGGCAAGGCAATCGAGTTAGTGAAACACATGCTTTGGGTGACCTCCTTGTCCAGAGCATCAAACTAAATAGAACAATAAAAAAATAGGTGAAATAATAGAACAAACCAGTAGAAGTTTCAAATCAAAACTAGGTGATTAACGGTGACATGGATATCATTCCCTTTTGTATTACGGCAATTGCATGAATACGTAGGTTTATGAAGAACATAATGACACCTTCTATTACTTAAATTCCACCTGATGTATGTAGTTATAAATATGAAAGGCTGCCTTAACCCTGGTCTGTGTAATGAAAAATATATATATGTGTATTGTGAGATTGTGAATTACAGACACAAACCAATAGAGTGAGGTCCCACCATGTTATCTAAATCCGGCTAAATAGATTGTTATCATAATAGATCATGATGTTACGGAATCTAATCACGAGGTATCGAAAATTAACATTAATTAATATTATGGCACGTTAATGGTAAGCGGAGCTAAGTGCTACGCCTCTTAGTGGGAGCCACCTCTAGAGTCCGATTACCGGGTCTGATACGGACCTCAATGGCCTAAAGGGCAACACCTTCCGGGGGTGTCAGGTTCAGTAGAACCTAGTGGAAAGTCCACCTATTGACTCAGCGCTGATGTCATCACGATGTGTTTAATGTATGATTGAATGTGCAAATGAAAACCGCTAGTGCCAGCGGAGGGTATTAATGGGCCAACTTAACGATAAGATTGAGTTTAAGGGTATAGGTGCAACAATAAAGTACCATTATTGAGAATGTACGAACCCCTCATAAGTATGTGAATATATCTACATCGCCATGCTTCTATTTCAATTTATCGAGCCATTCTCATATTTTTTGTACTCTTCTTAAAGCATGCTAAGCTGTTTGGCTTACGAGCATTCTTGTCGCTCCTGTGGTTTGCCCTGCCGCAGGTTCCTCGGAGGAGTAGAGCATTGAAGCTGTTGAGTAGCTGACGGAAGATTTGTCATTTTCATCTTGGTAGTATTAGTTTTTCCTTTTGTTTTCTTATCATTAGATGTATGATAAACGCGGAAATCGATGGTCTTAAGTTCAACACAAAGCGTGAACTCAGTCGAAGTGTCGACCAATCAAAATCCGTATTTAATCAACAATTAACCCACACTAAGATCAATGAATTAGAACTAATGCGGAGTTAAAATTTATTTTTAACTCTACATAAAAGATGTATAGGTGCAAGTATGTAGAGAGTTCGAACACAGGGAACAAGCAGGGTAGTTCAAGCAAAAATGCTAAGTGTGTGTGTGATGTGTGGAGTGTCTACACTAAGCAAACAAGCAAATGAATTTTTGTGGGTTTTTAATTTTTAATATTTTTTTTAATTTTTAATTTTGTATTTTGATTTTTAATTTTCTGATTTTTATATTTTATATTATATATATATTTTTTTCTTTTTCAATATTGGAGAGTAAAGACAATATAATAGAGGGCAAGCTAAAATATTTATAAAAAGGTGCAAAAATACTCAAAAATTCAGGAATAAAATATTTTTGATATTTTTATGATTTTCTAATGTTTTTGTGATTTTTGGGGATTTTTCAAGGTGTTTTTGGTCTTTTTAATTACTGAAACAAGACAAAACAGTGGAAATAATGCTGGCTGTGATAAAATGAGAATTAAAAATAGCAAACAGCAACAACAAATTTTCACACTATTTTTCAAACAAAAAGGACAAAATAAGTGACAAATAGGAACTGAGTTTGTAATTTTTTGATTTTCCTACTATTTAATATACTTTTTTTGAGGTTTTTGAGTGTTTTTTAATTTTTAGTGTTTTTCTTTTGAGATTTTTAGTGATTTTTGGACTGACACTAAAATAGGATAAAATAGACACTAGGTGATTTTTTTGGAATTTTTGGAGGTGTTTTAATATTTTTTTGGTGTTTTCTAAGCTAGACAGTGCACAAATAGCAAGTTTTTGATTTTTAATAAATATGAAAATAAAGTAAAATCAAAAACTAAAATGGTGGCGTCAAAGTACACATATCCAGATGCTTAAGTCTATTTTTGTGAAATTTTTGGAGTTAAAATGATAGGCTAAATAATTAGAGCAAACATCCAAACATTAAATAGTCCTGGCAGGGGTATATGTGCAATATCCGAAACATCCAGGGGCATACATGCAATTTTCCACAAAAATATACACTGTATATTCACTTTTTAGCACCAAAAGTTAATTACAAAAGTCGCCTGAGCCTCTTAGCAATTTACCCACCAGGGCGCGTGACTTGCACGCGCCTGGCGAGGACTCAAATGCAATATTTCAAAACCCAGGGGGCCTACTTGCAAAATCACCAAAAAATTTACACTTAATACGAAAGTTTCAGGACTCAAACGAAATACACAAAAGACCGAGGGTATCCTTGCAAAATGCCCACCCCCTCACGTGTACAGGTCACGTGAGGTGACGTGGCGAAGGACCTAAGTGCAAATAAGCAAAGTTCAGGGGTCTCTCTGCAAATATTACAAAATTTTTACACTACGGGCTCAAGTTTAAATACTAATAAATAAATACAAAACAATGCGAGGGTTGGGATGCAAAATACCCTCGCTCGGGCGCTCCGCAGGTGACGCGTGGCGCGCATCCAACGGCTGGCGGCGATGGGCGATCCAGCGGCGGGGAGCGGGCCACTTATCCACGTGGCAGCACGAGAACGACCGATGACGGTTGGCGTCGACGTCTGAGATTAGATCTCAGAAAGAGATCTGACGGTGGATGGGCTTGGAAGATCGGACGGTCGTCACGCGAACTGGAGCTGCAGCTCAATCGGACGGTGGAGAAGCGAGGAGGAAGAACAGGGAAGAAGGCCGGCGGAGGCGAACTTCCCCGACTCCGATCTCGCTACTCAGGCGATGGATGGGCTCCAAAATGGAGCTGCAGACTCCTTGAAGGTCCCTCTGTGGACTGGATGGCTCGGATTCGCCGGAGGAGCGTCAAGGTGCTGGCGCGGAGGCGGCGGAGCTTTACGCTCCAGGTATCTCCGGCGAGGAATCAAAATGGCCCTCCAGGTGCGTTCAAGGGTCTTTGACCTGCAAAAAGTGGTGAGAAGGCCCAGGGCAAATTGCCTGGGCCTCGCGGAGGCGTAGGGACGTGTGCTACGAGGTGGCTGCGAAGGGCCGGAGGTGCGCTCCGGCCAAAGTGGGTGATCGAGAGATTCAGATGATGGAACTTCGAATTTTTTTGGGGGATATTGATCCTAAGGCTAGCAGGAGTTAAATGCAAGAAATAAATAAGCGGGGTGAGCCCTCGATGGCCGGAGCCAGAGGGAAAATAGGTACCTCAACCGGCGACTTCGCGGGAGGTGGTGGAGGCTCCCTCGACTTCGCGCGCCTTGGCTGAAGGGCTGGCGATGGAGCTGTCACCTCCACGGAGCTCAGGAGCACGATGATGGCGCTGAAGGGTGGACCAAGGGGACTCGAATTCAAAAGGAAAGAAGGGGGTCGGTTATATGTGGTTTGACCCGAGGTGACAGGGGTCCAAAGATCAATGAATATCTTGCAAATCTTGGGTCCAAAGACCAAGATTAAGCTTGGGCGAGTGAGATAGATGGTGGGTGAACAATGTTGCAGAAGGATGCAACACGAAATCATGAAAGAATCGGCTGGGAAAAAGCCACAAAGATGGCTCAAAAACCGAGCCTGACACGGGCTACAGGGGGTAGGTCAGACTGTTGACCTAGGTCAACAGTCCTGGCCTCCTGGTTGGTCCACGTGGACCAACCAGGAAAAACCCTGGAAAAATATTTTATTAATTCTATTTAAAATACTAAATGGCTGAATTAGTTAAAAGTTATAAAATAAAAAATGTTTAAAATTTTATGTAGTATTTTATTTTGATTTTTAATTATTTTTATGACTTATATTTTTACAAGTTGCCTTTTTAACCCTATATAGGTATAATACCTGTGTATTTTGATATTTTATTTTTATTTAGGTATTTTATTTTCATTATTTTTATTTAGTATTTTATAAAATTGTAACATACTTTTATATACATAAATATATTTTTATTGTATTTTTCTGTTATGTTTTGTACATTTAATAAAATACAAGTGTATTGTATAGGTATATGTGTAGGTAATGTTTCTATGTCTTTTATTTTTAAGTATTTTATTTTTGTTTTTATTTAGGTTTTTATTCTCATTTTAATGTACATTATTATAACTATTATTTACAACATTATAAAAATATAAAATTGTAAAAATAATAAATAAATAATAAATTGAATATTTTAATATGTACAAGTATACAATGAGGGTTCAAAACTCAACTTTCAAACCGTAGCTCCGCCAAGTGCGAAACTACCGCCATTAATTAGCTTATTTTCTTCTATATACATTTAAAGGTGAGTTTGATGCATTTGGAGTTGTCGTTTGTGAGATACGGGTCTGGGAAGTTGGGATTCTGGATTTTTATTCAGACCATATCTTTTTATCTGTGTATTATCTTTCAGTGAAATCAATTTTGTATTTTTCTTTATAAAATTATCTACAACTTTCATGTACAAAGTTTCTTTATTTGATGTACAAAAAGTGGAACCAAAAATAGGTCCCAAAATGAATAAAGAATGAACAGGAAGTATAGGTATTATATCTGTGTTTCTGACCTTATCTCCCCCTACTTTATTCCTTGTCGACCTATTCATCAAGATGTCTAGGTCTCGGAGGTTTTGGGTCATAAAATATTTACAATATTTTATTCTTTTTCTTTTCTATATTTATTCTATAATTTTGGTCTTAATTACAGTAATTTATACACTGTCTGGATGCACATGCATGAATGCTAAGATGCTTGATTTAAGGCTATTTACAGGTATTTGCTAGGGTTTTTGGTGCCAAAATGATAGAATAAAGATGATGAAATGTGGATTCATCAATGTACCCAAGAAACCTCTAAAAGTTGATCTGTTCTAGTTATTTCTATTGCCAATGTGATCTTTTGATGGATGTGACATTTGCTTTATCGAACTACTCATGAATGAATTTCTTTCCTTTGGAGCATCTCAAGTGTTTCCTTCTCTCTTGTTTCAATTTTGATCATCTTCTTAAATTGTGGAATTGATATGCATGAGTAACCCTCGGATTCGACGTGGCATGTCGATTTATTATGCTTCCGCTGGCCACACGGATCCGGGTCGTTACAAGTGGTATCAGAGCCGAAGTTCTCTTGGGTACAATTAGGATGTCACATTTTAGTCGATGTACTTATACATCAACATCTGAATCTCAATCTTCTCTCATGATTTTAGATGGCTTCTGGACGTGAGCTTGTGCCTGGTGAAGGTGGGCTTGAGGATCCCCAACAGCAACAATTGCATTTGATGACTGAGATGGGACAATGGCTCCGCGAAGAGCGAGAACGTGCTCGAGCGGAAAGAGAAGCAGCACGCGAAGAAAGAGAACAAGTCCGCAAGATTTATGATAATGCGAAGGTGGAGAGTCTTACCTTGCGGAAGTTTTTGCAACATGACCCACCCATATACAATGGAGAACCTGAGCCAGAGAAAGCAGAACATTGGCTCAAGGAGATCGAGTTGGCGTTTAGTGCCTTGGATTGCCCTGAGGAGAAGAAGGTCACCTTTGCTATGTTCAGGCTGCGAGATCAGGCAAAGGACGGGTGGGAGACCTGCAGAGGTGTGCATTTCAAGGAAGAGCAAGACGTGACTTGGGAGGATTTTGTGAAGCACTTCAAGGATCACTTCATTCCTATACGTGCAAGGATCAAGAAGAGGCAGGAATTCATTGACCTGCAGCAGAATGAACTGGACATTGAGTCATACACTGCTCAATTTTATCATCTTGAGAAGTACGGCAAAGGAATTTGCGAGACTGAATTGGAGAGAGCAAAGAAGTACGTGATGGGTTTGAGGATTGGCTTGCGAGCTAAAGTCTTAGGGAGCATGCCTAAGACACTTGCTGATGCAGTGGATGCTGCGGTAGCTATTGACGGAGAGCATCAGTTGACACAAACTCAACTGAAAAGACATGGCAAGGGGAGTGGAAGCCTCGGTGTTCGTCATGATAACTTTAAAAGTCCTAACAAGAAGATAAAGACCGGTTACCATGGCAGGGAAGAAGCTAGATTCAGGCTCGTTGATAGACCGGGTGTTCCTGTTTGTCCTCATTGCACAAGAAGCCATCGGGGCGAATGCTACAAGATAACGGGAGCTTGTTTGAAATGTGGGCAGAAGGGTCACTTCATCCGTGATTGCCCGAAGATGAAGCAGATAGATGATAGGCAGAGGAATGTGGATCCGAAAAAGAAGATCATGGGACGAGTGTACTCCATCACATCCGAGCAATCAGAGGATCCTAGTCAAGTCGTAGAAGGTACACTTCTCGTCTCGGGTTTTATAGACAGAGTACTTTATGATTCTGGAGCTTCTCATTCGTTTATATCAAGTAGATTTGCTAGATTGCTTGATTTACAACCTACTGAGATGACATTTATGTTATCTATTTCTTCACCTATTGGGGAAATTGGTACTTGTGGGTCCTTCTTGTACGAGGTGCCAATTGAGATTGAGAATAAACAATTTGTTGCAAATCTAGTCCTCCTAGAAATGACAGATTATGATGTCATTTTAGGAATGGATTGGCTTTATGAGAACTATGCACAGGTTCTTCGTAGAGAAAAGAAAGTCCTACTATGTAGGCCAGGGGAATCCGAATTCTATATCAAGGGTTTTAAGAGACCCATCAAGCAGATGTTTGTCTCCTTATTGAAGGCAAACCGAATGTTGTCAAAAGGCTGCAAGGCATTTCTTGCCAGTGTGGTGAAAACAGAGGCTCAACATGTTTCTATTGAGGATGTGCCCATTGTTCGGGAGTACGTTGATGTTTTTCCTGAAGACCTTCCTGGTTTACCTCCTCATAGAGAGATTGACTTCACTATTGAAGTCATGCCGGGATCATCGCCTATCTCCAAGCCACCTTATCGTATGGCTCCGGCAGAGTTAGCAGAGCTTAAAAAGCAGCTTGAAGAACTTCTTGAGAAAGGCTTTATTCAGCCTAGTGTCTCTCCATGGGGTGCTCCTGTACTCTTTG
This sequence comes from Ottelia alismoides, assembly GCA_037367405.1. Classification (NCBI taxonomy): domain Eukaryota; kingdom Viridiplantae; phylum Streptophyta; class Magnoliopsida; order Alismatales; family Hydrocharitaceae; genus Ottelia; species Ottelia alismoides. Next base: position 175,418 of record JAZKJV010002696.1, read on the forward strand.
TCAAGAAGAAAGATGGGACGCTTAGACTATGCATTGATTATCGAGCTCTGAATCAGATAACAGTCAAGAACAAGTATCCCTTACCTCGAATAGATGATCTATTCGATCAATTGCAGAAGGCTGCTATATTCTCAAAAATAGATTTAAGATCGGGTTATCACCAACTGAGAGTCAAGGCAGAGGATGGTCCAAAGACTGCTTTTAGATCAAGGTATGGACATTATGAGTTTCGAGTAATGCCATTCGGATTAACCAATGCTCCAGCAGCATTCATGGACCTCATGAACAGGGTGTTTCGTGATTTCCTTGATAATTTTGTCATTGTTTTTGTCGATGACATTCTTATCTATTCAGAAGATAAGAAGCAACATGGGGAACACTTGAGGACAGTATTAGAGACGCTGAGACAGCACCAACTCTATGCTAAGTTCTCCAAATGTGAATTTTGGCTTGATAAGGTGACATTTCTTGGTCACGTCATATCGAAGGATGGAATATCTGTTGATCCATCAAAAGTCGAAGCAGTTCTGAACTGGAACCAACCAAAGACAGTTACAGACGTTCGCAGCTTTTTGGGTTTGGCTGGTTATTACAGGCGCTTCATTCAGGACTTCTCGAAGATAGTTTTACCTCTCACGAAACTGATGAGGAAAGAAACTAAATTCATCTGGAGTCTGCAATGTGAAGAGAGCTTCCAAAAGTTGAAGGGGATGTTGACTTCAGCTCCAATCTTGACACTTCCTTCGGATACTGGAGGTTTCACAGTGCACACTGATGCTTCAGGGTCTGGACTTGGTGCAGTTCTGATGCAACATGATAAGGTCGTGGCCTATGCATCGCGGCAATTGAAAATTCATGAGAGAAATTATCCTACTCATGATCTTGAGCTAGCCGCAGTTGTTTTTGCCTTAAAGTTGTGGAGGCATTATCTGTATGGAGAGAAATTCCGGGTGCTTACAGACCATAAGAGCCTCAAGTATCTTTTCTCTCAGAAGGACTTGAATATGAGACAACGAAGATGGCTGGAACTATTAAAAGATTATGATTTTTCCTTGGACTATCATCCGGGAAAAATTAACGCAGTAGCGGATGCGCTCAGCAGAAAATGGGAAGCTAAGCTTTCTAGTATGAGGCTGCAGTGGAAGCTCGTCGAGGATTTTGTTCAGTGGAAGCCTTTTTTAGATGATAAACATGGTATTTTTGTTGCTGGACTGCAAGTTCACTCAGCCTTGATTGAGAAGGTGTTGGCAGCACAAAAAGTTGATCCAGAACTATTGCTGCTCGTTGAAGCATCGAAGAAGCCTTCTAGCGAGTTGTCGATTGCAGTCGACGGTGGATTAAGATTTAGTAATCGATTATGGGTTCCTAATGATCAAGAGATCAAAAAGGAGATCTTGGAAGAAGCACATAGTTCCATGTACTCTATCCACCCGGGGAGTACAAAAATGTACAAGGATTTGCAAAGGAATTTCTGGTGGAAAAATATGAAACGTGAAATTGCAGAGTTCATTTCGAGATGTCTTGTTTGTCAGCGGGTAAAGATTGAGCACCAGAGACCATCTGGAGGACTGCAGCCGCTAGACCTGCCAGAGTGGAAATGGGAGCATATTACTATGGATCTTGTAGTGGGTTTGCCTCCCACGAAGGGTGCCAAATATGATTCCATTTGGGTGATTGTGGATCGGTTAACTAAATCGGCACACTTTTTACCTATACGGTGCAGTCAGTCTACAGAGAGTCTGGCGAAGTTATATGTTCATGAGATAGTGAAGTTGCACGGTGTACCTGTATCCATTGTCTCCGATCGAGATGCACGTTTCACATCCAGATTTTGGAAGAGCTTGAATGATGCGTTGGGTACGAATCTGAAATTCAACACATCTTTTCACCCGCAGACTGATGAGCAGTCAGAAAGGACCATTCAGACATTGGAGGATATGCTTATATCTTGTGCATTAGACCTTGCTGGAAATTGGGATTTTCACCTTCCACTTGTTGAATTTGCTTACAATAACAGTTTCCATTCTAGCATTGGGATGGCCCCATACGAAGCTTTATACGGTAGACCTTGTCGTTCTCCCTTATGCTGGGATGATGTTGGCGAAAGAAAAATCCTTGGACCAGAGATTATCCTGGATACTACAAAGAAGATCGATACTATCAAGAAGAGATTGCTAGCTGCTCAAAGTAGGCAGAAAAGCTATGCTGACCGTCGGAGACGCGATCTTAATTTTGAAGTGGGTGATCAAGTTTTTATCAAAGTCTCTCCTATGCGTGGTGTCGTTCGTTTTGGTAGAAGGGGAAAGCTGAATCCAAGATATGTTGGCCCTTTCATGATCACCAAGAGAATTGGCGAGGTTGCTTATCAAGTCAATCTTCCTCCTCAATTCAAGAATATACATGATGTATTTCATGTTTCAATGCTACGGAAGTACATAGCTGATCCCTCGCATGTGATCGAGTATGAGATTCCTGAAGTACAAGCAGATCTTTCTTATGTAGAAGAACCAATCAAGATCATCGATCGAAAGGAAAATCAGTTGCGACGCCGGATGATTCCAATGGTCAAAGTCTTATGGAAACATCAGAAACACGAGGAGGCTACATGGGAGCTGGAGGAGGAAATGCGAGACAAATATCCCGAACTTTTTGGTAATTTCTTAGACTTATAATTTCGGGACGAATTTTTTTTAGTAGGGTAGACTGTAACGGCCACCGAATTAATATCCAAATAATAAAATCAATAACTAGTTAATAATAACATTTTTATGGAATTAATAAGAAGAATGATGCGGTTATGGGGGGACCAATTCTCCCTCAACCACTCCATACGTGGCCCCCTATTTTTGGATGGAATGGAGCACCTCTCCACATACAAGAGATTGAGAATAAGGGAGAGAACTCCCTACGCGCACAAGAGGGTGCGAAAGAGAAACACAACCATAGAGCCTTCCCTTTTTCTTCCTTGATCGAGGTATTTCTCAACCTCCGTCACTGTGTTAGGACTTCATCTTTGGGATGAGGGGTTGGTCGTGATCGGAGGAGAAGAATCGCGGTGTCAACCGACCATTGGGATATCTATTCGCTGCGGATACGGTATGTGTTTTACCGTTCAAGATCCTCAATTCTTGTTGTAACCTTGGATCGGTTTGTTCAATCTGGATTGCATAATGGCAATCATCGATCTTTATTTGCGCACTAGACCTATTATAAGAATTCTCTAAGTATTTCTTTGCAACCTGTGTATATCATCTCTCGGTATAATTTTTGAATCAGCTTTGACTGGCATCTGTTAGGGATTTTCTTTGTTAGAGCTCCTATTTCATGGAGTCTGGTAGAGAAACTGAAGGTTTCTCGTAACCATGATCAAATCGGAAGTTAAGATTTATCATTGCCAATACCTATGAGATGATGTATTGATTGATATTAAATACACCGTAGTGAAATGATTATTAATTATCATATCCATGCCTCGACACGTGAACTTGATGTTTAATCTATGAACCATTGATTTCTTTCCTTCCTTGGTGCTTAATGATAATATTGAGTTGAATGAGAATAACTAAATTAGGATGGATGTAACCAACGTAGGACCATCATCTTCCTTTCCTAATGATTATCTCTAGTGCCCAATTCCATCTTAGAGTTGATCTGTGTTAGCACGTCCAGAATGTGTTTTACAGTATCTTGCATGTTCTGATCATTCAATATCTTGAAGGGCATTCTTCATATAATACGTATTCTCAACGATGTAGAACACCTCGAGTAAGTTCTGGCATGGCAATCGAGTTAGTGAAACACATGCTTTGGGTGACCTCCTTGTCCAGAGCATCAAACTAAATAGAACAATAAAAAAATAGGTGAAATAATAGAACAAACCAGTAGAAGTTTCAAATCAAAACTAGGTGATTAACGGTGACATGGATATCATTCCCTTTTGTATTACGGCAATTGCATGAATACGTAGGTTCATGAAGAACATAATGACACCTTCTATTACTTAAATTCCACCTGATGTATGTAGTTATAAATATGAAAGGCTGCCTTAACCCTGGTCTGTGTAATGAAAAATATATATATATGTGTATTGTGAGATTGTGAATTACAGACACAAACCAATAGAGTGAGGTCCCACCATGTTATCTAAATCCGGCTAAATAGATTGTTATCATAATAGATCATGATGTTACGGAATCTAATCACGAGGTATCGAAAATTAACATTAATTAATATTATGGCACGTTAATGGTAAGCGGAGCTAAGTGCTACGCCTCTTAGTGGGAGCCACCTCTAGAGTCCGATTACCGGGTCTGATACGGACCTCAATGGCCTAAAGGGCAACACCTTCCGGGGGTGTCAGGTTCAGTAGAACCTAGTGGAAAGTCCACCTATTGACTCAGCGCTGATGTCATCACGATGTGTTTAATGTATGATTGAATGTGCAAATGAAAACCGCTAGTGCCAGCGGAGGGTATTAATGGACCAACTTAACGATAAGATTGAGTTTAAGGGTATAGGTGCAACAATAAAGTACCATTATTGAGAATGTACGAACCCCTCATAAGTATGTGAATATATCTACATCGCCATGCTTCTATTTCAATTTATCGAGCCATTCTCATATTTTTTGTACTCTTCTTAAAGCATGCTAAGCTGTTTGGCTTACGAGCATTCTTGTCGCTCCTGTGGTTTGCCCTGCCGCAGGTTCCTCGGAGGAGTAGAGCATTGAAGCTGTTGAGTAGCTGACGGAAGATTTGTCATTTTCATCTTGGTAGTATTAGTTTTTCCTTTTGTTTTCTTATCATTAGATGTACCCAAGAAACCTCTAAAAGTTGATCTGTTCTAGTTATTTCTATTGCCAATGTGATCTTTTGATGGATGTGACATTTGCTTTATCGAACTACTCATGAATGAATTTCTTTCCTTTGGAGCATCTCAAGTGTTTCCTTCTCTCTTGTTTCAATTTTGATCATCTTCTTAAATTGTGGAATTGATATGCATGAGTAACCCTCGGATTCGACGTGGCATGTCGATTTATTATGCTTCCGCTGGCCACATGGATCCGGGTCGTTACAATCCTTGACATTTAAATTTGAATCAATTGTTCTTTGACATTTTGTACTACTACTTATGAATTTAGTATCAAGCAATGTAAGAATAAATATCGAGAACAACGTCATTCGTTTTGAATTGAAAACTTAATTAATCTTACTTGCTTTTCGTATAATTAAAACACATGCCCATTTGTTTAGCTCAAAATGAGTCTGTTATCTGCATCTAAATATAACTTCCTCTACTTTCTAAGATAGTTTTTATCGTATACTGGAATTTCTTGAAATTTGTTTATGGACATTCCTGAGGGGGCATTCAGTTCGGGAATAAGCAAGAATAATAGTGGAAAATAAAGTAGAATAAGCACTATTTCTGCTCCGCTAGAAGGATAAGAATAAAGGAAATAATGTTGAATAAGGGTTGGTAAGTGATATTCTCCGTTCGATTGTCACATGAAGGACAAGGAATAAATGTTATAAGTTAGTGGACAAGGAGGAATAAGGTAAGATGGGAAGGTGAATAAGGAGTGTAGGAATAAAGGAAGAGGGTAGTAAGGGAAGGGAAATACGAGAGTGGATAAGGATGAATAAGAAAAAAAGGGAATAGGGGCTTATTCCAATCCCCATTCTCCTGCCAAGCTTGTTCTTAAGAGAAAAAACACATGCCTGTGCAGAGCACGGGTACCAACTAGTTACTTTTTAAGTTTAGGTATGACATTGAAATTAAGTATATAGCTAAGGAACTTTTAAAACTTATCATATCTTTTTAATTAAGAGAGAACCCACTTGTGAGAAGATTCTAGAATAGAGAGAGGTGGGGAAAATATCTTGACATTTCACCACCTCCCACCAAAATATCCAGATATTTCCACTTGATGGATAAGTATGGAAGATGATTCTAGATCCTTCCTCTAAAATATCACCACCCTCTTGGATGGCCTATAAATAACATACAAGAGGTCCTCATTTGAAAAATTAACAAGAAGTCCACTACAATCACAAGAGTCTTTCAAGTGTAATAAGCTGTCTCCATTAGTTCACCAACGTGTTCCAGGACTTTCCATAGAGTCTCCAATTTTTGACATCTCAAAGGTACGCTGACCACCTTCATCCGCTACATTGACCACTCATTCCTGGTGCTACCGTCCAGAAATCGGGGTCTCCACCACGAGATACTTCCCCTCACCTCTGGGGCCTGTTTGGTTACTGGATTGGGCTGGGTTGGGGTATCCCCTTGTGACTAGTAATAGTGAAGGCGATGGCCCAGTCTGGAGTAGAACCTAACGTTCTCACATATTAACTGCATCATGAAAGGTTACTTTTCAAATGGAAAACTAGATGAAGCCAATAACTACGTAGCCTGTAACTTGATAACATCCACACCCAAGAACATCTCAATGTCTGCAGACAAAAGAAAAGGAAAGCTAAACTAGCACAAGCATCTATCTCTATAAGAAGATAAAACTATCACCACACTAGATAAAACATCCACACCCAAGCATCTAACTTATTTTTTGCCCTCATCATTTTTGTTTTTTGCAGCACTTCCGGTCAGCAGTTCATCCTCCTCTTCCAACAGTTCTTCAATCTCATATTCCTCGTTTCTCTTCTCGTTCGCCAGCCGTTCTTTATCCATCAATTTCTCATCCCATTCCTCCTCCTCCTCGAGCATTTTACGCATAATTTCCTTCCTAAACGCCTCTGCATCCATTCCGTTGGAAGCAAATTTCGGGGTATTGGCTCGGGAGAACGAAGGTGAGGAGAAGAACTTGGAGAAGGAAAGAGTCAGGCGACGGAGAGCCATATTGTAATTTTGTTTGGCTTTTACGTGCTTGTGTGTGTATATATAGAGCTGAAAAAGTTGCACAGTCGTCACAAAAGCTGCACAACCATGCAAAAGCTGCATAGCTGTCACAAACCTGAGAAAGTTGTGAGGTGGCGCTTTGTGTGGGGAAAATGAACATCAATGAGAAACATCAAGTACACCACACCGTATATGGAGGAGGCTCTCTGCGATGAACGACGTGCAGGGGAATTTGTCTGAACATATATATTAGCAATGATGGTTGTAGATTCCATAGCGTGCTGCTCCATCATTCCTCTCAAAGGGTCCCCGATTCATTTTGTCATTTAATATAACTATTGAATATTGTATCATAAGATAAACGTGCAACCTTTTTACCCCTTGTATTTCTCCAAATACAATTCACGTCCAAATTTTCACTTCATTGTTAGCTTACCTTCGACTCACTCCTTCGATCGACGTTCTGTGCCGCGACACGGCTGCATTACGCAACCAACGAGCAGAAGTATTGGCAGTACATCAAGAACAACATCGGCATCATCACCAGCTTCAGCGGAGAGTTCGGCTGGGACGACAAGCATGCCGAGATCTACATCATCCTCTCAGAGTCATCTGGACCTGCTCATTATTATTTCTTTTTGATGTGAGAACGTGAAATTTGACCTTAAACTAATAATACTAGTATTTGCTTTTTGTGACTTTTGTAAAAATTAGTGGGACAACCACACCCACAGGCTCAGATTTCTTTCATGGTGGAGAGATCGTAGGATTTTATTTGTGCTGTTCTTCCAGAATCACCAACCAAATGCGTACTACTCCCCATGTATCTATAATCTCCAAATACGGCCAATATTTACGTTGTATATATATTATGTATTTATCACTATTTTAGTCAGGATTAAATATATATATTTATTGTAAGAAAATCCTAAAAAACATGTGATTAATATATGGACGTTGCGGCAAGGGTTGCGGTGGTCTCAACGGTGACCTCGGAGTCGAGGGATTATGGAGTGAACGCATACACGGACTGGGTGATGCCCATGTCCTTAGGCCCTTCCCCACAGTCATGATCGGGGTAGGGGTTCTCGACCTGTACGTAGATCTTATTCTCCCCGTTTGTCGCCTTAAGGAGGTAGTTGGTGGCCCACCGGACTGCGGCATACATGTTTACGACCTCACCACTCATGCTTTCGCCGAACATGGGTAATATTTTCCCAATATTATCCTCACACAAAATAGGAGATTATTTCCAAAAATTTTAATCCAAAAGACTTCAGAATCAGGGACCTCGTGAGGAATGGTGGAGCAACATCATACCCCAATTCCAATAGTGTAGTATACCTAAATCCACACAGCAAAAATTTCAGAAGCACCTTCGGCAGCAGAAGCTGCCAAAAGTTGTGATATTTAAAAAGAAATACCCAAACCAAAAAAAGATGATGTACGCCTCCGCGTAGTCACATTTGTTCCGCAAAGGATAAAAATTGACCATTTATGCAAAATTATCATCTCATACCCCTTTATAAATAAAAGATTGTCTCGACTCTTCCCACGCACTCGCTCCCTCCTCCTCTAAACGTCGGTCCGCCCCTACACCTCATTCTTTCCCACACCGGTAATCCTCACACCGACGAGATAATTGCCGGCAACCTCAACATTTACCAAATCATCCTTTGATGGTGCTAGTCTCATAGCCTCATCGTTTCCCAAACTCTAACCCTTATCCGACTCCTCCTCACCTCTCCCACGCCCCCTCCTCTGCCTCCCCCGCCCGCATCCTCAGCTTCATCGCCAACCTCTCCCATCACGTTGTTATCGTTATCATATATAACTCCGTCCTCCACTCCGATAAGTCAATTCGCATGAACGCTCCCACCCGCTGGGTCATTATCTACATACAAAATTTTGTTAATGCATAATATTGATACATATCTCAGACACATATACATACATACTTGTTTGTGTATATATGTTCTATACACAATATATATGTATACATGAAGATATTCACATGAATATCTACCTAATTTATATATGTATGCATATTTATATCCTAAAAAATGTAAGTATTGATATAATTAAAGAAATGTATATCCATATCCTTGAAAAATGGTTTTGTTGTAGTAGAAGATTAAGCATTTTATACACTATAAGAAAAAAAGGTTTATCAACATTTCTTTTTATCCGCCATTATATCTTATGTAGTTAACTATATAATGATGATATTATTCGTTGCAAAGTTATTTTTATACTTTAAATTAACAATGGATGATGTATCCGTCATTTTATTTTGTTTCAAAATTTAACAACTATTACTTAAAATATTGAAAAAATATCAATATATATTTATTATTATATAAGCTGCCATTGATGATATAGCAATAAATATGACATTCGTCACTGATTTTTAGTGTAAAATATCTTGCAATGAATAATATTGTTGTTATATATTTAACAACAGATATATAGGCTACATATTTTTAAAAAAGGTTAAATGGGGATGTCGCCTAGGAGGAGCTAACTTGGCTCCCCTCGCCCTATTTTTCCCGTTTTTTTTATTTTTTTTTCTGAAAATTGCTTTCGTGGATTTTCATCAATATATCATTATATTATGTCATTCAAATTTCGTATGAAACAGAGATTCCTATGGCCTCCATCCAGATATGGTCGATTCTAAAAATTATGTTACCGTTAAAAAACGACTGTCTGGATGGAGGTTGTATGAGTCTTTGTTTCACACGAAATTTGAATGACATAATATAAAGATATAGTGATGAAACTCCACGGAAGAAATTTTCAAACAAACAAAAAAATAGGAAAATTGGGGCAGGGAGAAATAAGTTAGCCCCATTTAACCATTTTAAAAATGTCAAGATCCACAATTTACTATGTGACAGTACTAGACATGTATTGTGTACGCATCTATGAAAACAAATTTATGTATACACATGGAACTTTTAATTTAAAATACCGTGTACTTCTTCAAAATCCTACTTAGGAGATGGAGAGTAGCTCTTAGAGGTTGAGCTTCTAAGTTCCTAACTTCAACATCCCTCAATGTATTGAACGCTATAGGTGTTGCTTTTATTGCTATAGAATGCGATGATATCGGTGCATGAGAGTGAGTAATAATTTAAAATATTTATTTTTGATTACATTAGTACACCAAATTTATAAATAGCATAAAAAATCATATTTATCCCCTTTCCTCAGATTTCAATTCATATACTGGAATAATCGCGAACACGTAAAGAATTATATGATAATTGATAGATTATGAATGAGTAGAATTATTGGAAAAGAGGAAGAAAACAACTAAATCAATAAAAAATAGAATATTATTCATTAAAATGTGGATAAACACCTGAGTAAAGAGTGGATGATATCTGAAATTGATTTTGAAAGACAATACTAATCAACTTGAATAATGGGAAAAAGTCCATATAACAAAATTGGCTTAAGAGAATGAATACTTTACTATTCATTGTTATATCTTCAATAGTTATATATATAATAATGAGCAATATTACTTACTCGATTATTTAATTTCATAGTCAATATTGTATTCCTTGCTATATTCTCAACAATAAATAATATAGCAATGATTACATGTTGGCTTTTTCTTCTAATCATTGTTATGTTGTTAAATTATGAAATGACATATGGCTAGGGGGCGTGACACCCATTATCAATAGCGATCAATTTATTAGATGCACATACTTATTGTTATACAATTAACAAACATACATTATAGTAATGGATTACAAGTATTGATTGCTATAGACATAATTTCATTATTGTCGGTCAATGGTATACATACTACATGTATTTTATCATTATACATTCAAAGTTCTTAATTATTTTTTTGATAACATATTTTTTTATCGTCTATAGTTACTATCTTTACATGCTGATTTACTTTATAAATCAAAAATTCACATGCATACAAATGGAATAAATATATTACCATATATCAAAGCATAAGTCAAATTTTATAGAAAACAAATACAATAGCAGATCGAATATGGATAATTCAAACAACAGATTTATACTTATGTTCATACAATACATAACTTCAACATATTTTGTAATCGAACCGTAACGGCTTGTATATATGCTATGATCCATACTAAACTTTTCTCTATTTGGTCTTTTAACGTTAAATGCGAAGATGTAATATTTAGAGTTTAAAAGGAATCATATATATGCATATAATAGGTTGAAGTAAAGTGAAACAAAAAAACATATCAAAATATTTTTGAAACTATCATTATGTATTATATACGATGTCAAAAATATAACTAATCTTATTTATTATAATATCCTTGACATTTAAATTTGAATCAAATGTTCTTTGACATTTTGTACTACTACTTATGAATTTAGTATCAAGCAATGTAAGAATAAATATCGAGAATAACGTCATTCGTTTTGAATTGAAAACTTAATTAATCTTACTTGCTTTTCGTATAATTAAAACATATGCCCATTTGTTTGGCTCAAAATGAGTCTGTTATCTGCATCTAAATATAACTTCCTCTACTTTCTAAGATAGTTTTTTATCGTATACTGAAATTTTTGAAATTTGTTTATGGACATTCCTTAGGGGGTGTTCGGTTCGGGAATAAGTAAGAATAATAGTGGAAAATAAAGTAGAATAAGCACTATTTCTGCTCCGCTAGAAGGATAAGAATAAAGGAAATAATGTCGAATAAGGGTTGGTAAGTGATATTTTCCGTCCAGTTGTCACATGAAGGACAAAAAATAAATGTTATAAGTTAGTGGACAAGGAGGAATAAGGTAAGATGGGAAGGTGAATAAGGAATGTAGGAATAAAGGAAAAGGGTAGTAAGGGAAGGGAAATACGAGAGTGGATAAGGATGAATAAGAAAAAAAGGGAATAAGGGCTTATTCCAATCCCCATTCTCCTGCCAAGCTTGTTCTTAAGAGAAAAAACACCTGCCCATGCAGAGCACGAGTACCAACTAGTATGGAGTGATGCCGAGGATCACGGACTGAAGCAGTTGTAGACGGCCGACAATCGAGAGGGCCTTAGCCTTCCAGCCTCCAGAGTGGCCCTAATCATGTCTTCCAACGCCTTGATATTTAATCTATATTTTATATTTTTATCTATTTCGTTTTTTTGGGTGAAATTACAATTATTTATTCTTTGGCTTCGTTGCCAAATCCGTAGTTTTCGTCACATGTGGCTGCTTTTTCCTTTAATCATTAGTCAAAATAGTTCGTTGGTACGTCTTTTCAAAACTATTGAAGTAGCGATTCGAACAGGTGTTTATGGATAGGATCGTTCATTGGACTTATGCATTATTGCCTCTTTCTAAGTCATGAGAAACCTCAAATGATGAGATGGGTCTTTACTGGATACGCGGAAAGTCACACCTATTTAGATATTTTTTTCTATTTGTTTTACGATTTCTTACTGTATAAATTTAATAATAAATGTTAACATAATATGTATATCTAGAAAGGTTTATGAAAATATTATTATATTAGACAAAAAATGTTTGTTGCAATATGACTGATATATTTTACAAAACAGTATGATCATCATTATTTTACAATGTGCAGTTTATATTTTACAAAATTGTTAAATAATTTACAAATTTAGTTATGAATTTTTTAATTTCAGGAAATACCCACCTCATTGGAAAGACCTTCTTATATATGTGCGTGTGTGTGTGGAGAATGTATCATTGTGTTGTTATTAGATAGTGGTTGGAGTGAAAGGTATCTTCTTCATGTTAAACACTTTCTGCCTTATTGAGATGGGTACCCATTTAATTTAAAGAGTAAATTACATATTTTTTTGAACTATATACCTAATTTCAATGACGTATCTGAACTTTAAAATATAACAGTATGGTACCCGATCTTTAATATACGTCTCAGTGTAATTTTAAGCTGATGTGATTTAAGGTTACAAAGAAAAAAAATAACCAATTAAATTTCAATAGTCAAGGATCAGACAAATCTTATTAAAGGTAAGATCCCTCATTGTTATCTTTAAAGTTCATATATAATATTAAAATCGAGTGTATATTCCATGAACTTTTGTATAATTTAGTGTAACTTAAATCCCAATAAATATATCGGCGATTCACGTGAATACACAACAACGCGGATAAAACAATTAATGATATGATGGTTTTAGTCATAAAATAATGCAAAAGTATTTGGTCCAAAAGCTTGGTGATGAAACAAAGGGATTTTTACACCACAACCCCCTTAAAGTTTGTCAATTACGCACAGACTATGTATTCTTTTATGGGATTTTTACCTGGCAGATCCTATAATCTTTTTCAATTACCTCTACGACCTTTGAAACATCGTAATTCCTCCCCCGATCTCGTAAACTTGCTAACCCTTACCCTACAGACCCCGTGGTTAACCCCCGTTCATTTACTCATTAAAATTAACCGGATTCTGTTATGTTCTTTTATATTATATCCATTTTGTTTATCAAATTTACATTGAGTGTCACTCCATCATCTGAAAGGAGTTGATCCCCTTGCGCCGCCCCCCGCCAGCGCTAAACTTTGAACCTCGCCACTGCCGCTGCCGAGGAGCCTTGCGAACAGCTCCTCCATCTCTGCTCTACCCCCCGGCCGCCGAGGAGCCCCGTGCCCAGCTCCTTCCCTCCTCCCCTGCTCGAATGGCCCGTAGGAACCCAAGCTCCCCGCCCAGGTCCCCTGTTCAACCGCCCCCCTCCGCCGCCGCCGCTCCCTGCTCCCTGCCGGCGGAGATATACCCCCCGACCCCCTGCCGATACCCTCGAGCCCCCCACCCCGCGATGGAGTCCTCCCTGTCGATGGAGCCCCCCACCCCGCGATGGAGTCCTCCCTGTCGATGGAGTCCCCCCCCCCCCCCCCCCCCGCCGCCGCCGCTCCCTGCTCCCCCTCTCAGCCGATGGAGCCCCCCCCGCTGTTCCCTGCGCCGCCTAACCTCCCAAACTCCCTGCTCCCCCCCACTGATGCTGCTTCCCTGCTCCCCCCCCACACCGATGCTGCTTCCCTGCCACCCCCCCCCCCCCCCCCCCCCCCCCGCGCCGCTCCCTGCTCCCCCCCGATGGAGTCCCCCCCGCCGTCGCTGCTCCCTGCTCCCCCTCACAGCCGATGGAGTCCCCCCCCTCCCAGCCTCCCAAGCTCCCTGCTGCCCTCCCCCCTGCCGGTCTACTTTGTAGGATTTTTTTCCTATTCTTTTATTATTATTTTGGCTAATCCTAACCGTTCGATGGTAAATTGGTTAGGTTAACTCAAGACTAACCCAAGTAATTGACTCAAATATAGTTAAAATTGAAGGCAGGGTTTGTTGGGTAAGACGGACCAAGTTTACGAGGTCGGGAGAGGAATTAGGATGTTTCAAAGGTCGTAGAGGTAATTGGAAAAGATTATAGGGTCTGTCGGGTAAAAATCCCTTCTTTTATTTACAGAACTGTTGCAAATATGCTATGTTTTACACCATGATCTCTGCCAGAGTTAACCACGGGGGTTATGGTGTAAAAATTAGTAAGTTTAGAAGGATTGCGGTGTAAATATGAAGAATACGAAGGTTGGCGTTTAACTAGTAAAGTTTACAAGAACTGTAGTGTGAAATGTTGATAGCATGAGATCTGCTATAGGTTCCAACCCATGATGATGTCGTAGCAGTAGCGTTGCTGTAGCCACATGGCTCACAACAGGTGGTGCTGTAGCAGGTGACGTCATAGTAGGTGCATCATGTGCTGATATCAGGAGAAGCTGCAACATGTTTGCCATGGTAGATGGTGTCATGGCAGGTGCGGTGTTGTAGCAGGTTCTATAGCATGTGCACCACTACACTAGCAACATGGGACCTGATATGGCCTTCAATCTATTTCGGGTGCATCACTGGAGGTTTACTAAAGGTTCGTTTGGTTGCAAAGTTGGGCAGGATTGGATTGGCCCAACCCGAGGTACCCCTCCTTCCAACCCTCCCAATCCTCCTCACAGTTTACTATTCACAGGGGTACCCCAACCCAACCCTGCCCAACCCTGCAACCAAACGAACCTTAAGTGACACGACGTAGCATTCATGTCATAGCCGGTGGTAGACTACAAGTACGGAAATTAGGTTCCAACACTCATGAGGAAGCTTCTACCTTGTCTTTATCTCCATAACAAGTGGGAGGATTGTACACGTGTCTTGGGGCCAACTCTACTCTATTATTCTTTCCAGAGAATCAGCATCCAGCAAGAAGAGGGGAGATTCAAGAGACACAACAAGAGAAAAGGTTAGGGCGTCAACTTTGTATGTCCCATTTCCACTTTGATTTCTGTGTACGGGTTTGATGAAGACCTCCGATGGTTTTTGCCCTTCTCCCGTGGTGCGTGGCTCGTGCGAGAGCGTAGGAGAGACAAGAAGATGCAATGATGAAGCTCTCTTTAGAAGAGGGTAGCGGATTTGATTCCCATTTCGGTGATTTCTTTCAATCTCATCGTGTTATCCTTGTTTAGTAGTATTTCTTAGTTGATCCACAAACAAGAGGATTTGGCTTATGTGACTGTTGAAAGGAATGCATATATGGAGTAATTTTGAGTCAAGAAGGCACCGTGATTTTTCCTCTTTTCATTTTGGGTTTTCATGTTTAAATTGTTAAAAGATATACAATAAGAGATATACAATAATTTTAAAACTTAGGTATTTTTATCCGCTATATATTATCACTTTGATATTTTCTTGATTATATAATTTTTTCAACTTATCTTAGTAATATATATTCAGATTTACACAGTAAATTCTTTCAATTATAATTGAATATGAATTTAAACTAGCAATTTTGTTTAAAATTTGATTTGAGTTCAAAATCGAAACTTTTATAATGAATCGAATCAGAATCCTAATATATTCGAAGACACTCAATTTGATTATCACCCCTATTCACAGATTAAGCAATTTATGTGGGTAATGGTGAGAGAGAGAGAGAGCGCACACGAAATGACTTGAAAATGAAGTATGCTTTGTAGTGTCGAGATGTTCACTTGAATGGATCTAGGAGTGGTTAAATTGAGCCGAGTGGCATCCTTTAGAGACGTTAGTATTACAAATTGAAACAACTTGATTCGGAGTGAATAAAAACAGTAAGTCAATATCATCGATCATATCAACCTGACTGATTGATTAATGATGACCAATGAAAAATATATAAGTGATTGTTCATTCCTGAAAGTTAGGTGACTGTTGGAAGTTGAATTCAAAAAGTGATCAATCAAATTGTCAAAAGTGATAGATAATGAAGATCAAGGTGATCAATCATTTTCAACAGTAACCAAAAGTGATCACTCATAGCTTTTTAAGTGATGGCTTAGTCATCGACAATGAGCACACATGATCGATCAAGTCATCTTGTGTGATCGATCATGCTTGGACAAATTGCAAAAATAAGCATGAACCGAAGTCTTGTGATCCTATAAGATCTTATACAAGTATACTGACAAGCATAGATCACCGTTGAATGATTTCTAGTACATAGATTACAATGGATCAACTGAATGCAAGTAAATACATTATTTCAATAGTATAAGCAATCTATTGGCATCTTTGAGTACTTCTAATAGATAACATAGTGATATTGAGAGAGCTAGATATTTGTTATGTTTGTCATTATTAAAATAAGTAAATTACTTAAACAAGTTATAAAACAAGTTTGTGATGCAAAGAACTAACACCCATAGTATGTGGGCATGATTTAAACATAGCAATGCGATGTTTTATGAAGTGATAAGCTAATAATGCAAACATACCATCCAATCCAATATAACAAATCTCGTATGTATGGAGAAATTTTCCACCATATGAGGGTCTCATTAGAATCAGTTGAACGAAATCACAGCAAATGGAAACGTCCAATGAAACTAGTAGCCATATTATGGCATATGATGCTCAATACAAACAAAGAAATACATATGTGGCTCATAATTGATTAAGTATACACTGATGTACTTTATCATGTTTGGCTCAAATGAGGTGGCCATGCAAATGAGCTTACTTTGAGTATGATCATATAGTAAAGACATCGAGTACTTGCATGTTTGATTCCTCATAAATCATATATATATATATATATATACACACACACATATATGTATAATATATGTATATATGTGTGTGTGTGTATATATATATATATATATATGTATATATATGTATATATATGTGTGCGTGTGTGTATAGGGGTTGGGGAGCATGCACCCAGGTGCATGTAATTTTATATGCATCAGGGCTTATATCTTCCACGTTTTCTTTACTTTTTTAGAAAATATTACCATTTATATTCATCTATATATCCCTCCATTGCGCCATTCGAATTTCATCAGAAATAAAGAATCCTATGCCCTCCATCTAGAACGGGTAATTTTAGCGGTCTTAGAATTGCTGTAATCGACCTGTTCTAGATGGAGGGCATATGAATCTCCGTTTCTGATGAAATTCGAATGACATAATGGAGGGATATATAGATGAATATACATGGTGATATTTTCTAAAAAAAGAGAAAAAACGTGGAAGATATATGCCTCGGTGCATATAAATTTACATGCACCTGAATGCATGCTCTCCAATCCCATATATGTAGATGTGTGTGTATGTGTATATAAGAGTGATCCCGTGAGAGGAAAAAACTGTGAGAGCATGAGAGCAGTGATTCTGGACCACTAGATTCTGTCTTCTCTTTTCTGATCTTCTCTCTCCAGGTTGAATCTAGTGGTCCAGAATCACTGCTCTCACGCTCTCACAGTTTTTGCTCTTACAGGATCACTCCTTTATCTCTATATATAGGGCTGATCCTGTGAGAGCCAAAATCCGGGAGAACATGAGAGGACTGATTATGGACCAATATATATATGGGGGCTGATCCTGTGAGAGACAAAATTTGTGAGAGCATGAGAGCAGTGAATCTGGACCACTAAATTCTATCTCTCTCCTCATTGATTGCAGAAGGAGAGAAAAGAACAGATACTAGTGGTCCAGATTCATTGCTCTCATGCTCTCACATATTTTGACTCTCACAGGATCAATACACACACAGACTCTCTCTCTCTCTCTCTATATATATATATATGTAGATGAGTGATCCTATGAGAGCAAAAAACTGTAAGAACATGGGAGCAGTGGTTCTGGACACTAGATTCAAGCAGGAGAGAGATGATTGAATCTAGTGATCCAGAATGACCGCTCTCACGCTCTCATAATTTTTTGCTCTCGTAAGATTACTCATATATATATATATATGTATGTATAAATCGATTAGAGAAGTTCGGATGCATGGTGGATGCCACATTAACCATGTCATGTTTCATTTTGGTAGAGTTTCTTTAAATATCAGAGTTGCTTAAATCCATTTTTCCAGAGGCCCTATTTTTCCCCCTTCCATCTGTTTGTAACATCTGTGATTTCAGATAAGCTTTCAAATTAATTTCATCCTAACGTCACTAACATGAATGCAATAAGTATGATTCTACACGAACAACTGATCAACGATTGGAATGGTCCACAACAATGGCAAAGGTATACAATAGCTCAAAAATTCTCCAGCAAAATTGTAATCGATATCAATAAACGAATTGAAGTCAATTTTTGAATCTAAACACCTCCTTTCTATATCCCATTACATCCTTATGAATCCAAATCAAATCGGATATTCAACGTTCTGAAATTTTAACACCCATACCCCCAAACATAATGCCACATCTAAAAATTGACGAAGAGTGGATGCGGTTTATAAGTGATGTGGATTATACTTGACAACTTGGGCTTAAGCATTTTGGGTGGTTGTCAACGGATCCATTTGGATCCGAACACAACAATTTTTCAGGGTCAGTTTTCCTCGATAACGGACCGGGGACCTAAGCCCGTGACATTACAGAAACTAAGCTTCAACAGAGTAAAGTATGAATGCACGAGGATCCAATCACAAACGAAACAACGAACCAGCTATGAAGAAAGCAACCAACAAAGAAAGCTCATGAAGAAAAAAGCAAGCACGATTTTCCTCCAACACAAAACGTGAAATGGATGAACATACGTTCTCAAGAGTCGTCTTCTCCAACAAAAGAACACAATATTCAAGCTATATGAATTCAAGAAGAAGTGAAATCGAATGCGAATGCTTGAAGCTCCAGAAGGACCTTATGTATGGACGAGAAGGATCACCAGTCATTCGAGAAAAGCTATCATGTGTAGGAAAGGGGGTGGGGGAGGGTACGACAAAGCAAAAGATCGAGTAAAGAACCAACGTACCATTTATGGAGCGACTGCCACGAGGTGTTGCAGATGCACAAATGGCAATGGGAGACAACAACCCAACTGGCACAAGCCTAGCAGGGCGTGGGAGGGAGGAGAAATATCTAGGGAGAGAATAATGGATAAAAAGATTACGTTAGATATATTTTTAGATAAGTAGTAGTTATTTGTATTATTTAGAGGGAGGGAACCCGATAATGAGGGATAATGAGGGAAACCTTATCAAACATATTGACTCCATGACCAAAACATTGATTATCTATGGAGGGATGAGAAATTGGAGGAATTAGAAGGGATATCCCTCCTTATTTCTCAAACGAACACCCCCTAGCTGTTGCGATGAGTCCATTTTATAAATTATAAGCTATCTAATTTGACAGCTGCAATTCCTAACAAATCTAAGCCTACTGCAATCAGTGTCATTCTTTACATCTCGTGGGCTCTAGGCAAAAGGAAAAATGAGTCCTTATACAAAAGAATGGAAGGAGCACACGTTATCTGGAAATGGTAAAGGAGGAAGGGCAACATGAATAACAATAAATGGAGTTTCTCATGAGTTCTATCAACAACCAAATAGCTATAATAACAATCATAAAAATTATTGGATTTGAAAGATTATGGAAAAAATTTTCAAGCGCATCACGGAAGCGTGGGGATCGCATCGTTTGCGATCGTGAGTGACTAGTCGAACTAGTTGCTTAATACAACAGGATTTTAAAATAAATTTAAATGACGAAACTACATGATCCATGAACTGGATCGTTTCATCTAAACCACATATTAGGTAAAGGAATACCTCTTGTAGCGTGGTTGTAATCGAGTCTCTAAGCAAAGAGACATCCTGTCTCAAGTCCGGCCCGATGGTAGAGACACTTGCGAGCACGGAGATGAATCGCGTGCTTCTCTTAATCGGAGTTGTTGATCTAAGCAGTGGATCCCTTGATCTCGTCTCACAAGATCAAACGTCTTCTTCACGAATGTGACGCACGGAAGGTGACGGAGATCCGCGAACGGTCGAGGCAATGGAGCAATGACGATGCGATGATGAAAGCAACCTTCTCGCTAAGGTTAGAGTGAATGGCCACTCAAGGGGGGGGGAGAGTTGGTGTGATATGAGAATGAGAAAGAGAGAGAGAGAGAGAAAGAGAGAGCAATTTGTTGTTCAACAACTTCTTCTTAGAAGGGCAATAGTGCCTCTTCTTATATAGTATTTTGGGAGTCCATGGATCTCAATCCATGTACTACACAAATCCAATAGTTTAGATTAATTTGTGTTTATTTCAATAGCCATGATTTTATTGTAAAAACATAAAAACAATTAATTTATTTTAATTAAATATATAATGAATTATTAATACAATTTAATTTCAACAAAATCAATTTTGCATGGAGATAATTTAAGAAAAAGATAAATCTCTTTCTTAATGGGACTTGGTGGCCCTCCACCTCCTCCCACTAAGTTGGCTATTTATCTCCAATTAATTTTGCAATAATTATTTATTGTAAATTTATTCACACAAATAATTCATAATTATTTTGTGAATATTACAATCATGCCATTGGAAAACTGTGAATCATATTCACAACCCAAAATAAAATGTAAATTACATTTTCAATTAATTGTCCATGTGAATCCAATTCACATCATCACTTAATTAACAAATGTAAATTATAATTGTCACTCTTTAATATATTATAAATTACATTTATAATATATATGAATAATATGGCTAGTACTATCCACATTATCCACATCTTTAGTAATTAAATCACATTTAATTATCTAAGATCTCAATTCTCATGCATTCAAATAATATGAATCTTATCCATATTATTTATGATAATTAAATAACATTTAATCATCCATTTCTCAATGCTTGGATATATTAACAATGAAATTATTCTTGAACTCTTTAAAAAATAATGCGCTTTCTCCGCGGATACTTGGAGATAAGGACAAGGTGATTATACGTTCCACGTATAGTGACTTGGATGTTGAAATCATATCTCAAGTCTAGATCTTAAGGACCTTCCACAGATGTTTGATTAAATCAAAGCCGTAGATCTAATCTCCTAATTGCATCTGAATCACATTCAGATCAATGTCCAACATTTATATTGAGATTAGATCACTTCTCTATTGAGAGTAGTCACTAAATTCCATACCTTTTCATCACTCCTTCGGTATGAAAGCATCATGGTTATATAATCGTTTGTGATTACATCACCCTCAAGTATTCCTGATACCTGTATATCCTGCATACTGGAAGACCTAGAATAAACCTGGAGTTTTAGATCTCTTTTGGACTGTCACCTCCAGTATTTTATCATTAAGATTCTCATTCGGTCATTGGGAATTGGTATTGATCATATACTTTCCAAAAGCATATATCAAACCTACAAATTCTTGTCATGCTACCCAAGCAAGATGACAATGCATGAAATTTGATCAGTCCTAATACTTCATGAGTGAGCTCATGTCTTTCGGTTCACAAGTGAACATGTATGATCCCTTTGAGAGATCGTATTACTTATATGCCCTTATATGCACACTAGCTCGCTGGTGTATAGACTTTGATTAAGCCATCGACCTATCGGTCTACTAAATGCACATATTTAGACATATACTAATACATCGGTCTCCGGTCAGAGGATGCATGTCTATATCGTGATAGTATATGACATAGATCTTGGTTATCTCGATCTCGTTAAGTCAACTCTTTGACCTAACTTATTTGACACCTTTGAATCTCTATTCCTATGCAGAGGACCTGCATCAAGAGGTCGGTCAGATATCGGCCTTTTAGAGAAGGATTGTCACCTCCTTCTCAGACTGGAGATTCTCTCTTAATAATCATTTGAAGGTGCTTAATGAGTCATTAATTTAACTCTTTAGATATCATCCAAGCACCAATCTCTATGATTCAATATTTGAATCAACAGATTTATGATCATTAAGATGACCATGGTATATAACTTTAATTGTACTAAGGGATCTATTATGCAAATTAGTTATTCTTCATTTCAGATTAAGGAGTGGATTGCAATAACAATTATTGCATAATGGTTCGCCGTAGGCTCGCACGTCCAACATGATTTATATATGAGCAATTGAAACGTAGAAAGTTGCGATGATTTGGTTTTTAGACAAATACACAGAAGGATGAAGAAGTGATGATAGTGGACCTAAAGTATGTGTTATTACGACTTTATAAATTACGTTTATTAAGTATAACTAATATCATTTGTTAATATATATTACTTTATGATTTATGTAAAAGCGGATATTTCTTAAATTAAAGATTGGATCACATGTAAAGATAAACCTCCAAGCTTGATGGGTCTGAGCCATTGCACCCCAAAACTACTTTTATCGATTCGCACCATTTATTATTGTAATAATGGTCACATGCTATATTTGTGTAAGAGATAATTCAGATAAAAAATAATAATGTCTCAACTATGTGGAACTCCTTTAATGGTCTCGTGACTTTGGAATAAGTCCAAAAACTTTACCTAATCCTTCCTCCAAAGGTCAGACTTCTCCGCCTTCCAAAATACCAACTTGTGACCTTTACACAGAAAACCAATTCCAATCCCAACCCAACCTCCGCCTTCTCCCTCACCTTCTTCCTCGCACCCACCACCACCACCTCCGCCGCCGCAGCCGCATTCCAGTCCACATTTAGACAAGAACCCATCAACCCAAATCCCCCCTTCTCGCCTCCCAAATTTATACCCGCCTCGCCTTCCTCGGGTTCTTGATCGGAGAGGCCATGGCGGCGGCGTCGGCCTGCGTGGGGAAGGCGCTGGAAGGGGGGGACACTGGATCTTGGGTCATCCGGAGCCCTAAAGGTCCCGCCTTTCGCAAGAGGAAAGGTCGGGTTGGAGTTGGGTACTGCCCCTCCGAGATGGGTCGCGCGGGGAAGGGGGTGGTGCGGTGCGATTCCGAGGGTTCTAGGGATTCGAGCGTTTCCGTCCTCGAGCAGCTCAAGATTTCTGCTGACAGTAAGTGTTTGGGACTTATTGGTATTGTTCAAGTTGGAATCTTCTGGTGGGAAGATTTGATCTTTCGATGGAAAGTTGCAGTTTTGTGGGATTCCTGGGTGTGGATTTTCTGTTTGATCTTACATCTAGGGTTCACGAGTTTGCTTAGCCTTAAGATATATGAACTGTGTTTTTGTAGTTTGGAAATTGCAGGAAGCTGAAAGCTGGACATCATTCTAGAACCCCGTGGCTTAGTCTTAAGTCCTGATTTTGTACAAAAAAACCCTCAATTGTGCTTGAATAGGGCTAAATTCCTGATGCAACATTCCCCGAATTCCAATGATGTATTCGATTGCCGGTTTACTCCGGAGTTACTCCTCAGAGTTGTATTGAATTCGAGGGGTATTGGATTTAGCAGCTCCCGAATATGGAAGATGTTCACTCCTAACTGTTCTTTAGCGTGCTGCTTACGATGTTGGTATCCATGAATCACTATATTGGTTTTGCACATCCTTGGATGCCTTCTTTAGTGATCTGACTTAATTTGGAGGATCCAAAGTCTATACAATGAATTATATGTTAGAACTTGCTTCGATGTTGATACTGTTAGTTTAGGGCGTCGACTACGCCTGTGAGTGATACATATATAGGAATGCACCTTGTTTGACTATTAGATTTTAGGATTGCAGATTGTGCCAATCTTTCTAGTATTCAGAAATCTTAGAATGTTGGTTGTATATTACCTGGCGGAGTTCGACCAAGGTTCAGGAAAGCAGTAAGCGTATGCGTTCGGATAGGTCACCGAATACTGAGTAAGCGATATGCGGGGTATATGCGGTTCTACGCGGTTTTCTAATTTTTAATTTAAAAATAAATAAATATCTATGAATAACATTACCACTGAATTTATGTATCTAAGTGGAGTTAAAGAAGAATTAAGAAAAACGGTTCATGTAGACGGGTGTTTATATGCTTTTAATTGCCTCATATTTAATCACAAAAAATATTTACCATAAAAACTTCACATATTAGATGATCCGTGGTAACAAAACTTCATTACACATACATGCACTACATGAGTAAAACCTCAATCCGCATTTATAAAATATTCGATGATATATTACATATACTTGTGAAAACAATACACGAGGAAAACATAAAACATTGCATATACATAATGGTATAATGCATTGCAATTGTATACAAAATGCATGTCATATTCTTACAATAGAATGAAGGAAGAGGTAGAGTTACGGAATTAAGGACCTGAATGAGAAGATTGAAAAGTTGGAGCTGCTGGAGTAGTATGCGGGGCATATGCGGGATATGCAGGGCATATGCGGGCGGCATATGCGGGAAGGGTGTATAATGCACTGATTCATGTAATCGGTGCGTTATGCATGCCGCACGGGCATATGCTGCCGCATATGCGGCCCGTGCGGCCGATTTCATGAACACTGAGTTCGACTTTGGAGACCTTGTCTGTCAAGAAAAGGAACTCGGGATTTGGAGAATGATTGTATCAGTGTCGAATGATCTATAACATAAAAAACTTAACTTTTCTTTCGATAATTTCAACTAGTTTGTGCAACGAATTCGACGGTATCCTTTTTATATCATTATAAGACTGCAAGATCGGTTAGAATTCGATCTTGCTTAGGATATCAGAACTGTAAAGTACATACTTGCTCTGGATCCAGGAGTGATATCTAGGATTTGTTCTTTT
The DNA here is from genome assembly GCA_037367405.1 of Ottelia alismoides. Taxonomy (NCBI): domain Eukaryota; kingdom Viridiplantae; phylum Streptophyta; class Magnoliopsida; order Alismatales; family Hydrocharitaceae; genus Ottelia; species Ottelia alismoides. The sequence goes on from JAZKJV010002696.1 coordinate 200,265, forward strand.
AGGTCAAAAGCGACGACCTTTTGATGTTGGAGGATGTTCCATTTCGGCGGTCCTTTCATCTAGGAGATTGATCCACATTGTGATGTCCTTTAATCTAGGAGAATGTTGTATGTTTATAATAAGTAGCAGGATGTCATGTAAAACTCGGGGAGGAGTTTCATGGTTGGTAGTAAGTACGATGTCACGATATTTTGTGATTATCAAAATGTGTATTTCTGCAGGTTTTGTTGATGTGATTCTACTGAAAATAGTATTACTATTCATGTTCTACTGTCGGATATTTGACTCTTTGATTATCTAAACTTGGAGGAAACCGAAGAATTGTTGCAGGATCTTTCTTTATGCATATGAATTTGCAATCTGCAAGTCATTGTCTTTCTTTAAATGTCATCACAAATGGATTTTTAATAGAAACGTGATGTTTTGATCAGGATATACGCGAGAGCGGAGTAGTCTCGCAGTTATTGGCTTGAACATCCACACAGCTCCAGTAGAGATGCGCGAGAAACTCGCTATTCCGGAGGCGCAGTGGCCTCGGGCGATCGTGGAGCTGTGCGATCTGAACCACATAGAAGAAGCTGCCGTTCTCAGTACGTGCAACACATGGAATCTACGTTGTCGCATTGTCTTGGCATCGGGGAATTAAAGAAGTCAGGGAGTGGATGTCTAAGGTAGAAAACTGGTCAATTTCATTTTCTGTTGTTTTCACACACACACATGAGGAAAGGGATCCTACTCCATGGAGTAGGTAACTTACCTTTCTTTTTTTTTCAATTTTTTTTTGAAAAATGCTTCCATGAATTTTCATAATTATATCCCTCTAATATGTCATTCAAATTTCATCAGAAACAGAGACTCCTACGGCCTCCATCCAGAACATGAAAAATACAACAAATCTGTGACCGTTAAAAAATGACTGTCTGGATGGAGGCCGTAGGAGTCTCTGTTTTTGACGAAATTTGAATGACATATTAGAGGGATATAGTTATGAAAATCCATGGAAGCATTTTTCAAAAAAAAATAAATTTTTGAAAAAATTGAAATGGAGTAGGTAAGTTACCTACTCCATGATGTAGGATCCATTTCCTCTCTCTCTCTATATATATATTCGGGCTTATAAAATGGAAGTTTAAACTTGCACCTCTTTGTTTCATCTTTCAGGTCAGCGGGATTCCTCTTGTGGAGCTGAGACATCACTTGTTTCTGCTGCGTGATGGTGACGCCACTCGGCATCTATTCGAGGTGTCGGCTGGGCTGGACTCTCTTGTTCTTGGTGAAGGACAGATCCTCGCTCAGGTTAAACAGGTCGTGAGAATCGGGCAGGGAAGTAGCGGTCTAGGGAAAAACATAGACCGGCTTTTCAAGGCCGCGATCACCGCTGGAAAACGTGTGAGAAGCGAGACGAACATCAGTTCAGGAGCGGTCTCTGTCAGCTCCGCTGCTGTTGAGTTGGCGCTGACGAAGCTCCCCATGTCTTGTTCATCTTCTGCGAGGATGCTTGTGATCGGTGCCGGCAAGATGGGCAAGCTTGTCATCAAGCATCTGGCTGCCAAAGGATTCAAGAAGATAGTCGTCATGAACCGGTCAGAGGACAAGGTGATGGCGATCCGTGAGGAGCTGAAAGATGTCGAGATAGTTTCCAAACCGTTCTCGGAGATGCTGTCTTGTGCTGCCGAAGCTGATGTCGTGTTCACGAGCACAGCGTCGGAAGCACCTCTATTTACGAAAGAGCATGTGGAAGCTCTTCCTCCGGCATCTCAAACATTTGGCAGCTCGCGGCTTTTCATCGATATTTCGGTTCCTAGAAACGTAGCACCTTGTGTCAAAGAACTAGAATGTGCGCGGGTATTTAACGTCGATGATTTGAAGGAGATCATGGAGGTGAACAGAGAAGATCGACTCAGAAAAGCAAGGGAAGCTCAAGCCATTATCGACCAAGAACTGAAGTGCTTTGAATCGTGGCGGGACTCCTTAGAGACAGTTCCCACCATCAAGTCATTAAGGTCGTACGCGGACAAAATCAAGGCTTCAGAGCTTCATAGATGCTTGCAGAAGATCGGGAACGAAGCCACGTCAAATAAAATCCGCAAAGCGGTGGACGAGCTGAGCAGTGGCATCATGAACAAGCTTCTCCATGGTCCCTTGCAACACCTGAGATGCGATAACAACGATAACAGATCGCTTGATGAGACTCTCGAGAACATGCACGCGCTCAATAGGATGTTCGATCTCGAAACCGAGAAGTTGATCATAGAGCAGAAGATCAAAGCCAAGATGGAGAAAACTCAGAAGTAGGATGTTCATCTTGAAGTGTCCCTAATTGGTGTTTGGTCCATCACCAGTTTTCTCAGCTGGAAGGAGGCAACGACTTCGGCACGATACTGTCAGGTTCTTCATACACATGTAAAATCTACCGTAGTTGCATTCGATTTTTCTATTTATAGAGCGTCAAGTATAGGCATCCATACTCGCGCGGAACGTTCTTTATGTGATGCGATGATAGCGAGAATAAAAATCGGCAGATCATTCTTTGTTGTACCATAGTGAGACATCCATTGCGTGATTTAGCAGCACTGCAACGCCAGCATTGCCATTGTTGTAACTTGTTACTCATCTCAATGCATTTGCACTGACTTGCTTTTTTCAAATTGTTGTGTTTGATCTTTACTAGTCTTCTTAACGCGATTGCCGAAGCATGCACCAGCATGGTAATGGCCGAGATGTCATGACCTGGATCGCAAACTGAATGTTATCTGTAGTTGAGTACATGCGACTACCACCAAACCCTTTAAGCAGACTCGAAACTATCGCTTTATCGATGTACACTGTTTACGCAAACTGTTAGACGACATTCTTTATGTTGATAGCCCAAATACAGAACTATATGGACCAGCTCACAGACTGGACCGTGCAAACACGAACTACGTAAGTCTATCAGCCAAGCTACATAGTTCTATTCCTGCAATCTGTTGAAGTTCAGGGAGTTCTATCTTCTGCGAATCGTAAAAAGAAGTTATGCTGTAAAAGACGCGACAAGAAGGTGAAGATAATTTCCCAATCCTTTTTTGCAAACCAGTGAAGCTGCTTTTTCTACTTTTAATATTAGCTATATACAATCACCCAAACTCTGTTAAAAGATTTATGAACAATAGTACAAGCCGTTGTTCATGTAAAGAGTTTACGAACAACAGCGTAAGCTGTTTGCGCGCGCGCATGGGGGGGGGGGGGGGGTCCATCGCCTTGCTGTCTTCGTCTACTTCTTCACATCTTCATACTCGGCTTCAGGGGTTTGGTTGCTGGGACCTCCACCTGCCATATGTTGCCCAATCTTAGATACAGCCTTGTTTGCAGCATCAATCTTCGCCTTTATTTCGTCGACATCATCGCCAGCCACTGCCCCACGCAAAGCCGATACTGCTCTCTCTATCTCCTCGGAAACCTCAGAGGGGATCCTATCTCTGTATTCATTCAGGCTCTTCTCTATGCTGTAGATTGTCGTGTCTGCATTGTTTCTTACATCGATCAGGGCTTTCCTCGCATGGTCCTTCTGAGCATGCATCTCGGCCTCCTTAACCATCTTCTCTATCTCAGGCTCTGACAAACCCCCAGATGATCGGATGGTAATCTGTTGCTCTTTTCCAGTGGCCTTGTCTTTGGCAGAGACCGTAACAATCCCATTAGCATCGATGTCGAATGTTACTTCTATTTGTGGCAGGCCTCTTGGAGCGGGTGGTATCCCCATAAGCTCAAACTCACCCAGCAGCTTGTTGTTCGCGGCCATCTCACGCTCACCTTGAAGCACCCGAATACCAACCTGGGTCTGGTTGTCGGCTGCAGTGGAGAAAACCTGGAAGGATGGAGCTTCAGCAAAGTAATAACCAGAAAGACGCCAGATGGGTCAAATGGTGGAAGATTATCATCAAATCAAAACATATAAAGCTAATTTTATAAACAGAGTAGTAACTGTAAGGTGTTGATTTCAAATTACTGTCCAACATTGTATTAAAATTCAGACAAAATTAAACCAAAAATTAATAACCAAAATGCATTCTAATATTTCCCTATCTGCTTGGGCATGGGTTCCACAATTTTTCCCCTCACTTGGTTTTCCTCTCATTAGTAAGAAAAGGGACTTAAGGAGTTAATCTTGGGCCCCATTTTAACTTCAATACTAAACATCAGACAAGGAATGATTTTTATTTTTTTACCAGTACTCGCATTAACCTCATAAAGGATATGTATGATAGGCCTTTATCTTGTGTGAGGACCCTGTCTGGGAAGACAGACTATTTTGACATCAACAATGGTTTACATCAAGGTTCAGTTTTGAGTCCATTTCTTTTTTACTTTGATTATAAACGAGTTGACAAGTCACATTCAGGATGAGTTACCTTGGTGTATGTTGTTTGCTGATGATATTGTGTTGATTGACGAGACTAGAGATGGAGTAAATGAGAAGCTTGAGTTCTAGAGACATGCATTGGAGACTAAAGGATTTCGTATAAGTAGGGCTACGACGGAATACATGGAGTGCACATTTGATGGAAGCAATGGTGAAGGAATCGAGGTGGAGATTGGTGACGATAACATTCGAAAGAGAGATTCTTTTAGATATCTGGGATCTATTTTGCAACATGATGGGGAAATTGATGGAGATGTTACTAATAGAATAAATGCAGGCTGGCTAAAGTGGAGAGAAGCCTCTGTTGTGCTCTGTGATAAGAAAATTCCTTTAAAAATTAAAGGAAGGTTTTACAAAGCAGCCGTGAGACCTGCTATCTCTATGGATCTGAATGTTGGCATGTGAACCATGGACATGTGCAGAGAATGGCTGTAGCGGAAATTAAAATGCAAGGTGGATGTGTGGGCACACACGTAAAGATCGGATTCGGAATGAGGCAATCATAAAGAAGGTTTGTGTAGCTCCGATCGAGGATAAGATGCGAGGAAACCGCTTAAGATGGTTTGGTCATTTGCAAAGAAGATCAGCTGATGCACCGGTTAGGAGATGCGAGTGTTGGGATATTGAGCCGGCTAAGAGAGGGCGAGGACGGCCCAAGAAGTGTTGGAAAGAGGCTATACAAAGGGATCTTAGTTTTTTGGATATAAGTCCGAGATTGACCCAAGACAGATCTGAATGGAGACGAAGAATCCATGTAGCCGACCCTACTTAATTGTCGGAAAAGGCTTTGTTATTGTTGTTGTTGTACTCTCAATACTGTAAAGTCACACGTCACAAGGTTAAGTCCAATATAGTCATACAAAAGGAATCAAAGAAGTCTAGGATACAACGCCTGTTTAAGGACTGGGATGGATGCTGGGAGGAGCATAACTTAATTACTATGTGATAACTCAGATAAATCATATCAGTCTCGGTGTGTTGTAATGGAATGAATTGACAACAACAAAAAAGTAATATTTACCTGACTCTTCTTGGTAGGGATTGTTGTATTTCTGTCGATTAATTTGGTAAAGATGCCTCCCAATGTTTCAATACCAAGAGACAACGGAGTGACATCTAACAGAAGTAACTCCTTGACATCGCCTCGAAGAATACCGCCCTGAATAGCAGCTCCCATGGCAACTGCTTCATCTGGATTTACCCCCTTGCTAGGGTTCTTACCAAATATTTCGGCAACTACTTGCTGAACCTTTGGAACTCTGGTCATACCGCCCACTAGAAGAACTTCATCCACATCCTTTGCAGATATGCCAGCATCCTTCAAACAACTCTTACACGGGTCTCTCGTTCTCTCAATCAGATGGTTCACCAAAGTCTCAAACCTTGAGCGCGTTAACGTGATGTTGAAGTGTTTAGCACCTGATGCATCAGCAGTTATAAATGGCAAGTTGATATCTGTCTGAGATGTAGAAGAAAGCTCTATCTTAGCCTTCTCAGCTGCCTCTCTAAGCCTTTGCAGTGCCAACCTATCCCTTGAGAGATCAATACCTTCTGTTCTTTTGAATTCACCAACCAGAAACTCCAACAACGTATTATCAAAATCTTCACCACCCAAGAAAGTATCCCCATTTGTAGCTTTTACCTGAAACAGCAAATCCAGAAATATGTTAGCTCGCAAGAGAAGGGCATAGCAATATCTGAAGGTTGCGACCTACCTCGAACACACCATTAGATATTTCCAGAATAGAAATATCGAAAGTGCCGCCACCCAAATCATAAACTGCTATCAGACCCTCCTTGTTATTCATTCCATACGAAAGTGCAGCAGCAGTAGGCTCATTGATAATCCTTTCGACATCCAGACAAGCAATTCTTCCTGCATCTTTTGTGGCCTGTCGTTGCGCATCGTTAAAGTAAGCAGGAACTGTAATAACCGCCTTTGAAACAGATTTACCAAGGTATGATTCCGCTGTTTCCTTCATCTTTGTCAAAACGAAAGCACCAATTTGACTTGGTGAATATTGCTGGCCATTTGCTTCAACCCAAGCATCACCATTAGGGGCACGAACAATCTTATAGGGAACCATTTTCATCTCCTTTTGTGTCTGGGCATCATCAAAACGACGTCCTATTAGTCGTTTTGTCCCAAAAATGGTGTTTGTCGGATTAGTTACTGCCTGGCGTTTGGCTGGAGTTCCGACTAACAATTCTCCCTTTCGGTTGAACGCAACAACAGAAGGGGTTGTACGTGCTCCTTCAGAATTCTCAATGACTTTTGCATTCTGGTAACAAAAATGGAGAAACATGTTGTCTAAAAATCTATCCTTTAAAATCCTACAAGCAGACAATAAGGGAAAATGGTGACTCCATAAATGATAAGAAGCATGCCTTTCCTTCCATAACTGCTACACATGAATTTGTAGTTCCCAAATCGATACCAATCACATCGCTGCCAGCAGGTTTGGCACTGTAAATTTGCAATTATGATCAGTAAGGAACAAAAAGAATGTGACATGGATTTGGCAACAGCTGAAAGCTTTATAATCAGACCTGAAGGATCGGGCCAAACTCAGAAATGGTTGTCGAAAAGATGTACAGTGCATTGCTTTTGCATTGACTGACAACTGCAAAAGTAACTTTGGTTTAGATCAACTAGATCAAAATTACAATATATAATTATTATATACAGAACAGTAGATTGAATTTTGATATCATTGTATTTCTAAGCTATATAATAATGCTTGTTTCAATCAGTTAATATAAGTTAGCATAGGCTTACAATCTGATTTCATGAATGAAGCTGGTGTACAATAAACATATTTTTTTTGAAAAATGAAACAATAAACATAATAAAAGATCTTATATGCACGGTATGATGAGCATATCTACTATTTTTTTCACAACCCTCCATATTTATTGACATGTGGTTGTTGGCTTGTCATATACGCTGGCAGCATGAAAGCAACTATTCTAGTTTTCTTTGAAAGGAACTATTCAAGTTTTTACAAAAAAATACCCTGACAGAAGCAGATGACAAATAAAGATCGCCCCTCTAAAGTTCACAACGATCAGTTCTTCATCCAATCTATACGGGTCCAGCATCGACCAGTCTCTTCTCGGATAATACCGCTTGTGAAAGGTGATCGACCACTATCCAAATCAGATTTCTTGTGTGGTGCTTCTAAAATGAATTAATTTTACTGTAGTTTCCAACAAGTAAAAACTAGGCAGCCATGACGCAGCCTTTAAGGGGATGGCTACCCTCTCTTTTCTTCTTTATATCAAACGATTATACGTAAAGCCTTGATTTTGAATACCATTACAAGAATCACTAACATAGAATTCTTTCACATGCAACTGAATTACAGCATGACATGAACTCGGAGCGATGCAATGGCGTTCACCATTGCACCACAACCAAGTACGGGATGAGTGGTATTGGAAATGATAACCCCCATTCCCTATGGTGGGAGGTGCCAGATATCCACGCTCTCTCCTAAAGAAATCAAGAAACGGACTCTCCTAGAGAGTATAAAGAAAAGACTATCTTTCAACCTGAACACTATGTTCTTGTCATGGATGTACATTTCTTGAACTGGATCAAGCTGTGTGATTAGTTCAGTTGGTGAAGGTAGCTGTTGCATGGGGAAAGCTGCCGAGTTGTGTGTGTCTAGGCTCAGATTGGATGTCCTGAGCAAATTAGCTCATTACTCTTGCCGTCTCCAAGCACCGGTTACAAGTTCCTCGAGCATTTTGCGAGATTTCAGACAGCGGTGCTTCCTTATTATGCCTCATTTTCGGGAATCACAGCAGTTGCCCATGTATCCCTCCTACATGTAAGTAAACTCTTACGACTTCCAGCTTGAGGTGCCTAGATTGAATCTCGAGTAAGGCAATATAGGACTAACATAATTGGGTTTCAGGCTCACCCTCATCAGCCTTTCTAGGTAAATAAATATTCAATACTAAAGGAAAAAATTTACATAGAAACAGAAGACAAGCGGGCAACAAGCTGCGCCCCTAATCCTTTTTCTAGGTTGTTGCAGCTCTCTCTCTCTCTCTTTAGCTCTCAACTTATCGCCCAGAGATATCATCCTCGAAATCCTTTTTCATTTGTATGTGTATGTCTCAGCGCAACTACCCCCTGCTTTCAACGGCAGCCCCTTTCTCCGATGCTGGTCTCTGTTAGCCAAGGTTGGCATAAATCCTGGTTACTATATTTAGTTTCAATCCTTGCATAATCTTATTTTTTCATCAACTTCGCTCGCTAAATTCCAGTTTCGTTTTTTTGATATAATTGTATATCTAGAACAATAAACATGCTACTGCCAACAAAAATAACAACGTATTAAATTTCTAAGGAAGCATAAACACAATCCCTCGATTTTTTCCTTTCGAAAAAAACAATTCCTCGATTCCGATACTCCCAAAGAAATATCCAAGAGCAACACGGGCAAGATCGCGGATTTAGGGTCGGAAACCGGTCACCGATCAACAGAAAACGATCACAGTCAAGTAAAAAAGCGCAAAAGATGTCGACACCGATCCGAAGGCGGCGAACGGCGAGAAGAGGCGATGCCGCGCGACTCCGAGCAGGGCAGTGGTCGCCATGGCTGCCGGTGCTTATCTTCTGCTGCTGTAAAGTCTACTCGTCGATCTCCGTCGATCGTTCTCTTGGAGTTCCGTGGCACTGCGCTGGGGTTTTTGTTAGGGTTTGGGGAGGGTAGTCGGCGAGCCATTGCCTTCCGCCACACGTCCGAACGCTGGAGAGGCTGCAAATGATGTTCTGTAAGAACCTGGAGGCTGCATGAAATTTATGCAACAAAGTTTGGCAGATGAAATTTTGCTATGGTACCCCCTCTAAAAGGTTCCCTTCTCTTTCCCCCTACTTTTTATTTGAAAACGATCAAGTAGAGTTCATTCATCTAAAAACATAGAGGGTACAGATGTCCAAATTTAGTACATAACATCGAAATAATAACCCGCACATGCACGGTTGAATACATGATAATCTCTAACATAGGATCACGCAGAAGCGAGGCTATATTCAGTAATTATCACGGGCTACCAAACATAACACCATCCATGAGGCAACAAAATCGACGAGCAATCCTAGTAAGTTGTTGCAAAAAGAAAATGGTATTTCCCCTCAACGCAATCCAATCACAAAATCTTACCAAAGATCCCCATGTCAAATTAAAGTTTTTTAAAGGATAGAGCAGAATTCAGATTCTTAGATGATTCATCCTTGTTCAAGCTCTTTGCGCTTTTTAGTGTCGAAGTTTTTGTCGTATCTTCCTTCTCATCCAACAAATTTGTGATGCTTGTATCTTCACTCTCACTCCGCCTACAGCAGTAGACATCACGACCATCCATCCGTCCTCGTATACAACAAAGGAACTACTACGAATCCTGCTGTCAAAAACTTCACGTATCAAAGTTATCTCAGTATACGATTACATTCAAGTTGACAATCCATATAGATGGTTACATCAGATTTAGATTTTGAGTATACTCACGAACCATTTTCCTAAGTTCATATATAACTTATATAACAATCCGAGCAAAAATGCAACAGGATTCTTTCAACATAACAGAAATGCTATTGCAATGACTCACGTTCATTGAACAAACCAACCAACCATCGCACGGTGACTCAAATTCTAACACTTCAAAGGAGAACAAATCTAACTCCAAATCCATCTTAATACGACAACGAACTCATATAAAACAAGCAAAGACCAGTATCACCTTGGCTACACATTACCATGAAGATCGAGCAAAAAAGATGAATTCAAATCTCTTCACCAAATTACAGTTCGGCAGACATTATTAATCACAATGACGAAAGCCAAAAATATTGTAGTCTGGGAATTGATCTCGTCTTCCGCAGATTTACAACCATTGTTTATATGTTGGGAGCCGTTTTCCTACATCTGAGCTGAAACAAAGCTATGCTAATCGCAAAACACGGTAGAACTCGCGTCCCATCTTATCTCCATAACAAGAAATAGCGACCCAAACACGATGAAAATTGACGGAATGTTAGCTCATTCTCACTTTGCAGACGGGTCTTCACTTCTTCACCTCTTCGTAGTCCGCTTCGGGAGCTTGCTCACCAGTGTCGCCACCACTCTTTGGACCAGAGTCGCCTGAACGACCAGCCATGTGCTGGCCAATCTTAGACACAGCCTTGTTTGCAGCATCAAGTTTCGCCTTTATCTCATCAGCGCTGTCCCCAGCCATCGCCGTTCGCAAGTCGGACACGGATGTCTCGATTTCTGTAGCAACCTCGGCTGGGATCTTGTCTCGGTACTCTGCAAGGCTCTTCTCGATGCTGTAAATTGTTGTGTCGGCACTGTTCTTGATGTCGATGAGGGCTTTCTTCTCCTGATCCTTCTGAGCATGCAGTTCAGCCTCCTTCACCATCTTCTCGATCTCGTCCTCAGACAGACCACCAGAAGAACGGATAGTGATCTGTTGTTCTTTAGCGGTAGCCTTGTCCTTGGCAGAGACGGTAACGATTCCATTGGCATCAATGTCGAATGTTACTTCAATCTGTGGCAAGCCCCTTGGTGCTGGAGGAATGCCTACAAGTTCGAATTCACCAAGCAATTTGTTATCTGCAGCCATCTCACGCTCTCCTTGAAGCACCCGAACGCCAACCTGGGTTTGATTGTCGGCAGCCGTAGAGAACACCTGGTCACAGGACAAAATTCAGGAACCACAAAAAATAATAAAATGTCATGTAAAGAAAAGCATCAATCCATACTCTTAATTCTTAAGACAAACAGGTAAATTTAACTGTAAGTAATTAAAAACTCAAAGCAACAGCCTGAATGGCAATTTACTATGCCATCTGTCAAGGTTCTTTTACGTTGCTAGTGGTTCAAAAACTCAAAGCAATAATATCTTATAAACAACGAGAAGATGTGCTCCAGCACTGAGACTATGATCTTATTCTATAATAACATAGTGAGTTAGGTTATTGAGACAACTTGAACAATACTTTTGGAAACCGTGAAGAAACCTGCCAACAACTTGTCGAGTAACCCGAGATCACAGTCAGTGAAAAAACTATTGTTTGTTCCTTTTACACCAAATAGGAGGAGGAAATGGCCATTTTCTCTCTTTCCTTCCATATAATAACATGTGACATATCATTTCCCAGATAAAACTTTTGCCAAGCAGGAGGGGGACCAACAAATCTTCAAACTTCACAGTAACAATTTTCATGGCAGATAATATCTTGCGGAGGTATTTCAATTCCTACCCTATTTTAGGGTGCACATAATATATTATGTTCCTAATAGCATTACTAACATATCAGAATATCTTGCGGAGGTACTTACTGCAGAGCATAACCAAGTTTACAATCTAAATTTAAGCAGCCAGGAATATCTCCTAATGCAAAAGCTTGGATGATGTAATGAACTTGAGAAAAAAATCGGGGCAGAGTGCACAAATCGACATGTGATGTCAGAAAAGGTTACTGTAATTATCCCCAAAAAGGTTTGGCATGCAAGAAAAGCAAAGAATTGACAATAATCGGAGCGTACAAATTGGCATAATGATCCAAAAATATTTACTGAAAAAAGAGGACCAAAATCAGTGTAATTATGCATATCCTAGAAACCTTATCTCCCTTGAATGTTTATCAGCTTGCACTTAATTTAAGAAACTAAGTCTAACTAGTAACACGGTACAGACAAATTTAAACTTTTAAAGAGAATCCCAAAACATATTATTCCAGCGGAACAAGGCACATTACTAGATCCATTGACCATGCTGAGGATCCAGTGAAAATTGGATGGACATATAAAGAAATCCTTCCAAAATATGATCCACTGAAAGCCTGATGCCCTGTTATTGTTCCCAACACAATGCTTTGTAATGGTTACATAAGTGATTCATCTAGGGAATGCATATCATCCCCATTCCCAGGGCTCAGTCCTCCACATGACCACAAGTATGAGTATGTTTCATATTTGTCTCTTCAAATAAGACACGAATAGATGCTGGCGGCAATGCAAAATCTGGTCTTCGGGGATAGAAGGATAATTAAATGCCACGAGGCTTAATAACAGACATATACTTTGATATCCAATAGCTCTTCAGGCTTAAATGACAAGGTCCGTATACGAAGGAAAGGTTTTGAGGTGCAAGCTGGGAATCAATCTAGATAATACAGAAAATTGAAGGGAATAGATATTTACATTTATATACTGTCAATGTCAAAAACAAGGGGGCCGCACATATGCCACACATCAGGACTAACATCCTCTTAGTATCACAATAGTCATGTATAAAAGTGAAACAAAGAAAAGGTATATATAACCGTGAATGTACATCCCCAAAACTTGCAATGGTGTTGCAATATTGATCTTTAAAAAACCCACTACTTGTACCTCGAGCACCTTGAACGAGGGCACAAGGAACAGAAACTGATTATTTCATGAGGAATGAAGCAGATAAATGGGAAGAAGCTTATATAGTATATCTCATAGACCACTCGCAAGACCACATTGGTATAGGTGGACACCACTATGGCCTGAAAATTTAGTGAATTGGTACGAAAAACACATATTTAACAGTGTACCAATAACTCTAGAATTCCAACTGATTTATTTAAATATAAACTGTGACAGAATGATTGTCAAACCATGATATGGTTCAATTATAACATGATCCATTTAATAAGTCTATCGAAGCAAAAAATATAGACCCATCAGAAGTCTAAGTTAATGAAAGATATTGGACAATGATGTGTCAACAAATAATAGACACTTCATCATTTCACTGGCAAAATAGACGCCTACTAAAATCAAACCAGTATGTGCAAGTGCAACTAGTACATTACTCTAGACTCAAAAGTATTCGCAGTGCTGACTGAGATACACCTTACTCCATTCTTAAAATTGGACATACACTGAAAGGAATACACACGTTAAACTGCAACCAATCCAGATAATCATAAAGTATTAGCAACTTGAAACAAACATGAATGAAGGCATTCTTCCCACCTAAGATCCAACCCAAAAACTACATAAAAAACCATCTAAAAGGTATTCAAAGCATGACTTCCATAACGCGTAATCTCAACTCTGGTTATCATATACTATTCATTAACAGAAGCATCCATTCAACAAAGAAACTAGCATAGTGCACGAGAGACATTTTTAAAATAAGTGCATTTACCAGTAAATAGTTCATTTACCTGACTTTTCTTTGTTGGGATGGTTGTATTCCTGTTAATCAATCTGGTGAAAATACCACCTAATGTTTCGATACCCAAAGACAATGGCGTAACATCTAAGAGAAGCAATTCCTTGACGTCTCCACGAAGAATGCCACCTTGAATCGCAGCCCCCATTGCAACAGCTTCATCGGGATTCACCCCCTTACTAGGAGTTTTCCCGAAGATTTCAGAAACTACTTCTTGAACTTTCGGAACCCTGGTCATACCACCAACTAGAAGAACTTCATCAACCTCTTTAGCTGATATGCCAGCATCCTTCAGACAACTCTTGCATGGGTTTTTGGTTCTTTCAATCAAGCTATTCACCAATGACTCAAACTTTGACCTAGTCAATGTAATATTCAAGTGCTTAGCCCCAGATGCATCTGCAGTTATAAACGGCAAATTAATCTCTGTCTGAGATGTGGATGAAAGCTCTATCTTAGCCTTCTCAGCAGCTTCTCGGAGTCTTTGCAGGGCCAGTCGGTCCTTTGAAAGATCAATAGCCTCAGTTCTTTTGAATTCGCTCACAAGGAACTCCAACAAACAATTGTCAAAATCCTCCCCGCCCAAGAAAGTATCACCGTTTGTAGCTTTTACCTGAAATGTTAAATCCGTGAACATACATGCATCTATAGAAATACTAATACAACGTAAGGTGATATACCTCAAAAACACCATTGGATATTTCAAGGATGGAAACATCAAAGGTGCCTCCACCTAGATCAAAAACCGCTATCAGACCCTCCTTGTTGTTCAAGCCATATGACAGTGCAGCAGCTGTAGGCTCATTGATGATTCTCTGGACATCAAGACCAGCAATCCTTCCAGCATCCTTTGTCGCCTGACGCTGTGCATCATTAAAGTAAGCTGGAACAGTTATCACTGCCTTTGAAACAGATTTACCAAGATAAGCTTCGGCTGTTTCTTTCATTTTTGTCAACACAAAAGCACCAATCTGGCTTGGAGAATATTGCTGTCCATTTGCCTCAACCCATGCATCACCATTTGGTGCCTTCACTATCTTATAGGGAACCATTTTCATCTCTTTTTGTGTCTGAGGATCATCAAAACGACGTCCAATCAATCGCTTTGTTCCAAAAACGGTATTCGTTGGATTAGTCACTGCCTGACGCTTAGCAGGTGTCCCCACAAGTAATTCTCCTTTCTGGTTGAAAGCAACTACAGATGGTGTTGTGCGTGCTCCTTCAGAGTTCTCAATGACTTTCGCATTCTGCGGAATGAGATGATGCATATAGCACATTTAAAGTTTAAACACGAGTCATCAAAATCGAGAGAAAACAGAATCATACTAAAAGAGATAGACGACCAACCTTCCCCTCCATAACAGAAACACAAGAATTTGTGGTTCCCAAATCTATTCCGATTACATCATTTCCAGCCGGTTTCGCACTGCACTCAAAACCAATTTACCACGACAGTTAGAAGGGAACACAATGAAAAATAATAATCAGATATACATAACGTGAAAGCTGAGAACATTAAAGTTGGACCTGAAAGCTCGTGTCAAACTAAATAATCGCTGCCCAAGAGGAGATGTAGGGTGCATCAGATTCGCATAACCACATACCTATATCAGCACAACAAATTTATTAGTAATAGTTTTTACGACATTCTAACTTTAATTATATATTTATGCGAATAAATTTATGGTTCCTTTCAAAGTACATACTATGAACATACACCAAAGATGAATGCAACAATTGTAGATTTTTTTCAACAACATACTATTGATTAAAGCAAAAAGCCGACCTACTATTTCCGTTTTCTTCTGCCTCAATAACCTCCTCAGTCCTATTTGATTAAAGCAACACAACATGTGCACATAGCATGCTGCAATGCAACAACATTTTCCTTTTCCATCTTTCATTCACAGTTCTGATACAAGCAACCCAGCTAACTTATCAATGTATCAAGGTGCTCAACCCCCGGTGGATAAGCAGGGACAGTGGGATCCACTCATCCCTTCATGTATATCACCAATCTTTTTCAGATTAAAATACAAGCAATCAACTCCACCGAATTCCTCTCAAATATTCAATTATTACTTCTTGAGATCTTCATCTTCCTTTTGATTAATACTTCTCTCCAATCTCAAGCACTCAAGTTCAATCCAATCGCCAGAAACCCTCCCCCCATCCCCTATATCAGCATCCAAAAACTGTGACTTTCAGTGATACCGCACCTGAACCAGCCAACTTCTTAAGAGTATCATCTCATCACCTGGAACTCACTTCTCACTCAAAGAAGGTCAATATTTCTCGTGCAGAACGACATATCATCTCTTTCAGCACACTTCTCGTCCGACAAAAAAATCCATCGTTCGCACGGAAAGAGCATCTAATCTTCTGCAACCCACTTCTCCCTCGAAAACATTAGTCATGTTATCTGCTGCAACCAACTTCTGGGCCCCGAAAAATTCCATCTTTCTCATGTAAAACAACATGCCATCTCCAGCAATCCTCTCCTCTCAAAAAGATCCCAGCTTCCCAATAAAAAAACATCTCATCTCTCCAAATCCACCCTAAAGACGTAAAGAACGGTCGCGCGCTTAATCCAAGAACGATTCAATGAAAAAGAAACGATCTTTGGGGGAGGGGAAAGAAGATACCGATCTGGCGGCGGAGAGGGAAGAAGGGAGATGCTGTCGCCGAACTGCTCTGAGGAGAGCGGAGGTCGCCATGGCCTTTGCGGAGCTTCGAAGCTCCTACTGCTGCTACTCCTCGATCTGAGGCGCGGGAGCGAAGAGAGGAGTTTTGGGAAGGGGATGTGGGAGAGGGGGCGGTTAGGGTTTTCGGCTGTGGTTTATTATTGTGGTGGTGAGTGGTGGTGATGTGTATGCTTATGTGACTTGCGGATTACGTAAGGCTTAATCTAAATCACAAGATCAACGTTGTAAGATGATTAGAAAGAAAGATGGAAACACTAATTCCACTTATGTAAGAAGATAAAAAAGCATGAAAACGAATATTAGTTAATAATTTTGATACGTTATGATAACAAGTAGGTAGTTTTATTAAAATGTAATAGTTAATTGATTTAAATTTATTCGAATATAATTTACATGTCACAGGCCTGTGAACTATAGACATGTGTAGAGAATTGTTGTAGCAGGAATGAAAATATTAAGGTGGATGTGTGGATACACACGTAAAGATTGGATTCAAAATGATGCAATTAGAAAGAAAGTTGGTGTAGCTCCGATCGAGGATAAGATGCGAGAAAACCGCTTAAGATGGTTTGATCATTTGCAAAGATCAGCGGATGCACCAGTTAGGAGATGCGAGTATTGGGATGTTGTGCCGGCTAAGAGAGGGCGGGGACGACCCAAGAAGTGTTGGAAAGAGACTATACGAAGGAATCTTAGTTTTTTGGATATAAGTCCGAGATTGACCTAAGATAGAACTGAACGGAGGTGAAGAATCCATGTAGCCGGCCCTACTTAATTGTGGGAAAAGGCTTTGTTGTTGTTGTTGTTGTTGCAATTTACAGGTCACATAATTAATGTATTCGGATCATACATTGCATATAGCCATTTGATCATAATTTGATGAGAGGAGTCCAATGAAATTAGTTTCATAACAATCGAAGCTTGTTTGAACTTCCAAACAATATAGGTTCACTTTAATCGATCCTTTAAAAGAAGTTATAAGGTTTGGAAGATATTTATTTTTCTAATACGAAGTCGGTAGTATAAATAAGTGGTCAAGCATGTGAATATTCATTTAAATCATTATAAATTCAATAAAAGTCTTCACCCTTTGGAACCATGATAGAGTGCATGGAAATTTAGTTTCACAAATAACCATAACTACTCATGTCGATCAAGAAAATAGAGTGATATATAAAATTTTCAAGCAATTTATCTTCTTGTGTTCTTGAACTTGACAGGGATTTATGTTCAAGGATTCATTTCAATCCCATTTTGGATAGGATTTGGAATGAAAAGGAGCATGCATGAAGGTCAAATATTTATTTAACAAAATCATCCTCTTATTATTGGATTATCGCGAGTTTAGAATTTGAAATCGATTTTCAGGTTTCAAGTTTTGATGAGAGTTGTTTTTCATAAAAAGTTTCATAACATATGATTTATTTAGGTTTGTGATCTACGATTCTTTTTTGCAAATAAAATTAATTCAACTTCAAAATAAACTAGGGCTCGTCAGCACCCAGCTAAAGGCCCCAATTTGTATCAATAAATGTAATTGCAAACAAGTACATCTAGGAATTTATATTTGAGGATGGGAGCTTGCACCAAGGTGCATGTAATTTTACATGCACCGAGGCTTATATCTTCCACATTTTTTACTTTTTTGAAAAATACCACCTTGCATATTCATCTATATATCCCTCCAATATACCATTCGAATTTCGTCAGAAACAGAGACTCCTATGACCTCCATCTAGAACAAGTAATTTTAACGGTCTTAGAATTGCTGTAATCGACCCGTTCTAGATGGAGGTCATAGGAGTCTCTGTTTCTGACAAAATCGAATGGTATATTTGAGGGATATATAGATGAATATGCATGGTGGTATTTTTCAAAAAAGTAAAAAAATGTGGAAAATATAAGTCTCGATGCATGTAAAATTACATGCACCTTGGTGCAAGCTCCCCATCCTCTTTATATTTTATATTGAATATAAAAATCTCAATGTTTATACAAATAAGTGTGCATCTTAGCTCAAGCAATATGACAACCTAGCACTTTATAAATGGATCCAACAACCAAAAACACATTGATTCACTTGCTTTGGGATTAGATGGAGTAGAATCCACTTGTACATGTATATAACTGTAGAATTGCCACAAAAAAAACTGACATGACAAGTTCAACCTAGGTTGTTTAGAAACAAATGGATCATGCTGAATATCAGTACTTGTAATGGCTAGCACTAGACTCATCACTAGACACAATTAACCTGAACCAGCTAGCCACTAGTCACTCCACTACTATGTGGCCCTAGACTCTTCTTATGTAGAAAGGTCTTCCAAGAAAGAATAACCGCAATTAGAATATATAATGCTAGGTAAAAATTTTAAGATTAACACAAAGCAAATGAATCATAGTTTCAATTGACCTTCACAACTTCCCTGCCAAAACTTTGTTTGATCAAGTAGTTGCCCCGGTCGAATAACAAAAAATAACATAGCAGGAGACCACATTCAGAGGGAAATGCTTCAATAGGTTCTTCCTCCTGCACTTACCAGAGCAAGCACTTGCAAAATAATACACCAGCCTCTCTCTCTATCCAAATCAATTGAAATTAAAGGCAACTTGATATGAATCCCCTGTAACTCCTTTCCTACAGGGAATGACCCTTTCTGTATGGTTGAAACATATAGGCAGAACACCTAGATAATTTTCATGGACCAAAAGGGCACCTGTAATGGAGATCTTTAATGGTACCCACTAAAATGATTGATACCCACTAAAAGGTAAGGAACATGTTGCCTGCATTCGACATCAGTGCTTACCGAGAAACTTAGATAAGATCATCCATCATACAGAAAACATAGGAAATCCCTAATGGTATTTCCCAATATGATTATTAGGTTAAACTACTACAAAGGTACAAAGTTCAAAAGGAAGTTGTCATTAAATTATAACATGATCTGGAAAATATTCCCACATTGCTCTCTCTCTACATTTATAGAAGCTTCATAATTCGTAGAAGAGGGACAGACAAAGACGTGCATAACTCGATGGAAGCTACAGATGGAGGAAAGATAATAGATATACATCATCTGAATAAATGGATGTCGAAAAAATCACTTTAATGAGAACCGCACGAGAGAACTGGTTTGGTTCCTCTCAATGACAACATCAATCAGAACATGATGCCTTCTCTTACCGCCGCCTTATACGTAATACCTGAAATTGATCAGATCTACAGAAAATCAATAACACGACTTCAGTTGACCGTTATTGTATCAGCCAACCACTTTTGTCTCCTTTCTGAAAACAGAAACAAAGATCAGTTCTTAGTTTCACAACTCAAGTTTAAGAAATGTCTACAGCAAGCAAGATTTCATTGGAAGATACTAACAAACGCTTTGAGAGAGCCAATAAAGAAAAAACTTAAAATTATACAATTCATGATTAGCATCATATTTCAACATTTTGCTGAAGTCAAATACTGTAGTCCGATTCCCCCACTAAACATTGAGAGAAAACCCCACTCACCAAGTAAGAAGAATGATGTGGAAATGCATATATGGTAGTTGTCCATATATGCTATACATGTCCTTATGGGACCTGGACAAAATAAGATAGATGGTGCTAGTCCATATATTTGCAAACTTGGTTGCTTTGTGTAAGCGTGAGATTCGTGGCATGCTGCTAAGTAACACCAATGGGTGTCTCTAAATTTCTTCTAATAAATCTATCGATTAGTAGTGATCTCTACTAGTCATCCTGTGGCTTTTAAAAAAGAGGTGTTATCACCATAACATTGCAGCAATTTATTTTGTGTTCAAACTGCAAGACATCTGTCTACCGGCTAATCTCATGTTCAAGACAGCCAACTCAAATGGAAAAAACTACTTTCCATAGTTACCAACCCATTGTCCTGTGCCATTGCATTAACAAAAGGGACCTACAAGGATGTCTGGGAATCACCATCTAATGATTGAGCAAGCAAAATGTTAAATGATATGCTAATACCTGGAACATAATTGTTTCAAGTTCAATCCTTGTACTTCATCGTCTCCTTCTCAAATCCAATTGTTGGGAATTGTTTCGCATAATCTTCCACCTCAGCTTTGAGCTTCTTAATCTCAGATTGGATTTGATTGTTTGTTTCTATGGTTGCCAAGAAGTCCTTCAACTTCGTACCACCTGAATTAAAACAGATCCTAATGAGCAAACTTCATGGTGCCAAATATGAAATTGTGCCGTCAGCATTACAAACCCTTCGTTTCATCTTTGATTTTCAGGGCTAACTTGACTGCAGCGTCAAAAAAGTCTGCTACTTTCGCAAAATCTTCTTCGACAAACCCCCGAGACGTGAGAGCAGGAGTTCCTGGAACAGATAAAGGAGAACACTCAGATGAATTAAACGATTAGTGCACAAAAGCATAATCAAACAAGGAAAGTTCTAGACCCATCCGGATTCCTCCTGGGACCATAGCAGAAACATCCCCAGGAACCGTGTTCTTGTTAGCAGCAATATGGACCAACTCCAGCACTTTTTCAACTCTAGATCCATCAATTCCCTTAGAAAATGGAAATATTTGGTCAGGCTCTTTTGTTTGAGGCAGCCATCGGTAGCATCAGATAATGCAGAAAAATATGGGTGATTATTACGTCCATATCTTTATTAATTATACCAATACAGTTATGGATGAGGATAATATAGATATGGGAAAAAGAATATTCATATCAGCAGGACACAAACCAAAATCCCAGATGGGTATTACTATTTACATATTATAGACGTTTCTTAATTGGGTAAAATGGGGCTGCCCCTTGAGGGGGAGCTAACTTGGCTCCCCCCGCCCCATTTTCCCCGGTTTTTTTTATTTTTTTTGAAAATTTTTTCCGTGGATTTTCATCAATACATCCCTATACTATGCTATTATAATTTCGTGCGAAACAGACTCATACGGCCTCTATCCAGACGTGGTCATTTTTAGCAATTCTGTTACCGTTAAAAAATGACTGTCTGGATGGAGGCCGTAGGAGTCTCTGTTTCGCACGAAATTTTAATAGCATAATATAGGGATATAGTGATGAATATTCACGGAAGAAATTTTCAAAAAATAAAAATAAAAATGGGTGAAATAGCGCGGGGGGAGCCAAGTTAGCCCCCCCTTAGGGGCATCCACATTAAACCCTTCTTAATTTGCATGGATATATCACATACATTTACAATAAAAAAAGGATTTTTACCTGGCAAACCCTATAGTCATTGTCAATTACCTCCACGACCTTTGAAACATCATAATTCCTCTCTCGACCTTCTAAACTTGCTCCGTTTTACCCCACGAACCTTACCGTTAAATTGACACATGTAGAGTTAACTTCCTTGGGTTAAAAACGAGTCAATCTAACCAATCCGCGATCGGACGGCTAGAATTAATCAAGAGAAAAAAATTCCCTCGGCTGCATCACCTCTACAATCTCTTCTCCCTCGACGAGGGCATTGGGTTCCACCGCCGGGGTTGCGGCTCCCTCGGCTGCGGGGGGGAGGGGGGGGGGGGGGTTGGCTTCCACCGACTGGGGCTGCGGAGGGGGGCGGGGAGCAGCTTCCAGCGGGAGCTGGCTGCCCGTGGTGGGAGGGGGGGCTTCCAGCGGGGAGCGGGCTTTGGCTTCCAGCGGAGGGGGCTGCGGGGGAGGGGGGGGGGGCTGCAAGCAGGTGGGTGCAGGGGGGGCGTTGGCTTCCAGCGGAGGGGGCTGCAGGGGGCTCCGAGCAGGGGAGGCGGGACAGGGTTGCGGGGGGGGAGGCTTGTCTCCGAGCGGGAGGGGGGGGGGCTTCGAGTGCCGGAGGAGCAGGGAGCACCGACGACGATGGATGTCGACGAGATGGTTGGTGCCGGGTGATGGGAAAAAGAAGTGGCAATCAATGTAAATTCGATAAATAAAATAGGCATAACATCAAAGAATGTAACATAATCCGGTTACTTTTAACGGTTAAATAGACGGGAGTTAACCACAGGGTTTATATGGTAAGGGTTAGCAAGTTTACGGGGTCGAGGGAGGAATATCGATGTTTCAAAGGTCGTAGAGGTCATTGGCAAAGATTAGAGGGTCTGTAGGGTAAAAATCCCATCAAAAAATATCACACACATTTAAATTTATATAAATTTAGAAATTATAAAATGAAAATGCTAGATAGTGCATAGGACTATCAAATATATGAAAATTTTATGCATGTATATTGAATAAATAAATATATTCTGGCAAAAACATCTCCCTGTCAACATCATCTCACGAGCTGTATAAAAACATATGAAATTTCATATATCTATATTGAACAATGTGAAAATATGAAAGATAAAATGTGGAATAAAGAAACAAGAAAAACTTTGATTTACGTGAAACCCTACTCCCTAATGAGCAGATGAAACCATGGGAGAAAGCCACTAGGGTTGGGTTTTCTCTTTTGTTTTCTCAAAGATTACAAGGGATGCGTGGCTCTGTATAGTCCCACCAACACTATAGAGTCCCTCATACCAACAAGTAGAATAAGACTAAAGAAAGTAGAGTAATTGGATCCTAAAGAAATCCAATTATCCATATAATACATACTTTAACACTCCCCTCAAGCTGGAGCAGAAAAAGCTGCAGCTTGTTACGAAAGAAACTGCTCAATACATCTTCACACAATACATATTCGAAGGGGCTGAGATGAAACCTACTTGAACAAGTCGTCATTGGGAGGAGACCCATACATAAGAGATGGTATTGGGAAGAGAACCATGCCTGGAATGGATGATCTGTGAAGACAGCTAGAAGGCAGGGGATGGATTAGAGTGTTGATCTTCATGTAATCAATTGATAGGTAGCCGTAATTTGATATTATCCCAAGCATTAGCAATAGAAGGCAATATGAAAGAGTTGATGCCGAGCATCAAACGTAGAGTGATCCTCCTTTAAACGAAGATCTCAGAGTCTCTCCTATATGAAAACTTCTAGAAAGAGTCTCTCCCACAAGGAAGTTATCATTGGAAGTTATCATTGTTTCTCTCATGTAGAGACCTCAAAGAGTGAAACTCTCATATAAGAATCTCAAGAAGTGGGTTCTCTTACATAGTAACTTCGAAGAGAAGATCTCGTTCTTCGAGCCACGATCAGAAGATAATGGGCATGAGATAATTATCTGCTGGGTGATCTCAAGCAAAACAATAAAGTGTGCCCTATTCTCACTTCCCCTTTCTCCCCTTCTTGTCAGAAACTTGAGGATAATTGACCAAGTTCGTGAGAACAAGTGGGGCAAAAAAATCTTCTCTTTTTTTGAACTATCCATGCCTTTTTCAATCACTTTTTCAGTCCCATAGATGTTTTTGGACTGCCAAAAGCCTTCGTTTTTCTTTTGGCTGCATTCTTTCAGCCTTCATTTTTTACAGCAGCTCTTCTTCTTCTTCTTCTCAGCAATTGTAACCTTGTTGGGCCCAAAGTTTGCTTTTGATTTTTTTATAAAGATACAGCAACCTTGGTCATTGGGCCTGAATCAAAAACAGAGAAAGATAAGGCCAAATATCATACATTGCTCGTCCTTTTCACGGGTCACTACCTTTTTTATATTTTCTTTGTGCGGCTGTTCTTTTCTCAGCCATCCTTTTTTTGTTAACATGACTTTTTCAACCTGCCAGGTCTAGTAGAAAAACGAAAAACAAAAGAGCCCATGGGGCTGTAGCAAGAGGGGGAAAATAACATATGAAATAAAGCCCAAGAAGAGGGATACATCTTTCCTCCTGCAACACCACATGGGAGAAGGCAACTATCCCCTTCTCTTTTAGGTTTCGGTGAACCCATTGCTGACATTTGGGCTGGAGATGTGACATTCGCCCCACTTCTTCCTTGCTATGGGAGATGTGATGCCACCACTTGTTCTTTAGCTCTGAGTCTGCGCCACCAATGAATAATGTCGTCATTATATCTTAACGTCGCCTAGATGATGATACTTGCTCCAGCTTTGCCTTCTTCTTCTTATTATTCTAAGGTTCATCGTTGAAGTCTCTAATAAGACCCTATTGATGTTGCTCTCTTCACTTTCATTGCCGCCCATCACTTTGGTCTCTCATGCAACCACTTGGAGTTGTGATGCTCGTCCCAACTTGGTGGCCATAATTATCCTAGGCTAAGGGCATGGTGTCAATCTCCGTGATGACATGAAGCTCTCGATTGTCATGCAAGGTGAGGAGCTCCTATGGGGTGGTGGCGATGAAAGATAATCGTGCACTCTCGCCTTATGCATCATCATCTTGGGTTCATTACAGATCTAGGGTTCTGCGGACGGAGCCAAACCTTTTTGCTCCTCGAAAATAAAATTGACACATCTTTGATACAAACTTGGAGACAAAAAAGAATCACTGGTTTTGGATGCACAAACGTCATAACAAACTTCAGAAAAAATGAATATTGAAATAAATCTAAATCTCTCAAAATCAACTTGTTCTGATATTATGTGAAAAAATATGAAAGATAAAATGTGGAGTCAACTGTCAAGAAACAAGAAACTATAATTATGTGGAAACCTACTCGTGGAGGAGATGAAACCACAGGAGAAAACTACTATCTACTGGAGCCAGGTTTTCAATTCTGTTTTCTCAAAGATTACAAAGGGTGTGTGGCTCACAACACTATAGAATCCCACCAATAAGCAATATGGGACTAAAGAAAGTAGTGTAATAGGGTCTGGAGAGATCCAAATACCAATCCAATAAATACTTTAACAAACATCTCCCTAGTGGTACTATCTGCAAGATGTTACATCACAAACAATACATTTGCCAAGGAACAAAAAAACAAATTGCGAAAGAGAATTATTTATGTTAAAAGAGCAGTCAGCTAGTTGCATAAGTTCCTGCTTTGCAGAGCTTCAAAAGGGCCAAACCTATGGATGCATATGGATGGACAGGGATACATAAACAAGTTTTGCCATATCATTATCCATTTTAATATGGATACCGATATTGATAATAAAAAATGTATAAATGTGTTATAGAATCCTTAAGAAAGGATATACATATTAAACATATACTGATAGGATATAGATGGGTGAATAAATGATCAAGAGATTAACTTAATATAATATTAATAACAAATATGATTAGACAATACAAAAGATGGTATACATTCATAAAAAATACAATTACATATATAAGAACATATATACAAATATGTATAAAAATATTCTGTTGATATCAAAGAAATAATTATATATGTACAAGTTTTAAACTATATATATAGATGGCTTATCCAATGGATCCTTTGCCCATTAGAGTTGAGATGAGCAATCATGTTCAGCCATCAGATGTTAATCCATCGATCATAATTCTCATCGTCCAATTCCCTTTTTTAGCACTAAAAATCTAATGCCCTAACTCCCTCTGCATTCTTCTCTCAATTTTGTTCCTTTTTTTAATTGCAATTACGTCTTCCCTCATTGCCTCATAATTATTTCCAAAATGGCAAAAATCATCTTCATTTTCCTCCAACGATGATGGGAGAAGAACATCTTTGCGCACTTTGATTTGTAAGTTTTTATTCGTTCTTATATGCAGGGATATTATTTGAGAAGTTTTGAAATCCTAAGATATGGTTGTTCATATAACCAATTTTAATTTGTTAGTTACTCGATCTCTTATCATGATTGGTTTATAATCGAATTCAAGGTCTTTGTTATTCGTTTATGTATTTCTTATTACTTATTTCAGTTTCAATTTCTACAAATAATCCATAATTTATCACCATAGCCTATCCCAACATTTCTATCATTCCACTTCTTAGTTACTTATATAATTTATTTATTTACTTACAATATGTTGTATGTTACTATTACAATCACGAAAGTTACTACTCATGCGTATATTTAACATTATACTGTGTTACTAAATCTTTTGCCTTTTTTACTGACATTGCTTATAGGTTACTAATGATTTTGGAATTGTTACTAATCATGTGTTTGATTTGAAATATCTTTGTTACTTGTGTTTCAACGTTATATACTAGAAGTTTCTCTTCATGTTACTGCTTACTAATAAATTACTACTTATGTTTAACACTCATTTCACTTTTTAGTCAAGTCATTCACCATGAAGTGATTATTCACACATTATGAGCGATCGAAATTCCCTCTAGAGTCACTCCTCCGAGTTTTCACCATTCCCCACTCGCCTCTCCTAGACTTCATCTCCAACATTTGTTAGGTTCGTTCCTAATCACGTGCTGCATGCGACCTTTTCTATCATCTCTATAAACCCTGATCAAAATCGTGTCTCCTTCGAATAACTTTATAAACATGAATGCAATCCAACATATTTTATGATTTTCTTAAACAACTCTCTTCGTACCATATTTACTAAGGTAGGTTTTTAAACAGCTCTTTCCAAATCGGTTACCTTTTATAGTTTACCCTGATACAGTCTAGCCCTAACATTTTCTCAATACTTTTGTCAAGCATTAAAATAATTTCTTATATACAAAAATGATGAAGCCTTCTCCCATTATAAGTAGGGTCAACTAGATGGATTCTTGCTCAAATATATGTTGAAAGATTCGACTACGCTGGTTGTCGACTACCTAATGCAACGGTGCAACCCCCGCAAAGGAGGATTTGAACCCTGGTCTTTTGGGTGGTAAGCACACTGCACTACCACCAGATCATTTAAATGAGAAATTTTACTTACCTGTACATAAGGAAAATAATTCTTTATATAGCTTAGTAAAATTTCCCATTTGTATTAGTAACATAAATGTTCATATTTTTCAATAACAAACATGAGTATTCAAGTAAAATAGCAATTCCAGCTTAGTAAATATTTCAATTTATTTTGTAACGCAAAGTATATTAGTGACAATGTCTATTAATTTCAATAACATTTTCATATATTTCAGTAACATCTTCATATGAACTTAGCCTTTTAACTTCTCTCTTTTCCATAAAAACATAGAGAGTCAGCTTATTATCATATCAGTAACATACATGAGTATTCAAGTAACATAGCAATTACAGCTTAGTAAATATTTCATTCTTACTATCATATCAGCATATCGTGTATGTTACTGATATGTTTACCTTAGTGATAACAATGCTGATATTATAGCTTGAGTAACATGAGTGGAACGAGTAGTAATGTTACTTAAGTAGTTATGTTATTTTTCCTGATAAGCTATCAAAGAAAGAGTAAACAGTACTGGAATCATTACTAATGTTACTAATATCGTATTGATAAGTTAACAAAGCTTGAATAAACCTTATTGGAATCAATGCCAGTGTTAGGTCTATTGATGGATGTTAGAAAACTTGAATGCGGAGGCATATCAGAAATAAAGGATAAAGAACAATGAAGACGTAGGATTTTACGTGGAACCCTACTCCCTAAGGAGCGGAATGAAACCACGGGAGAACGCCTTACAGGGTTTGTGTGTCTATTCACCTTCTCATATGTTACAGGAGGTCTGGGCTCCTTATATAGCCCCACAGACTCTCCAAGTCCCACCACTGGTAGATGTGGGAATAAACTCTGGATGTGGTAAACGGATCTTGGAAGGATCCATTTACACATCTTACATATGACACATATACTCCAACACTCCCACTCAAGCTGGAGCATGCAATGCTCAGCTTGGACAAATAGAAGAAAGCTCAAACTCACAATACAAGACACTACAGACAATATCAACTCAACGCGCACACCTGTCACCTTTTGTCGAGGACGTTGCTTCTCATGGCATGCAGGTGAGGAGGAACAAATGGGTTGGAGTGTGAGTTAAACTGAATCTCCTCGTCGGAGAGCATGTGCTCTGTTCTGCGCATGTCAAAGTCACTGCAGCTGAAAATGAGTCTCCTCGTCGGAGCACTCTGGCCCGCCACATCATGTGGACAACTGCTCCATCTCTGAAAGGACCGAACTAAAAAAGCCATAGAGACATCCTCGTCGGAGTCCACGGTCGTTGGAGAATGGAGTCTGAAAAGAGTCTCCTCGTCGGAGAACTGGGTCTCTTCCATACTGGCTTAGAGAATGGGATCTCTACTTTGGAGTCCCTATGGAACCACATGAAAACCCTAACCAACATGGCACAGGGAATGGGACCTATACTCTGGAGTCCATATGGAATACATGAAAACTTTGAGACCAAAAACAGAAGATGGGGATAACAAACTGATGATCGCATACATGTGCGTGTCTGAAAAGGAGTCTCTCTCTGGAGAAATCGAAGAAAATGGGGCACTCAAATATGGAGTGCCTGAACTTGGACTCTGAACCAATCCGTAGAGTCTGAAACTGAACTGCAAAGTCTGAAAAATTTGGCTGGTCTGGAGAATCTGAATCTGATCTGTGACTCTACACAATACTCCCCATTTCTCCCATGCTTGTCGGAACATAATGACATCAACAAAGTTGAGAGAACATACTTGTCGGAACATGACATCAACAAAGTTGAGAGAAGACATGAAGAATATGGAGGAAATAAGAAACCAATTAGCCGTCGCAATTTTTCTTGGCTTTCAAACCCACCCCTTTTTAAAATCATCATTTTTTATCGACTATTTCCTTCTTTTATTTATTTAATAGCTATCTCTTTCATTTTCTCGCGTAACATTTTTTTGTACTCACCTCTTTTTTTAAAGAAATTCTCCCCTTTTTTTTACCATTCTCACGGCCTCATTCCCCCCATTTTTTCACAAGCATCCTCTCTCCTTTTTTCTTGGTAACAACTGGGTACATTAGGTCCAAACAAGAGATTTTTTTTAAGAACACAGCCCAACTAGGCCCTCCTTTTTTTATATTTAGAGTTCCCAATGGAACCCTTTTCCTCAAAGACTGTCGCCCCTCGATGGGGGTTTTCTATTGCAGATAGCCACCGCCACCTGTGGAGCATGATGGGGCTCCTGCAATGGAGATAAGGGGGAAGGGAGCCCCCTTCGCTAGAGCATGTCGCCTGGAGATATGGGGCGGACCGCCGCCTACTGATGGGAGAATCTTCAAGGGCATCTCGCATTGCCTGCGCAAGATCTAAGAGGAGAGGAGGAGCACTACCTGTGAAGACCTCTCCTGGAGGTAGAGCACGAGGGAAATGCGCCTGGAGATGCGACTGTGCTGCCTGGAAGATGAGGGCGCCTAGAGGTAGGGTGCGAGGGCCAGGGCTTCTAGGACTTGAAGCGGCTCTGCATGCGGTTGTGCGGTGCAACCTGGAAAGGAACATCTACCTGGAGGAGTTGTGAGGGCTCATGCCGTCTGCGCGAGTTGAAGAGAGGTTCCATGGGACTTGAAGAGAAGTGTGGAACCTTCGATGTTGCCGCCTGGGTGTTGGAGAGAATGGGGTTTTGGAACCCTACATGGGATATGTGTTGCCGATGCCGAGAGAAGAGGAACTGGAGTTGTGGCTCCACCTAGAGATCAGGGCTCCGCCTGTGATCGCATGAAGCATGGCTGGAGATGTGTGCGCCTCCAATCTAGAGAGAGGAGGAAGGGCGACCTGGCGCAGCTTGGAGGATCGCCGCATGGAAATCAGATCTAGGGTTCCTGACTGGAACCTAAAATTTCTTGGATCTTCAGAAATCTTCAGACAAGCAGAAATTCTGAAGATATCCCAAAATTTCTCGAAACTTGGACATATCATGAACAAAAATTAACATAAAAATGATTTTCAAGAACGAACAATAATTGAATCGAATCTCGAACAAAAATTAACTTAAAATCCTTGAGAATCGTGGGATTTTACGTGGAACCCTACTCCCTAAGGAGCGGGATGAAACCATGGGAAAACGCCTCACAGGGCTTGTGTGTCTATTCACTTTCTCATTCGTTTCAGGAGGTATGGGGCTCCTTATATAGCCTTCGCAGACCATGGCCTCAAATTTCAGCGAAATTTGGTCGAATTTCTGTCAAATATCGATATCCTGTCGGGATCGAAATTCGACCGAAATGACCGAAATATGGTGGTCCTAGTACAAAAAATGTTCGAAATGATCGAAATTTCGGTCGAATTTCGATCGAAATTCGATTGAAATTCGATTGAAATTCGATTTACGTCGATTACCGAAATGGTGACCAAAACCGACATTTAGGGCCTTGCCACGTACTCTCCAAGTCCCACCACTGGTAAATGTTGGACTAAATTCTAGATGTGGTAAATAGATCTTGGAAGGATCCATTTACCCATCTTACATATGACACATATACTCCAACAATGGATGCATCCAAAGAACACGAGGTTACTTATAAAAGGCGCTGTCGCCCTCATCTAAAACGTTCTATCAACAAATCCATGCATGGTGAGATTTGGTTATTTTTTGTTCATTTTTTTAGTATTAGTGGTTTTCATATTATGTTAGTTATTTCATTTAAATTTTCTATGCATTAAATCTATATTTTGCTTTATTTCTTAGCAAGCAACATTGAGCCTGAAAAGCAAGATAATGTATCTGAAGGTAACCGTTTTTACTTAGGTTCTTGATCAGTAATTATTTGATACTTTTTTCAAATGGTTGATACAACGGCTGAATCATCTAATTAGTGGAAACAAACCTTGTGTCTTTGAATGTTGGAATTGATTTTGAAGCAACTGATATTTCAATTGGAGGAGCGGTATTACATTAATCCCAATAAATAATTGGAAATGTCCTAGATATCTACTAATGGTTACTGAAGATATAGTATTTCATATTATTACAGTACGATATTGCGTTCAACACCGATGTTACATAAAGCAATTTGCCACTTATCTTATGAAGAACAAGCTAACTCAAAAGCAGGAGTTGATAGACAAACCAACTTTCTCTAGAGTTGTTTCTATTACAAAACTTGACAGCAACAAGCAAGTTCTGGACCTCATTGTTCAAAAATATCAGGGCAACCGAAACTTTAAATTCAGAGATACGGTCTAATCTTAGAATTGCCATCATCTGGCTTTCTCATTTATCTTCGTGGTCATTCCTTTGAATGGCCTAGTTCTTCTGAAGAAATTATTTTCCAATCAACCATATCCTTGAATCGTCATAACATTTGTGATATTCTTGAATCCTTATGCAACCTAGATGATAAATACTCTATAAGGACATATGTTACATGTTTAATTGCATTGATCTTTTGTACATTTCTCTTCATGGAAACAAATTTTCGTTTTCCCAAGAATTTTGCTCAACTACATTGACTCAATTGAAGATACTTGTTTCTTCAATTGGTCCAATGATGTCGGCAACGTGATTATGCGACGGATGGATGTCATCATCCAATTTATGAAGAAACGAGTTTCTTCTAATGGGAAAGTAACACTTGGATATCTAACTAGTTGTGCTTTATGTCCATATGTAAGTTTCAGAATGTTACTTGAAATTTGAAAATAAATTAGTTCTTTATTACCACGAGTAGTACTTTTTTTCAAGTTTCTTCCATTGTAGGCATAAATATTTGAACATTGCTTCTCATCACATGTTTTGAACCACAACCTCTTGCCATGCATCAGGAAATGGGCAAGTCCTTGCAAAATTACTCTTGATCAACTCAGCAATTTAGATGACTCTCACGTGGGTGCCTCTAATTCGTGAAGTAATACTTGTTATTTATTTATATCATTTTTAAGGAAACGGTGGGATGGATCTCCTGTAGAGGTCCATCCAATATTTATTTATATCATTTCAAGAGTTACTTGATTTTATATTTGTTATTAACTCAATCATTAAATTTCAGTATATACTATGAAATGTATGTGGTATCACTGCTGCAATTAGAAAATTCAGTATGTAATACAAAGATTTACATAGAAAATAATTCCCAATCATTAAGAAAATCCGAGGGAAGGGATAACCAAGCGTGGCTAGGTTTTCTTCTATTCTATTTAATAAACTCTGGGGAGTGTACAGCATTTATATGGCTGAGTCTTTAAACGGATTCACACCAAAATCTATTTACCCAAGTACACAACACTCAACAACAATCCCCAAAGGAGCAACTTATGTAGTTTATTAATCTGAACTATTGTAAAATCAATTAAGTTTTTCTTTTCCAAATAAGGGTTCTTTTATCATGAATTCTTCATCTAATGCTTATGCTGTCATCCAAGAAAGTTTTGTCCCGTCTACCCTAAGCATGTCTTTAACTGTACAGAGCCAATATGATAGGAACTCAAAAGATCAACTGACCTTATTTTTCAGGTTAACCAAAACTAAATGGTTGTCTGTCCCACCAGAAACAAGTTCATACCCTTGCTCCACCAAACGCTGCAAATCATTTACTCGGGTGAGTAAAATCTAAAGAATAAGTAACAAGCCTACATTTCACTATATATTTGACGAGACAAAAAATGCAAAATCTTATTTTGGGAAGAAGCACAAGTAAATTATGTTATAACCTGAGCAAATTTAGCACAGTTGCTGAGAACTTGTTCCTGATAGGCTTTGTATTCCGGTGTGGTAGCCTGCAATGATCACGATCTGGTCAGACAGTCACTGCTAGTGAATGGACAAGAAAATGGCATATTTGTTTCATTATCAATGTCATTCTACATGACTGTACATAAAAGGATCTAGTGAAAGTGGATTGTAACTGCTGAACAAAGAGGGAAATGATGCAGCCACATGCTATGAAAGAAACCTTTCATACCCAAGTTAAATTCTAAAGGAATCTTTCATTTCAAGTTTCATAATCCAACCCAACACAAGCAAAAATTGTTAAGTTACTTCATAAACAATGCCAACTATGAAATAAAGTTTCAGTTGAATCCTAGAAAATATGTTATGCTCTACAGTCAAGTAATAGTTTCAGTAACAGGAAAGATTCTTAAGTTTTAACCACACTAGAGATGTGAGCCTTTGATTTATTCTGTTTCTTTGACCTTTACTCTGAAGCTATATCAACCTTGTCCGAGAGAAGGAATCCACTTTTTCTTCTCTGTTTGATAGTTTGGTGAACTTCAGAGACAATTGGGAATAGTATGGAGGTCGAAATTCCAATCCTACTTCTAGTTTGACATTGTATGATTTTCTTAGTTTTTTGAAGGGCTAAGAGCCATCTTAAAGCAAAACTACTAATGAAATTTTCCTCTTATAGATCAATCATCATAAAGAGGTTGTCCAAATTAGCTCATTCTTAGATGAAGAGCCACCTACGTAAAGTTTGATATGCATGAATGGGGTGAGATTGGAAAGGAATCAACGTTGGAAAGGAGCCATGGAGGAATGGAATGGATTGTTTCATTTTTCTATTTGGTAACTCTACTTTGGAATGGAATTAAGATTGTATTCGTTGGTTTGGTTATCTTTAGAAAAGACGTGGAAAGGTGTAGGATTATTGAAAAAGATATAAATAGTCCCATATACCATATTTGCTAAATAAACTATTCTTCTCAGATCTGTTAAATTTTAATAGGTTAATAAGTTGATAATTATGTGTATCCGTTAAAAATGTTCACTAAAAAGTGAGATGTATAAATTCAAGCAGGTATATGTCTGTAAAAAAGAAGGATATATAAGTAACTATGTGGGGGTGTTCTTGTCTTTTTACCTTTTCACCCAGGAATTGACATGAAATTCCTAAGCCTCCCCACTTGAAAGTAATTCTCATTCCATCAGAAATCAATTTCCAACTTTTATATGCTCTCCAAACATGGGAACGGAATGGTGGATGTAAATGCCTTCCCAACCTTTTTCCATCATATCAAACATGAAATTCTGAGTGATGTCATTTGTCCAATGACAAAAATGTGCTCAATTAAAATTTTTAAGGATTTTGATGCTATTTGAGTAAGTATTCAACTTAGACTAGGTTTTTTAATCAAACTTAGACTAATTGTCAGACGGAAGTGTAAATCACACAAAATTTATGATCTATTTACTTTAGTTAGACTCAGGCACCTCTTCATCTTGCAAAGAGTACTAAGATCAAGGTACTAGAGATTTTATAGCATGAGTTCTCGCAATATATCTTAGGATCTAGGGTCCCTTTCTAAATCAGACTTTGGGACGGGCATGCTTTCTTTTCCACCTTTCAAGTTTAGTGATATTAAGAAAAGACACTCCTATATATTTTTGATGCACTTTCACTTTATACTGATCATTTTGATTCTGCCAAATTATTTGCTATATATTACCTAGAGATACAGTATCTTAACCTTTTGAAAGTCAAGCTGCATTATTTTAAACCTCTACACAGATTTTGGTCTTCAATAACAACCAAAAAGTCTCTTCCTCCATCCAGATTTTGGCCATACCCAACTTTGATCTAACTAATCCAAAAGTTTATATCTACTACTTGCTTGGTCATCCTCACCTTCTTCAACAAGACTCACCTTTCAACTCCCCGTGTTTGGCTAACCACACTATTGAGTGGCCATTACATGTTGAATCTTGATTCTTAAATTGGTTATCTTTTTCTGAATTTTATATCTCAAAAACTTCTTTGAATTTTTATATCCTAGTATTATAGGAAAACCAACTAAAACCCAACCCTTCTCTATTTACATGGAGTGGAACATGGATATTTTGCCTTCTTTTTAGAATCATCATGGTTAATTTTTTTTATCAAACCATTGCCTAAAATCAATCAGGGAGACTTTACCCAAGTTAGGTAACACTGAATATAGATGACTTGTCTCCATTTCAATCTGTCACAGATTATATCTGGAATAAAATGCATATTAGCAAGATCATGCTCACTAGTTGAGCCCAAAATTCGAATTTTGAGATATAGTAATTCATAGATTAACTTTTTTTGAAAAGAAAGATCATCTTTTTCACATCCCGAAATGACGTGTACAAATTATTTCTCATAAAAAAAACCAAGAAACCTCGCGTAGAGTACTACAAGGCTACTTGCGAGGAGATTCACTTAAGGTTTGCTAGCAGGACCAATGATCCCTTGTGTATTATTCACCCAATAAAATTACTCATACTGCTTACTTGCTTGAGTGCAACAGCCAAACCAGTAATCGTATGATTATGTGGTCCTCCTTGAAGTCCCGGGAAGACGGAAGCATTGATCTTCTCTTCATAGTCATACACAACCTTGAAAACAAAGGAAAACTATGTTAATTTCATGCTAACGGTGATTAACTCCAATTGAAATCAAGAGAGAGAATTGCACAAAGAATTGGGGGAAGTAACAAAGAATTATGGTTTATTGATTATATTGGAACCATAAAGTTCAATTCAAAAATCACACAACTCACCTCTTTCCCTTGTTTGTTGATCTCTTTGATCCCTTTCCTATAAAAGATCATGGCACCTCGTGGGCCTCGGAGAGATTTGTGGGTTGTAGTTGTTACTACATCAGCATACTCGAAAGGAGATGGAATGACACCCGCAGCAACTAGGCCACTGATATGAGCCATATCAGCCAAAAGAACAGCTTTCTGCTTGTCACATACCTGTGCAACATCCAAAAAGGTTTTGTTAATTTTCTGTTGAACCCACAATTTAGGAATAGTCTGACTGGTTGACTAAACTCAGTTGCTACCTTTCGAATGCGTGCATAGTCATAAAGGCGAGCATAAGCACTGGCTCCAGCAACAATCAATTTTGGTCTGAAGAGTGTGGCACTTTTTTCCAGCTGAAATAGAAACACAAAAAGATGGAGCACACAGTGCCCTAAAATTTTGATCTTATTATTTAATAAAGTGATCACGCATTATTTACTTAGCTAATTAGAAAAGGAGAAAGCCTAACACGTTTTCTAATCATAGGTTTTTTTGCATTGTAAACAGCATTCAACTTCATGTCAGTGTATAATACAATTGATAAATAGTATAGAACGGTAGAACTAAATTATTGAAATTACCTGGTCATAGTCAATGTAACCGGTTGCCTCATCCAACCTGTACGGCATCGTCTCAAAAAATATAGAGACTGCGGAAATTTTCTTAGTATCAGTCTGAAACAAATAGCATATATTAGCACACATGTGACAAGCAAATCAAGAAAATCCGAGAGCTTTGAAACCACAGAAACAGATGTTACGCACAGTCAGTGAATCATATCTACATAGCCAACATCTCAGCCAAAGACAACAAAGTAATAACTAAATATAGGATACAATGTAATAAATCTAAACTACATATTAAGGCCAACTTAGAAGCTGTAGTAATATTGCAATAAGTTAAAATATGGATACTGCATCAAAGGATATGCGATCACAACATCAAGAACACCAATATCCCAAATTTCCAACTATATCTGATTTTTTTCAATCACTTGGTACAATTTAAGTACCCACTTAAACGGTCTGGTGGTAGTGCAGTGTGCCTACCACCCAAAAGACCAAGGTTCAAATCCCCCTTGTGGGGGTTGCGTTAGGTAGTCGACAGCCAGCGTAAAAAATAGCCAAATTTTTCAACATGGATTTGAGCAAGAATTCATGTAGCTGACCCTACTTATAGTGGGAGAAGGTTTTGTCATTTACTTGGTACTAATTTAAACAATACGGGACTATGAACCTGATATCCATGAGATAGATGGCCACCATGAGGAAGATCCAGTGCCATTATCCTCTCATGAGGCTTCAAGAGTGCAGTGTATACTTGAAAATTAGCAGGAGATCCTGATAGCGACTGCACATTTACTGCAAAAATTTAAAAAAGCAGGAAGTCATAACATAATTACACTGAATCGAGGAATCATTCAGGCAATAAGTGTAGCCTACGATATTTTAAAAAATAAAAGCCTAACTTTTTTCTAAGAAGCCAAAAGTGACCACTTGAGATTAATGATCATCCAAAAACTAAAAGCATAACTTAACAAAATAGACCATACAAATGGTAGTTTATCAGGAATTGAGACCCCTGATATCATCTTGACAAAATTCTAGAGCAAATACCGAGAATATGACGTTATTTAGGTCGCGCTATCGGAGACAAAACAATATGATTAGTATGAACTTTACCTCCCCACTTGGCAGGATCCAAATGAAAAGCTTCCAAAGCACGTTTTTGACACAAAGATTCAGCCATGTCAATGTACCTGTAAAGAGGCAAGCAACATGCTGAAAAAAATTCATATGTTAAGAAACTTCTTCAGTTCAATATCACAGGTCTGGTAGAATTCCGGATATCAGAGAGATGGTCTAGAGAGGCATTGAGCTAGGAAGCATGCACTCATGCAAGCACTTAATGTTATGAAGTAATTCAGCAACATAATAAGCAAATAACCCTTTATTCTATCTTGCAACTGTGTAAGGAAATGACGTTTTGAGAAAACCTCAGATGCAAAAATACTTCAAATTAAAATGCAATGTGACCACTATTCATCAGAAAAATGGAAGGCACAGCCCCATTTGAGCGAGATGTCACAAAATACTTACTCATTTCCACCATAATATCTAGCGCCAGGGTAACCTTCACTGTACTTGTTGGTCATGACCGATCCAACGGCTTGCATTACAGATACCGACGTGAAATTCTCAGATGGAATGAGTTCAAGCCCCTTCAATACATAGCAAGGAGATTTCAACCAAATGTCATTATCTTTCAATACTAAACAATAACCACAAACTCGATTCCCATAGCAGTTTCTCAAATCAATGTATTTCACAATACGCTTTATAATTAGATTTCCATACAACAAAACCCTAGATTTCCATCAACAAAATGAGATTTTACCTTGCATTCCAGTAGATGACTTCAATTCCTATATTAGTACACTCCGCACTCCCACCCACAAAAGAAGGGGGAAAAATCTTCACCAAACTTCACACGTGGACTCCAAATAACACATGTATTCGTTATAACAATGCAATTAACCCTTTCAATTACAATTTGGCATTAGAAGAATCTAGGTATAATCAAATAAACTATCACAGCGAGTAATAAACGAATTTTTTAGAGAAAAATATAGTGATTGAATACCCAGGTGCATTTAAATAAAATAAATCCGAAAACGGATTCAAGCCGACGTTAGTAAAATGGTTTGGTTCGATTTGACCAATTAAACGGAACGGATTGGATTCGATTTGAAAAATTGAATGGCTAGAATATAAATCTGATCTCAATTATACCCTTAATATAAAACAAAATCAATTCATAATTGATACAACTTGAACTCTCTTACCAAATTTACAAACAATGGCATTCCCTACAGGTTGGGGCAAGCCAAGCATCAAGTCTGTGTCAAGGCAAAGCCACTTTTTATCTGCATGATGTCTCCTCACATTCAAAACCAATATCATCCTCAATGAGAGCATGAGATGGGATAATAACAACCTAAAGAATGAGATCCCGAGTAATACGACAGCAACAACAGAGTCAACTACTTATCACGGCATGCATTATGATGGAAAATTTTATCAAAAGAAATAACATCATCACTTCATCTGTTTTGTTCCGAGCTACTTGGAATTAGAACATAAAGTCCACAGTTTCTCACATCCCTCCCCTCCCCAACTTTACCAAGAACCCCTAACCAACGATCTCCCAGCAAAAATGATATCAGACATACCCTCCTATGACATCTTCTGAATCATGTCCAAACCGTGCCCTTACAACAACAACAGCATCCTGCAATGTCCTCCAGGATGCACCCTAACCACAGAGTGCTTTCTTGGCCATGCTTTCCTCGCGTAAAGATCTTCCTAGCCTCAACCTTTCAACAATGCCTTCCCACCAACAACATAAACTATTCCGTCCAGTCTTCAAGTTGTTTCAGTTTTAGAAGCTAAAAATTCATATAGAGTACAAGAAAACATATTCGAACGTACTGTCAACTAAGCAAACAAAAAAGGGAAAGCGGATCATTATACTATATAAAAAAAGCAAAATGCAAACCTCTAGCAAACCCAAGAAATCATCTATTGAAATGGATCCAAATAGTAATTTGGTGTATTAAATTTCGGTGGGTTACTGAATGTATAAGATTGTATTTGAAAACCTCCAACCCATTAAGATTTGACAGACAGTAAATATGTTAGAACTCTACAAATAAATCAGCAAAGCTAAAAATTATTTTCCAAATAACAGAGCTAATATGTTCCGCCTTATCCCATCAAAGGCCACACAATTAAACCAACAATACCAACAAGACAAACACCACACCTTCCATTGTCTGGCCTTCTCCAGCTCGATGATGTCGGAAATCTC
This sequence comes from Ottelia alismoides, assembly GCA_037367405.1. Lineage (NCBI taxonomy): Eukaryota > Viridiplantae > Streptophyta > Magnoliopsida > Alismatales > Hydrocharitaceae > Ottelia > Ottelia alismoides. Next base: position 239,664 of record JAZKJV010002696.1, read on the forward strand.
GGGATCCACAACCTCCAGCGGCGCGTTGAGCTGTTCGGTCCACTGCACCACAGACCAAACACGTCACGATCGAAACTTTGGGGGTGCCAACAAATCCCAAAGCCCCAGATCTGAAGTTGGTAACGCGCATAAGCACTCACCGTGACGCCGGATCTTTCCTTGTCTCCGGTGGCTCGATGGGGGAGAGAGGACTAGAAAGGAAAAGAACATGAGAATGCGTGAACGAGAAAGATAGGATTATATGTGTGAAAGTTGTACGTAAACGCGAATCTAAAAGGGGAGTGATTGCGGTGGTTGTTGATAGCGAATCACCATGGAGTAGACAGACGTGGTGGCGAAGGGGAGAGGTCGCCGGAGGGAGGGGAGTCGCCGGAGAACTGTTGTCATCGCCATGGAACCGGTGATGCTCTCTCTCTCTCTCAGTGGTGAGTGTGTGGGTATAATTTGGAAAAATATTAAATGGCGGTTGTTATAGGAAAAGGAAACATCCAAAATTACCCAAACCTTAGTCATACTATTCAAATGTGACATGGAGTAAAACATAAGAAGCTTTCAAACATGGGTTAAATGAGTATGTTCTATGAGAGCATATAAGAGTTTAATCTCATCTTTCTTTTTGCATTTTTTTTATTTTTCATAATGAAATTTGAGGAGATTATTCAGAATAATAAGTAGAATATGTGTTTCAATTCCATATAAATCAGACGTTCCTAACACTTCCATATGAAGGGTTCGATTTCAACAATTCTAAGACCGTTAAAATTGACAGTCTTGATGGATGGGATAAGAGTCTCGAATTAGTTGAATGACATCATGGTGACATATTGTGATTTAAATTCCACTATATTTCATTTCAGAAAATAAAAAGAAAAAAGAAAAAAGGGTGGGAGCATGTAAGTTACATGCTCCCAGAGAGCATACTCATTTTCTCCTTTAACAACCTAGTATAAATTTATAGTAGGGCTGAAGAAGATTTTAACATGGTATTATACATTTATAATAGGACAATAATAGTTTACCATGATTAATGGTTATTTTCAGGTTGACGGTTCACATGGATCTCCACAATCAGGAATTAAGAATCATTTTTCACATGTAAACGGCATTTATGCTATTTGATTTTTATTAGGAAGTGTTAGGAAACACTTTGAGGTTGTAACAATTTTGAGGTCGGAGAATTAAATACATGTTAGAAGGTGGAGATCGCGATCCCTAAATAGCTGGAGAGATGGAAGGCTAGAACTCAACCCCTCTGGAGAACGTTAATCAATAAGATTATATCACAACTAACCCGCTGGCACTATCAAGAGCCCTAGAAGAAATGAATGGCCATCACTCGGAACGAAAGGACTCCAGCATGGTTGCCTTTCTATGAAGGCCCTCTTGAGAGGGCCAGCCTTCACTATCGCAACTCTAAGAAGAAAAAAGACTTTAGTACTTCGTCAAATAGGAGCCAGCGGGTCTACCATCTTGGAACGTTGGGATGGGATGGAGAGGACGATGAAATCAGTCGGGACAAAATATCTTATCGATTCTAGTCTGGAAGGTTTTCTAATTCGACTGTAGTATAGTTTTAGGCATGGAACTAGTAATGGCTTTCTTGAGTCTTTACACTGGTATTAGGATCCATGTTCTCATTGTTCAAGCATTGATCCTTGATTATTCACGTGATTGATCTCCCTTTTGGCATACATACACACACACACATAGGAGAAATTTCAAATGAGATGGGGTCTCACCATATATATGGTGAGCCACCATCAATTTAGACATCTTTCCAATGTATTTTATAATTTCTTATTTCATAGATTTAATAATAAATATTAACACAACATGTATAGTGAAATAAAATTATGAAAATATTATTATATTAGATGAAAATTTTAATTTAAATTTGTATGCTATAATTTACAAAATTATTTTTTAATAATATGTTGTTTAAACTTTTACAAAATTATTACATAGCTTTTACTAAATTCACAACAGTCTTTACAATCTCACAAAAGACACACCTCATTTGAAAGGTCCCATATATATGTGTGTGTGCGCACGCGTGTGTGTGTAATTTTATCGGAAATTTTTCTCTCTTTAACATTGGCGGGATTCAATCATGCCATCATGACATGATTGACAAAAGTCGTGTTTTTTAACTGGTAGACATATTATTTGCATAGTATATGTTGCTCAATGTTTGTTAAAGCCATGCTATGTTTTAATGAGGAATATGTGATAAGGAAGATAAGACATAAGGATAGATTATCCCTGAATTATTTACATTTAGAAAATTGAATTTGAAATAATAAGGTAGGATAAGTGATAGTTATTTTTCATTCTTCATTCAGTGGTGGAACAAAAGATCATAATAAGGTATAGATAGTAGTTATAAATTTATATTTAGATTTACTAGGTCTTTGGAGAGGGTTAGTTAGTTATTAATTTAATATGTGCATTAAATAGTGTTCGAGGATCTTAACACAATCTATAAGTCTGAAACATTTAGCATCATATATTAACTCTCGTTATCCTAAGTTCACACGCATGATTCCATAAAAAAGAAATCTTTATGTATCTTATCCTAAAAGTTTTCCATCATTTCGATACGAAACTCCTTCAATAATCTAGTTGAGATTAAATGATTTATCAAATAAAACTCCAATAAATCAATAAGACTTGCATCTCTGTCTCATAAATCAGCATTATTCGTGCGATCTTATTTTGTAAATAATTAATCATATAATTGAATAATTTTTAGATATGTTAGTAGTCACAGTGAGATATTGGTTAATAAATAATGATCAATCTCAAATATCAAGTAATCAAATGTTGATGATAAACCACGTATACGAATTATTTAGAAAGAAGTTGTGAATCTTATACAATTGCTTCATTAATTCTGATTTATAAAGTTCTAATGTAATACTCGTACGTATCATTGTTATAATTGATCATCCACATCCCTTGAAACATATGATCATCCTCAGAATGCAATGCATCTACATGTTAATAATATTTTATTTCCTGATCTCTTTCACTATCAAAATACAATGTCTCATCTTTAATGGAAGGTAAATATGATGATTATGATTTAAATTATTCATTAACTTGTAGATTTATTACTTTTTCCACTCGATTTGCCCTATGGGATGTCCCACTTGTAGTTGCCCACAATGGTCTACTTGCGCCCCGTTATCCTTACCATCAACATGATCCATATAGTAATAATAATAATGATGATGATAATAATAATAATTGAACCTTGTGGAAATAACCACTCATCCTATTCCAAGATTGTTATGCACATTTACTTAAAAGCATCTATTCTCATCACATAAACTTCAATATATATGGGGGACGTTGATCTTGTTTGTGAGAGCAAAAAACTGTGAGAGCATTATAGCAGTGAACCTGGACTACTGCTCATCTATCAGGAGAGAGATGACATAATCTAGTGGTTCAGACCCACTGCTCTCATGCTCTTACAGTTTTTGATTCTCACAAGATCAACCCTATAAACATAGAATTTATTTTTCAATAAGGTGCACCTTTTCTGGGTGCACGGAAAGGACACCATCTCAACCGTATGTAATTAATTCAATGGATCCAATTAATAACATTTTATATTAATTTTTTAATGTTGAAAACCCATATTGGTCATTTTGTCTCACTCTAAAAATCGAATTTGACAACCCAGATTCTATTTTTGGTTTATTCGTTGAGAGAATCGCTGCTAGGGTTTCCATGTTAACAATAGAGTTCCAGGCTGTGTATACGATGTTGGAGGATGTGCACTTTACGGGCGGCGATGCTTGAGGCTACACACGGGGAGGGAGAGGACGACTGCTCATGGGAAGGGAGATGGTGGCGATGCTAGAGGGTGAACACGGGTAGGGGAGGGTGGATGGATTCTATGGCATTGCGTGAAGGGGAAAGGAGCGGCCAACGATGACGAGAAGGGAGAGGTGTGGAGCTGTCGTGGGTTGATGTCAACATTTATTTTGAGGAAGAAGGTGAATGATGTTATCCCCTCATGGGTTGATGTCAACATTTAATTTTTTTTGGGTTGGGGGGGGGGGAGGTGAATGAAGTCAGCCGCTCTTGTTAGATGTCAGCATTTGTTTTTTTAATTTTTTATCGACTTTGCATTCGTATCATTGATTTTACACATCGATTAGTTACTTTAACATTAATATCATTGATATTAATTATATATACATGTTTAGATGGGATTGCCCTTAGAGCGCAGGTAACGGGCTGACCTCACTCTATTTTTTCGTAATTTTTTTATTTTTTTGAAAAATATCACCATGTATTTTCATCTATATATTCCTCCAATATGTCATTCAAATTTCGTCAGAAACAGAGACTTTTATACCCTCCATCTAGAACAAGTCGATTACAACAATGTTTAGACCATTAAAATTACATGTTCTAGATGGAGGGCATAAGAGTCTCTGTTTTTGACGAAATTTGAATGACATATTGGAGGGATATATATATATATAGAGAGAGAGAGAGAGGATGGAGAGCTGGCACCAAGGTGCAAGTAATTTTACATGCACCGGAGCTTATATCTTCCACATTTTTTTATTTTTTTGAAAAATACCACTATGTATATTCATCTATGTATCCCTCCAATATGTCATTCGAATTTCATCAGAAACAGAGACTCCTATGACCTCCTTCTAAAACAGGTAATTTTAACGGTCTTAAAATTACAGTAATCGACCTATTCTAGATGGAGGGCATAGGAGTCTCTGTTTCTGACGTAATTCGAATGACATATTGGAGGGATATGCAGATGAATATACATGGTGATATTTTTCAAAAGAATAAAAAAATGTGGAAGATATAAGCCCCGATACATGTAAAATTACATGCACCTTGGTGCAAGCTCTCCATCCTCACATATATATATATGAATATACATGGTGACATTTTGTAAAAAATATATGGGAAAATGGGATTGCACCGTGGGAGGAGCTAGCTTGACTCCCCCACCCCATTTTCTTCACATTTTTTATTTTTATGAAAAATGAATCCGTGAAAATTCATCATTACATCTATATCGTATGTCATTCAATTTTCGTGAGAAACATAGACTCATACGGTGTCCATCTAGACGATCATTTTTTAATGGTCGTAGAATTATTGAAATAGATAATGTCTGGATGGAGGTGATAGGAGTCTTTTCTTCGCACGAAATTTGAATGACATAATATAAAGATATAATAATGAAAATTCACGGAAGAATTTTTCAAAAAAAATAAAAAATGGAGAAAATGAGTCGGGGGGGGGGGAGCCAAGTTAGCTCCCAAGGGGACACCCCATTTTACTCATATATATATATATATGTATGTATGTATGTATGTATGTATGTATGTATGTATGTATGTATATGGGGGTAGGGAGTCTGCACCCTCAGGTGTAGGAAACTCCCTGCACCCATCCCATTTTTCGATTAATTTTTTTAATTTTTTTGAATTAAAAGTTGGGGGATTTACTTAATATGTTGAGGGAATAAGTGTTTCAAGTCTCATGCAAAATAAACATTCCTAACATGTTCATCTAAAAGTGGTCAATTTCAACAATTCTGAGATCGTTAAAATTTGGTAGTCTTGATGGGGATGATAGAAGTCTCGAATTAAGTTGAATTTGGAATGACAACATGGTGATCTAAATCTCCCAAGGTTTCATTTTAAAAAAATCAAAAAATAATGAAAAATTAAGACGGGTGTAGGGTCCTTTTTCCCTATATATATATATATGATTCAATGGGGATGCCCCCGCCCCATTTTCCGACTATTTTTTTATTTTTTCAAAAGATAAAGCCATGTATCAATATGTCATTTGAATTTCATCAGAAACGGAGACTCATATGTCATCTATCTAGAACAAGTCGATTACATCAATGTTTAGATCGTTAAAATTACATGTTCTAGATGGAAGGCATAAGAGTCTCTGTTTCAAATGAAATTCGAATGACGTATTGAAGGGATACATAGATGAATATACATGGTGAAATTTTGCAAAAAAAAATAAAAAAAATTACGGAGCAATATGCGAGGGGCATCCCGTGGCTGACCCTTGAGGACATCATGTGTGTATATACATACATACATATATGTATGTATGTATGTGTGTGTGCTTACGGTAACATCTGCGTTATACACAAACATATAATAAACATATAATAGAAAGTTTGTATATTGTGATATTACAACATATGGCATTCAATTTAATGTACGGGTTACATATATAATATATAATGCAGTCTACACAATGTATAACTGTAACGGAACGGGCCACACAGATATGCGGAAGCATGCAACATTAAGTCACGTATCCGAACCGTTAGCGAATCATGCATGGTAATCAATGAGCAACAAAATCATTCTAAAAAAAATCCATGAAATCCAATTTAAACTAAGAGTTCCATCATTGCATTACCTATAAGGGTATATTTGCAAAAGAAAACTAAATAATTTCACAACAAGACTCTCTATTCCAGGCGTATAGATATCCACCATAAACTATGTAATTATCCATATCACGTCGAATGTCTGGTTGAGTCCGCCGCGCAAACTTGAGTGTTTGATCAAACTTCTTCTTCACCTGAAATAAATAAACATGATTTTGCATGAGCCTAATGCCCGGTATGTATCGGGGTCCATGAATGGGAATTCTAACGGTCGTTTATCTCGTTATATTTCATGCACTAAAGTTTTCATGGAAAAACGTCATTACGTGCCTAATTGTTCACATGCATGTCTAGGTTCCATCCCTAACATGTATGATTTGGATTATTTCATAACCACGAGTATACATATAATATACATGTCCTGCATCTTGTGGGGCAAATTTCATACGATTCATAAGAAGTACATGTTTCTTTTATCATATAAACCACTTTGCATTTTATCCCCCATGACTTTGATGGTTTACATTTCTTAAACCAATTCTTGTACGACATACAATGATTTATTCTTTATTAAATCATTTCTTGTATAACATATGATGGTTTATCTTTAACTAAACCATTTTCTTGCATAATATATAATGGTTTACCTTTATAAACCATTTCTTTCATAACTTGTAATGATTTATTTTTATAAAATATTTCATTGCATACTTGTATGGTTTACCATTATAAACCATTTATTTCATAACTTGTATAGTTTACCATTATAAACCATTTGTTTCATAACTTTCATGTACGTATCTTATTATACGTTTTCAACCGCTGGCACTTGCGGTACATGGCATGATAGTGTAGCTACAATTGTAGAGGACTTAGATTTTGCCTCCATTGTTCCTTGCAACCATACGTCCCTCGCGGTGTTGCCCCTTTGGCCTACAATAATTGGACTGTAAAGGTGGCTCCCACCATTAGGTGCAGCACTTAGCTCCGCTTATCCTTAGTAGCTACAACAGTAGAGGACTTAGCTTTTGCCTCTGTGGTTCCTTGCAATCATACGCCCCTTGCGGCATAGCTCTTGGGCGTACGATAATTGGACTCTAGAGGTGGCTCCGACCATTAGGTGTAGCACTTAGCTCCGCTTATCGTTGTCATGCTATTATTCATTTTAAAGAAATTTAAATTCTTTTAATACCATTTCATTTTCTTCTCCATGCAGTAGTGGTTCATGTGAACATTTCAATTCCAATACTTTGTTATCAAACTTTTAATATTGATAGTTGCAATAACTAGTATTGAAATTTATCAACTTTTCAATAGTGAATGATCGCGCATGCATCATTCATAGGTATTTGTTTTATGATAATATAGAATGCTATTTCATAATTTGTTACTTCAATGTGTATAACCACATGGTCGGCGATGCATACTTAAGAGGTATTTAGATCCCCCAAGTAACATAATATAATAATACCTAACTTAAAACATAGACGATATTCATATGACATTTTTATAACAGGAAAACCATATTGCATACATACTGAGAGATATTGATTACAAGCATACGTATTTTATCATATTAGTCATAATTGGTAATATCACTGCAATATAATTCATATGTTCATGATAGGAACCTATTTCTTTTTCTTACTTATTTTATAAGATATGTTACTCATTACAAGACGGAGATGTGAATAATTATAAGAATAATGTTTATCATGTATATCTTTACACAATTTACCATTTACTTACGTTCTTAAAATAATTTAAGCATTTTATCCTAAATCACACATGATGATATTGAGGATATATACAAAGGCCCAAGTTTAGGTTTGGGCTTGCACAGTTTATACCGTCAACTCTTGTCGTTTCAAGACAAAGTAATTTAGTCAATAATCAATGATTAACATAACGTTGTCTTAATTAGCTTGGTTGCAGGTCTACTCATCTATAATGGATAATAGGTATGGATTACCCCATTCCTTCGTTCAAGTTCTAATCTGTCAATAGTATTGAGATCTTTGATTGGATAAGATTACATGTGTGTTTACCAACCTTAATAAGCATTTTCTATTTACGTTCCATCTTCCATCTTCATTCGAGTATTTTTTATTGTATTAAATTCCTATCAGCAATACATAGTCATTTTCGGTAACTCCATCCAACTTCTAACATCTTAAAGCATTAACTCTCTACGCGAACGTGTAATTGATTTAAAGCTTGAACGAGATATGATTATCCTGTTTTCTCAAATAATTCAACAGTAATTCCTACGGCAATAATCATCTTCAATAAGTTGGAGGATGTGGTTTAAGTTTCTAGTCCTTATGTTCAAAACCTTTCGTAGAATCACCTTTCTCGTTGTTATTCCTTTTAATGGCGAGAAAATTCTCAAAATCGAAATAGATAAGCCCAAATAAAATATAATGTCACTTGATCATAGAGTATTTCCATTGATGTGAAATACCTAGATGAACGATACATATATTGAGATCATAGTTCAAATGCGATCATTGTTCATTCATAAATCTTAAGTCGGCACATACATTTATAGATTGTAATCCGGATTTAATCATTGTTCGTACGTAGAAACCTAATCCGATACATACCTTAAGTTCGATGTGTAACTCTCCTCAGCATGGTCGTCGTCTCCTTCCGGTTATTGATTCACGTTTCCCTCCCTCTTCGATCCTTCGTCGTCGAGGAAGGATGCCCGGTAAGATCTCTCTCCCTTTCTCTAACTCTCTCTTTCTCTCTCTCTCTCTCATTACAAAGACAAGTTACGTAAGGGAGGGAGGATCCTTGGATTTTTAAGGTTAGAAATGAAGGGGAATTTAAGGGCTATTAAGATCAACTAATTTGCTAATAACCAATCAATTTGTCAATGAATATGACAATAATGGTAATGCATTGTAGTTTGTTTCAAAAAAACAAGCCGTTACAATCTACCACCCTTAAAGAAAATTTCGTCCTCGAAATTTCTTACTAATGAGACATATAAAAGATTGTATATTTCCTTTGAATCTCACTTTCTTGCTCAATACTCCTCTTACTGGTCACTAGATTTAGCTTCAAATTTTGTCCTCGCCTACATCACTCGAATGAGAGTGTGATCTACAAGATCTTCTATACAATGCTTTAAAAAGAGTCATCTTGATACTTGAATGATGCCTGTTAATTTTAAGCAAACGCTGCCATACAAAATCATAAACCATGTGTTCCCAACAAATCTTCTAATCTTTGAACGATTTTATCTGATTGATCATATGTCTGCTGGTAAAAAATGTTAGCTTGGTTTGAGTGTCCATAACCTCTTTACAACTTTTCCATTACTAAGATTGTGTATCTCATGTCTCAATCCGACATGATTGACGTTGGGACATCATCTAGGTTATCGATCTCATTCACATATAGTTTAGCTAAGCCCTCCATCAATTAATCTATATTAAAGAGTAAGATGTGGTTGATTTGATAATCGATCTCCAATTACTCATGTTGTATAATAATAATGCTCTTTGTCTCGGGTAGTTCGATGACAAGATCCATCATGATATAGTGTCACCTCCATTCCTTTATCTCCAAGCATTGAACCAGCTTGTTGTTTCTTGACGTTCAATCTCAAATCCTTGGCGTACAAGGCGTTTGGAAAAACTATGCAAATCTTATCTTCATCAATGGATACCCTAAGTTTTGTCGGAGATCTTTATACATTTTTGTCACACCGGGATGAATAGTGTGCATCAGTTTATGAGTTTAATCAATTACAAAAAAAATCAGAGTCTAACACCCTTGTACACTACATTGATCTTTCTCAATACCTCAAATTGTTCATCTTAAAGGTAGTATCGTCGAACTTTTAGAGTAAGTATTATCACTGCTAGATCCACGTCACGAGTAAAATGATTAATCTATTGTGATTTTTTTGCCGTTGTAATGCATAATCAACAATCTTTTCCTACTACATAAAACACACCCATATTTTGTGTTGAATGTATCAACATAACCCACGAATACGATAATGAGATGTATTTGGTGTTTCTCCATATCACAAGAGTATATAACAATATCATCCACAATTACGATCACAAATTTATCAAGGTATTATAAAAATACCCTATTCATAAGCTCCACAAAAGCCACAAGAGAACTTATGAGATCAAAAGGTGTGATCAAAAAAATTCACCATGGTGGAATCTTATTATGAAAGCTTTTCCTGAAATGTCCTCCTTAATTCTATCTTATTTAGAAAAAAAACTCTTCTCTCCATAACAAAAAAACAAATCATTGATCCCAAACAATAGATGTTAATCTCTCAAAGTTACATCATTCATAGTATGATAACCAAAGTGAAGACTAAGACCCATCTTTATTTTTCATAAAGAGAATAAGTGCTCTTTACAAAGATTCATCGAGACATAACAAAAAAACTCCCTCATCCAACTTTCACTATAATGATCATTCAATTTTTTTAACTCAATAGGTGTCATTGTGTAAGGAGTTTTCAAAATTAGTGCAGTCTATGTGATAACATCAATGGAGAAATCCAATTCTCTGTATGAAGGTAATATTGAACGATCATCTGAAAAGGCATTAAGAAAAGCCCTTACTAGCATATTAATCTCATGATGTAACTGATATGATCATGTATACCTATTGAACAATTCACTTGCTTCTTATACCTCTCATCACTATCACATACTTTTTGATCATTTTATTACAATGTCTAAGGTAAAAATCACTTAACTCGGTGTAAAGCATCTCCGAAAAGTGGATTCTATTACTTTCGACTCCTTTGTCCTATATTTTAGATAAATGTCCCAAAGATTCTTCTCCTTATGGTAGTCTGTAATTTCAAAAGTAATCTCCATCTAATACATCTAATGCCTAACTTTCTTTATATCATGTTTATCCTATAAAATGAATGGATTGTTGGGAATAAAGACACTCGGTATAAATACACCATAGCTTAGTGCATGATACTTTCACAGTTGAGTCGTCAATGTCTATCAACTTTGGCAATTCGTGATGTGTATCCTTGGCAATTTCGTTATCGGAGGAATGAATCATGATCTTTGTTCACTTTAATTTCACAATGAGGAGTTATCTGAGTCAGAAAATCAAAGGGTCAACAGTTGTCTGTACTACACCCAGAGGAACTACTGCTCTGATACCATTTGTAATGGAACGGGCCGCGCAGATATGTGGAAGCATGCAACATTAAGTCACGTGTTTGAACCGTTACCGAATCATGCATGGTAATCAAGGAGTAACAAAATCATTCTAAAAAATCCATAAAATCCAATTTAAACTAAGAGTTCCATCATTACATTACCAATAAGGGTATATTTGCAAAAGAAAACTAAATAATTTCACAACAAGACTCTCTGTTCCAGTGGGCGTACAGATATCCACCATAAACTATGCAATTATCCATATCATGTCGAATGTCTGGTTGAGTCTGACGTACAAACTTGAGTACTTGATCAAACTTGTTCTTAACGGAACGGGCCACACAGATATGCGGAAGCATGCAACATTAGTCGCGTGTCCGAACCGTTATCGAATCATGCATGATAATCAATGAGCAACAAAATCATTCTAAAAAAATCCATAAAATCCAATTTAAACTAAGAGTTCCATCATTACATTACCAATAAGAGTATACTTGCAAAAGAAAACTAAATAATTTCACAACAAGGCTCTCTGTTCTAGTGGACGTACAGATATCCACCATAAACTATGTAATTATCCATATCACGTCGAATGTCTGGTTGAGTCTGCCGCGCAAACTTGAGTGCTTGATCAAACTTGTTCTTCACCTGAAATAAATAAACATGATTTTGCATGAGCCTAATGCCCAGTATGTATCGGGGTCCATGCATGGGAATTCTAACGGTCGTTTATCTCATTATATTTCATGCACTAAAGTTTCCATGGAAAAACATCATTACGTGCTAATTGTTCCCATACATGTCTGGGTCCGATCCCTAACATGTATGATTTGGAATATTTCATAACCCCAAGTATACATATGTAAACTGCATAAGAAATATAACATACATGTCCTGCATCTTGGGGGGCATATTTCATACGATTCATAACAAGTATATGTTTCTTTTATCATATAAAACACTTTGCATTTTAGCCCCCATGACTTTGATGGTTTACATTTCTTAAACCAATTCTTGTACGCCATGTAATGATTAATTCTTTATTAAATCATTTCTTGTATAACATATGTTGGTTTCTAAGCCATTTTCTTGCATAATATATAATGGTTCACATTTATAAACCATTTCTTTCATAACTTGTAATGATTTATTTTTATAAATCACTTCGTTGCATACTTGTATAGTTTATCATTATAAACCATTTATTTCATAACTTGTAATGATTTATCTTTATAACCATTTCCTTGTATACTTGTAATGGTTTACCGTTATAAACCATTTATTTCATAACTTTCATGTACGTATCTTGTTATACGTTTTCAACCGCTGGCACTTGCGGTCCATGGTAGACAGTATAGCTACAATTGTAGATGACTTAGCTTTTGCCTCCATGGTTCCTTGCAACCATACGCCCCTTGCGACGTTGCTCCTTAGGCCTACAATAATTGGACTCTAGAGGTGGCTCCCACCATTAGGTATAGTATTTAGCTCCGCTTATCGTCACTAGTTACAACAGCAGAGGACCTAGCTTTTGCCTCTGTGGTTCCTTACAACCATAAGCCCCTTGCAGCGTAGCCCCTTGGGCCTACGATTAATTGGATTCTAGAGGTGGCTCCCACCATTAGATGTAGCACTTAGCTCCGCTTATCATTGTCGTGTCATTATTCATTTTAAAGAAATTTAAATTCTTTTAATACCATTTCATTTTCTTCTCCATGTAGTAGTGGTTCATGTGAACATTTCAATTCCAATACTTTGTTGTCAAACTCATAAGATTGGTAGTTGCAATGACTACTATTAAAATTTATCAACTTTTCAATAGTGAATGATCGCACATGCATCATTCATAGGTATTTGTTTCATGGTAATATAGAATGCTATTTCATAATTGGTGACTTCAATGTGTATAACCACATGGTCGGCAATGCATAATTAAGAGGTATTTAGATCCCTAAGTAACATAATATAATAACACCTAACTTAAAATATAGACGATATTTATATGACATTTTTATAACAGGAAAACCATATTGCATATTAAATAATGCATACTGAGAGATATTGATTACAAACATGATAGGAACCTATTTCTTTTTCTTACTTGTTTTATAAGATATGTTACTCATTATAAGACAGAGATGTGAATAATTATAAGAATAATGTTTATCATGTATATCTTTACACAACTTACCATTTACTTACGTTCTTAAAAAAATTTAAGCATTTTTCCTAAATCACACATGATGATATTGAGGATACATACAAAGGCTCAAGTTTAGGTTTGGGCTTGCACAATTTATACTGTCTACTCATGTCGTTTCAAGACAAAGTAATTTAGTCAATAATCAATTATTAACATAATGTTGTTTTAATTAGCTTGGTTGCAGGTCTACTCGTCTATGATGGATAATAGGTATAAATATGCACTTCATTCCTTCGCTCAAGTTCTAATCTGTCAATAGTATTGAGATCTTTGATTGGATAAGATTACATGTGTGTTTACCAGCCTTAATAGGCATTTTCTATTTACGTTACATATTCATTCGAGTATTTTTTTATTGTATTAAATTCCTATCAGCAATACATAGTCATTTCGGTAACTCCATCCAACTTCTAACATCCTAAAGCATTAACTCTCCATGCAAACATGTAAATGATTTAAAGCTTGAATGAGATATGATTATCCTATTTTCTCAAATGTTTCAAAATAAATTCCTACGACAATAATCACCTTCAATAAGTCGGAAGATGTGATTTAGATTTCTAGTCCTTAATTCAAAACCTTTCATAGAATCACCTTTCTTGTTGTTGTTCCTTTTAATGGCGAGAAACTTCTCAAAATCTAAATAGATAAGCCCAAACAAAATATAATGTCACTTGATCATGGAGTATTTCCATTGATATGAAATACCTAGAAGAACGATATATATATTGAGATCATAGTTCGAAAGCGATCATTGTTCATTCGTAAATCCTAAGCCGGTACATACATTTATAGATTGCAATCCGGAATTAATTATTGTTCGTATGTAGAAACCTAATCTGATACATACCTTAAGTCCGATGCGTAACTCTCCTCAGCATGGTCGTCGCCTCTTTCCGGTTACTGATTCATGTTTCCCTCCCTCTCCGATCCTTCATCGTCGTCTCTTACGATGAAGAAGGATGCCCGGTAAGATCTCGCTCCCTCTCTCTATCTCTCTCTCTCTCTCTAATTACAAAGACAAGTGACGTGGGGGTCCTTGGATTTTTAAGGTTAGAAATGAAGGGGAATTAAAAGGCTATTAAGACCAATTAATTTGCAGATAACCAATCAATTTATGAATGAATATGGCAATAATGGTAATACATTGTAATTTGTTTTCCAAAAAAACAAACCGTTACACTAACATATAATTTAAATAATATAATTATGAGTTCAAATGTCCTCCAACTTCCGTGATTGATATTTCCACACCATATTTAGATGCAATGGATAAGATACCTTCTATTGAGGATGCGGTCTGATTTTAACGAACATATCGGATATGGTATGCTAAAACATGATTCTTACAACCATGCCTTGGATGATAAAGTAGGATGCATAATGACTTCTCTACCTCTTTTATATGTTCATGTTACACAATCTAGCTTGCTCTTTTAAAGATGACTACGAATCAAAAGCATCACACAAAACAATGCGCTCTGCCATATGTATTGTCATTTTATTCCCAGTAATAATGGTGGTTCTTTCCTTGGGTAGTCCTTTCCTTCTATTTCTTTAGTAATGGTGGTTCTAAGCCCTTTTCACTATTATAGGCAACTTGCACTAGTACCATCTATAACGTCCAGAGCCCTAGACCCAATCCATTAGTGGGGATTACTGGCTCAGACAACTTGTTGAGCTTGGACCCTACTGGAACCCTTGACCAAAATCTAAAATGCTTAAACTCAAGTTGTCCGATAATAGCCCTCACTATTTATAACACATTACCGCACTTTGGGACTACCAAATGTGCTAATATGTTCGGAATGCTACATGATATGTGGAGCTATCTCTTTGAAAGACATCACGAAAGATCATGGTGTTGCTTATTGAGAGGAGAACGCATGTGTGTTACTCTTGTTGAGTCACAAGTGATGTTATCAGCTAAGTCAACCGAGGGGAAAACTTTCTTCTTGTACTTCCCATAAGGTTGGTTAAGTTGCAAGTAGGTTGAGCATTGGGCCGGACTAGCCCGACCCGACCCACAATCTGACCCGTTAAACCCGTCTTGAATTCGAACCCGTTTAAATTTGGGCTGAGCTTGGGCCTAAAAGAAGAACCCGTTACTAAAACGGACCGGGTTCGGGCTGAGCAGAGCTCGATCCAAAGCCTAATCCGAAGACTCGACTTGATACCTGGCCTGAAAGCCCGACCCTAAACCTATATAATATATATATATATATATAATATTACTTTAACCCTAATCCCTCAAAGACTACCCAACCCAATCCCCTTCAAACCCTATCTCCACTCTTCAATGATACTACCATGTACTACATTTTAAAGTTTTTGGGAAAAAATAAAATGTATATGAAAAAATCAAAAAATTTTGAAGAGAAAAAAAAACAAACATTTCAAAGTTTTTTTAATCAAAATGCCATAGGGATATCATGATTCTTAGATTTATCACAAGACTTTTTTTAAAATAAAAAGTTTTTTTTAAAAAAGATATTTCCATATCACCCGTTGGATTAAGCATTTTCAAAAAAAATCAAAAGTTTTTTAAAAGGGAAAAAGTTACTAGGTCGGCCCAGTCCGAACTCGGCCCGTTTAACTTCAGACCAGGTTCAGGTTCGGGCTGGCACATCCAGATTTTTTCGGACTGCGACCCGACTCGAAACCCGAAAAAATAAACGGACATGAATTCGGGCCGAGGTCTTGCCCGACCCGCCCAACCCGATAATCAACCCTAGCTGCAAGTTTACATCTTCCATGTTATATGATTGTTCTTAAAATGGAACTCTAAACAAAGGTCATGTATTATATCTCATGTACTCTCATTAGATGCGATTGATATCTTTTGAACAATATATTGACCCGATCACTCTTTTAATGTAGGTACAATATATGCCCCTAGACAACATGCAACATTAACACCTGTAAAATCTAGGGATCTATATGTAATTACACTAAAACGATCTTCAGTAAATATTGAACTTCCCGAGATATGCCCATAGTCCCATCCAAAGTAAAATAAGAATTATTGTCCTCACATATAAAGGAATCTATCTCTCGGTTTTCATAATATAATCGACATTGGATAGTGTTATCTGATTCAATCATATTCTTCAGTAGCAATCAACTGTACGTCAAGGGCATAAGTTTCTAATATACAATTATCTTTTGGTAAAGATTTTCGTTGTTCTTTGGAATTCATTCAAAATATTTAAGTTCAAGTTATCAAGTAATTGTCGTGTTTGTGATTATTCTATGATTGAATATAAATCCGGGTATTTAGTTTTAAAAATTCATGGTTGAAAAATGAAGTCCTTCTAAGTTTTATCTTCATAAAATCGTCGTGTTATGTTGCATTTGTCGGACATGCGAGCTCATGGCGAATGCAATAGATATTATTAAAAATTATATTATTTCATTATTTGAATAAAAGTAATTAAGTTTGCATTGTTAAGGTCTTTGAGTACAAATATGGTATGTACCATGTTCATCTTGCTATCATACAATTATTGATCTAAAGAGTCAGATCGAGGATACGATTGGAATCATCATTAGATATTCAAGAAGGATCTTCAGTCTGAGAAGAGATGGCAGCCTTCTCTAAAGATGATAATTGATTGACACTCCTAATGTAAGTCATCTGTATATGAACATAGATTCTAAGGTGTAAGGACAAGTCAAGTTAAAGAGTCAACTTGATGAGATCAAGATACTAAAGAGCTCTATTATATACTATCACGAACGTGCACACATCCTCCGACCATAGATAGATATACATATACATACATACATACATACATATATACATACATACATACATATATCTAAGTCTATACATTTGGTAGAACAATAGGTTGATGGCCTAACAAGATCTATATATCAACGAGCTAGTGTGAATACATGAAAATATGGGATGTATGGTCTCTCAAAGGAGTCATGCATGTTCATATTTACTGAACCGGAAGAAGTGAGTTCACTAATGAGATATTGGGGCCACAACGGATCTCATTGATGGTCATCTTATTTATGAAATATGATAAGAATGCGAGAATATTGATGATTGATTTAGGAAACATATGATTGATATTGTCATCAATGATCGATTGAGAAATCTATTGATAAATCGTTGGGATTGAACTTTGAGTTATTCAAAGTCTTCCAATGTATATGATGCATGACTATTGGGAATGCTTGAAGACAATGCAAGTAATAACTTATACACCATGATGCTTCCACTCTAAGGGATGATGAATCCGGATGGATTTTACTGACCACGCCTAGAGGTTAAATGAATGAGAATAATTGGACTAAAACTCAATTCTGATAAACATATTCTAAATGTAATGAGTTGGAAATTGATCTAAAAATATTTAGAGTCAATTAGAGAAATTAGCTCAATATCTAATTAAATTAGATAACTCAAAGTAGTTTGAAACCTTATATTGTAGATCTAAATATTAATTCGTTATACATGATTTATACAATCTCCTGATATTATCTTTAGATATTCCCAAATGGATCACATGTGTCTTAATTGGATTATGAGTCATATACTGAGAAATTGATATCAATATAATAATAATAATTATCATTGAATAATTATACGAGAATATGTGAATACGATTCACATAAATATGATTTACATTGTTGACATTCAATTAATGTGAATATAGATCTACGATAATTAATATTAATATAAAGGGTAATTTACAACTTGGGTCCCCATCTATGGGTCCGATCTCAAAATGGGTCCCGATCTTTAAATTGTAACGATTCAGGTCCCAGGGTCATTAATGTAAGGAACTTTTTGAGGCTAATGACGAGTATGTCCTTGTTTAAAAGTTGGAATGCAACCCCCATTCCCTTCCCAACAAGGGCATATTCGTCATGAACCCCAAAATTTCCATTTCCTAAATGGTTCTGGGACCCGAATCGTTACAATTTAAAGTTTGGGACCCATTCTGGGATCGGACCCATAGATGGGGATTCAAATTGTAATTTACCCTAATATGAATATGATTCATATTTATTATTGAGATTTACATGAGTATGACTATTCAAACATTAATTAATATTTATGTGAATTTGATTCATATTCATCATTAAATAAATGTATGCTAGATTTATTTATTTTTGGAATATGAATTAGATTGATTAATTGGGAGGATAATTTGATAATTGTCTAAAAGGTCATTAGAAAATATCCTCAAAAGATAATTCAATATTTATCATAAGATAATTAATAAATTATCTTAAGAGATACTTCAAAAATATCATGAGATATTCTCTAATTATCAAAGTGATAACTAGTAATTTATCAAAAGAGATAATTTCACAATTATTATATACCAATTCCAAATAGGAATTGAATGATAAATTGTTTTTGTGGAGAAAATCCCCACTATTATCTCTTATGGTAGTCCACCCTATGGCTATAAAAGGGAGGCTTGGCCTCCTTTCTCATTCATTCAATGCCAAACATTCTAATCCTAATTTCAAAAGGGAAATAATAGAGATACCAATATATGTATTATTCTCAAAGTTGTCATCCCCTATAACCCTTCTCTATCCATATTTTAGTCGTTCACCATATCTCCCATCCTCCTCTCCATTGGTGTTCCTAGTTGCGAGTGGACACATCTTCATCATAGTGCTTCACACTTGAGAAGAAGTTGATTTTGTGAGACAAAATCAAGAGAAATGTGAGTTATCTAGATCTCTTTTGATGTGGATTGTTACCGGAGAAAATTGTCTCTCAAGTTCACAGGAAGAACAAGGTAGTTCACAATTGCCCCGCGAGTCTATTGTCATCGGATCATATTTGATGCAAGATGCCTTTTATTTCTGAGATTACACATATCAACAGTATAAATCCCTATCTTGTGTGTATCACAAAACAGTCCCGAAATAGTTTTCATATACATGTGGTTTTGCATCACAATCAAGATTCGTTTTGCGATTATAATTTCATGCATACGATGAGCCTTCTAGTTGTCGAATTTGATTTGTTTTTTCTCATCCGAGATGTGCGAGGTCAAATCTCCCTTCATCATCTTTGTATGATCATGGACCCATTCTTTAGATTTTTGTGCTAATTGGATCTAGTGGAAACCGTCTACTTTTATCTTTAAATCTCGATTTTCTTTTTTAGATTTCTTTGATGTCACAACTATTGTCCATAAAAACCATCTTTTAATGTCTGGCAAATAATTCCCAGAAAGAATGTGGAGGAGATAATATGGGAGAGGGAGATTATTCTTGTGTGTATGTTTGTAACCTAAGTCAATAATGCATTTATTTTTTATATTAAATAATTTTCTTTATAAAAGATATAATTTAGATAAGAAAATAATATATATAAATAAGGATTTTTATCAGTTGTATCTCTACGAGAAGACGAAGCTCGTATGAGCATCATGAGACTCCGGTGAAGGGGATCATTGTGTGGTGGTTCAAATCTTGCCTCGATCCCGATCCTAACCGGTTCAATCCCGATCGCATTTTATTTTATTTGATTAACTAAAACTGACTGGACCAACCTGAAGTGGACAGGTCCACGGTTGGATCGGTCCGATCGGCCGATCCGGTCCGATTTTTAAAACCATGGCTGAGATGTCTAATCCTCCTTCTGCATATTGATTGACTAAGAGTTGATGGGCTGGATTGCTGAGATGCTTGACATCTTCTGTACATCATGATTGGTTGAGTGTTGATGGTGGAGATTGTTGAGTATCATAGGTACCTTTTGTTACAGTATAAAAGGGGTCTTGGGCCATAAAAAGTTGTATTCCAAATCATTTGAGCAATAATAGAGAGAGTTTGAAGTGAGCAAGTGGAGTAAGGACATTATCAAACTATTGTCTTGTGTGATTGTATGTCCTTTTCTTCTCTGATCGTAGTTCTATTTATATTGTGCTTGATCAGATCCATTCTCGATACGAGACATATGCATGTTTGGTTGTAGGATCATTCATTCTGAGATGCCTTGAATCTTGATATTTATGTTAAATCTAATACATTGCAAATCTCGTTGTATGACCTCCCATAATGGAAGAAAATTATGCAACAAGAAAGAGAGATCCATTGCTAATTTTTTAGTTTCTATGTTGCAGTGAAAGTCCGAAAACAAAGAACAATGTGATACATTGCCATGCATCAATATTTACCTTGAGTAAATACGCCATGATCTATACAAGTGAACAGAAACGATTTAATCGCTTTTTAGTGAATAAACGTAGGGGGTAGTAATTAATGTAATCTACGATGAGCATAGACTTCGCCAGCTAAAAAAGGATGCACTACAATAAAATAAATTTATAGTATTTTTTTTAAAATATATGAGTACGAATATCATTCAACACAAAATAATTTTTTATACTTAACAAATGCCAGTTTCCTTCCTATATCATTAAAGGCAATCTATATAGCCATGTTTTTCTCGTGCTTTTGTCATCAAAATTTGCACTAATCCTTTCTTAAAAACATGACACATTCATTCAAATACTACAAGAAATTTGACCGAAGGCAATATATAAAGAGGAAAGAGATCTTACTCTATGGAGTAGGTAACTTAAAGAGGAAAGAGATCATACTCCATGGAGTAGGTAACTTACCTACTCTATTTTCATTTTTTTCCACTTTTTTTAATGTTTGAAAAATGCTTCCATAGATTTTTCATAACTATATAACTCTAACATGCCATTCAAATTTCGTTAGAAACAGAGACTTCTATGACCTCCATCCAGAACATGTAATTTTAATGGTTTCAGATTTGATGTAATTTACATGTTCTGGATAAAGGGCATAGGAGTCTCTGTTTCTGACGAAATTTGAATGACATATTAGAGGGATATATTTATGAAAATACATGAAAGTATTTAAAAAAATAAAAAAAAGTGGTAAAAAATGTAAGTGGAGTAGATAAGTGAAGCATTTTCAAAAAAAAACAAAAAGTGGTAAAAAATGAAAGTGGAGTAGATAAGTTACCTACTCCATGAAGTAAGATTTCTTTCCTCTAATTTGAATATTACCATATATTTCATTGTTAATTGCATAACAACGAATAATATTCGTTGAAAGATTAGCTTTTGTTCTTGTAGTTAACAATGAACGTCATATTCATTGTGCTAAAGGTCCATATAACAACAATTTATCCATTGGTTTATTCGTACAAATCATTGCTAAACTTACCAACGATTAGAAGGAAATATTAACGGTAATCGTTGGCATATGATTCGTTGCTAAAATTATAACAACGAATACAATAGTAATTGTGAATTTAAATAAGTAATGAATAGTATTCACTGTTATATATTTAACTATGGACGATATGTCAACCAATCTTAAATTATTCATTACCTTTCGTCAATTTTGTTGTGGTGAAATATTGAAAAATAATAATAGATAAGCGTTATTATATAGACCGATGCTAAAAATATAGAAATATATAATATTCAATGCTAATTTCAAGTATGAAAAACCATTTTACAATGAATAATATGATAAATACACGATGTAGCAACAAATTTAAAGAAAAAAATCATTATAGACTCGTTATTAACTAGACATGGTCAATGCAATGGAGCCCGCCTGTCCAACCCGCTCATGGGTCGGACTTGAGTAAGGAGAGTTGAGATATGAGTCGGCCCGGCCCGACCTGCCAAAATCAAAAAAACATACTTGTAGAAACTAGATATGACATTTATTAATATGATAAACTTCAAAATTTTCATATCCTATGTTACTTTTACATAAAATTTAAAAATTTACATCTCAAGTAACATGCAAACTACTTATATTAGTTATATAAAGTATAAATATTGATAATAAAATCATTTATACTTATTAATAATATTAAAAAATCAATGAAAAATAAAATAAAATGAAGGATTTTAGATAGATATTTTAGAACCTCGGCTCGTTCAATCATGCCCTATTTTGCTAAGGTCTACTTATAGCTTATCATTGTGCCTCATTCGGTATAAAATATGGTAAAACGCTATGGCCTGTGGGTGCTTTGTAGGTTTATTTGCGATTCGACCCTTGCCTTTTCCTTCTATCGCACTCGACGGTCCCCGAGACCTTGACCAGACATCTTCTTTATTTTATATGTGAAAATCAAGATAATTAAATTAAATTAAATTAAATTAAAGGACGAGTTGGGGAGTACGAGGAGGGGATATAAATAATATCACGAATGGGTTCCCTAAAGTCTATACTATAGTATACCCATTTGAATTTTTAATTAATAATAAATTAAGACAACCGGTGTTTTCCTTTATTCCCATATTGGCAAGAGGGATCACCGTTACAGGACAACCACAACGCAGATGGATTTTTATTAGTTTTGACATATCAATAAATAATCACATACATATCTACTTGTTAATCAGAGATTAGTGGTCATAGTTAATGCTAATTGGAATGTTGTTGGAAGCAAGAATAAAGAAAGGGCGTTCGTGCACGGGTGATGGTGCCATTTTCAAAACCAATAATATTATTTCCAATTAGCATCCAATCCAACTTAATTATTAGAATAATAATTTGATATAATAGTCTTATAGCTTTGTGTCGAATTGTTTCACGAATTTTCTAATTGAGGCAAAGTTTAATTGTCATGTCCCTATAATGATGTATTAATTTAATACATTAGATATTTTTATGCATAGTCCATTTAAGTATATGGGCTAATGGGTCGGGTCTAGGCCCATTTTATTTTCAAAATCCAGGCCCAAGCCCAGACCTGATCCAAACAAAATGGATCGCGTTCGGGTTGGGCCGGCCCAATTTAACACGTATGTATATCATGTGTTCCGTTCTTGTATTTGCCTGGTTGTTTCTTATGCATGTGTGCATGTTTAAGACTTTAAGTATGCTAACTAATTTCTTTAATGTTTTTTTATTTTTTATTTTTTATTTCCTGCAAAAAAAAATGTTAGAAGAAAACATATATTTTGTTATTTATTTTTTTCTTTTTATTTATAAACAAAATCGTGTTTCTGACATTAGTTGTATGTTGGAAATAGAAATGTGGTAAAAAATATGATGACTTAAACTACCATTCAATTCACCACTACGTATTCTATTGTAGATGCGGACACTATGACCCATTCCATTCTTGCATATTAATGTAATAATGTCCTCAATCCACGATAATGGATATGATTATTAATGGTTCTAAGCATTTATTCTACACTCGAAGTAAGCATAAGAAAGTTAGAATATGGTTAGTAAGTTGACGGCTTGACATATTTTTTGTACTGCGGGGTTAATAATTTGAGTTTGAGCTTTAGAATGGGTCGGGCTATCGGGCTTGCTGTTTGGGCCTTCTCAGGCCTGAACCCGGCCCGATAATCAATATAGGCTCATTTTGAGGCCCATGCTCGTCCACTAAATTTCAGGTTTGAGTTTGGGTCAGGTTTTGGACCGAGTCGGGCTGGGTTTTGGACCGAGTCGGACTGACCCATCCCAATGCCCAACTCCATCGTAGTCCTGTTTCCCAAATTTCTTAGCAAGGCTATCTAGAACGAAAGAGTATCAGTGGTACAGGGGTAAACTCACTGCGGTAACCCGGTAAGCCGAGATTTCCTCTACTAGCTTGGCTCCAAAAGAAGGAGACCACTTGTAGAATCAGATCCACGAGCCATCGATACCTTGTAGCGATCCATGCGTAAGAGTTTTCAGAGATGCCCTCCGAGTCAACTTCAACGATGAGTTGGTGTTTCGATATCATCCACATGCAGTGAAAAGCATCTTTAGAAACTTCAATCTCCAAGATTTCTCTTGCCCATTTCAAAGATGTGATGATCTTAGATAATTCCACGATGAGACATTTGTAATACTCCATCCAAAGGAGGCGAGATTCTTCGCAGATATCCACCGTCCAGAAGGGAAGGAGAGTCTTTCCATTAATGTTTGGACGAACCCATCAAAGGGTCTGGATTTCCCTTGGAGACGAGCAAGATCGTAGTTGGAGAGGCAAGCTTAGATGTCTCGCTAGAGCTCTTCTTCGTCTCCGGAATGGGGGAGGCTGATCGATGGCGTTTGAGCGTGTGAGGAGGCGCCATAGAGTGTGGCACCCCCAATAAGGAGGATACTCGGTAGATCCAGGATCGTCTGCCGTGGGCCAAAATGCAGCAGAGACTGTTGTGGCCATGGGAACCGCTCGATCTTGATCGAGCGGTTCGCACGATTTTGCACTTTTTGTGGGCTCGCACCGTGCAAAATCGTGATCGAGCGGTTCCCACGATTACAACAGGCACAACATCACAGCAGAGGATCCTCTCCCCCATTTCCATGCATGTAAGCTCCGCACTCGAAATGCATGCACACTCAAGCGAGAGAAAATGGCATAAAAGACTGAAAAATAAAATTTCTTTTTCCGTTTGTATTCATACATCCACATTGTATCCATTCCATGGCCACAAAATAATACATCTATGCATTTGTAGAATGTCCATACACAAATATTACATAACCATAACTCTCCAAAAAGCTACCAATAAAAGTAGAAATAATACTATACCACAAAAGAGGGATAGCTGCACAAAAAGAAGCTCCAAACAAAGTCCTCGTTGTTGCGGCTGCTCCAGTGCACTTGCAGATCCAACACAAAGGGTATGTTATGAGAAAATTTGCTTACTGCTGTTCTAAAAACTAATTGTTCTAAAAACTAATGGCAAATGAAGATACTAAGTGAAAGTTTGTAAAATAGAACAATTGTGTAAATCATCACAAAAAGAACCACACTTTGATCTCTTCATTAACCTTTATCACCCAAGCATCATGGATATTCTGTCGTCTTGATCCACGTGGGACCTCACACTATGACTTCAAGGAATTGGGTACCTTAGACTTTTGATGCCTCCATATACATGTCGATGGTGTACGAGCATCCTAATTAAGTTCCCAACACGTCTACTGGATTCTTATCCAATGTGTGATATTTCCATGTTTAATCCCGAGTATTGTACTAGATTTACCAAGATGTTTACCAACTACATAAGCCATCATGAACACCCAAGTCCATTACCCATTGATAAAGGGCATGAGTCAGGGCATCGATCACTAAGATCATCCATTAACATAGTCGGAAAAAACACCGACTAACCCAACCGCTCCTTATACACAAAAAAGCTTGTTTCATTCCTCACTTCAGTAAGGGATGATGGGATTCAGGGATTGAAAAAGGAATTACAGGATTAGAAAGGAGATAAAAGAAAACGGATCAGATACGGATCGGATATGCCTATTTTTATATCCATATCCGTTTCATCTCTATCAAATACGAATGGATATGATTCAGATATGCATTAAGGAAACCATATCCTATATGAATCGGATATTTATCAAATCCGAATCGAATAAAGAGCGGACCCAAATACATATTGAATAAAGAACTAATCCAAATATGAATCGAATAAAGTGTGAAATCTAAATATGGATACAATAAACATAGAATCCGAATGCGGTCGAATAAAGATTACATACAAATATGAGTTGAATTTTTATCATAGTTCGTAATGATTTTAAAAAATGATAATGAAAAATAAGTTGCATCATGATAAAAGGGAGCGTCAAGGTTCTTGACCGGAAGCAAAAAAGGTCAGGATTTTGTAAATTTTGTTCGTGCCCATTCCCAAACAAATGAAAGTTTATTAATATCCTTAATATATTGTATTTTATAATGTATAATACTAATATAATAATACAAGGTTACATGCTGCGAGCCACATAAGCAAACAAGCACAACCAAAACAAGCAAATATATGTACACATAATGAGACCCCCATCCATTACGATGGGCTTCACCATCCTGTCTTGTGGAGAGTGTAGAAAAAAAAGGTTTTTCAACCGAGTTAACAGAACAAATGGTTAAGATTCAATGTATATCAACACTACCGATTTGATAACAAATGGTTAAGATTCAATGTATATCAACACTACCGATTTGATATCGAATCAAACTCGAATACGAAGATTTGAACTTTCTTATCCAAAAAATAACTTGAATATAGATCACAGTTTAATATAACTTGAATATAGATCACAGAATGATTTGATTAACAACTTTAGGTAGGATATAACATTACAACAAATTATCATATTGGCTACAAATTACGCGAATGAAAAATTCTAGCTATGAGTTGTTTCTTTTGCAACAAACTTTTTTGTCGCCACAAAGTAAGAGATATGTTAGCTACATATTTGTTAGGCATTACATGCAAAAAAGAAATCATGTCGCTAGAGTAGTGACAATGGATCATATTATTGCTACAATTCTTTGGATACCTACTTTTGACGATGGATCTTGTATGACAGTTAAACCATCACAAGTTAAAGTTTTTGTTGCCCAATTATATAATATGTTGAAATAGATCGTTGCTAATTTTTTTTATTTTTAAATTTCATTACTAATTCTACTATGAAGCTCTTTATTTATTGATTAATTATTTTATCGTAAATGAAATGACAAACATCCATATTTTAATCTACTTTTATCTATATTCAACCTATTTTTTAAAAGAATTTGTTACCCCAAATTTCGTCCAGCTTGTGGCGATACAAATTTCATTGTTGAAAGCTATACATTCCGTAATCCCCAAAAAAATATTTTATAGTATAAGAAGTTAAGAACAAGTTTAAGATTTACGCAATTAAAATCAAATATAGCTCAAAATTCCACAAAAAGTACTTTATTGAATATTTGGATTTATAAATGTTAGTGGGAAAATGAGTTTCAATTAAAAACTTCCAAAACTATTAAGAGTGTACCCATAGATTCCGCAACCAATTTAAAACACCAAAATTATTAAGGTTGTACCCATCGATTTGGCATGCACTCCCAAATAAAGTGAATTGTTTGATACGACCTCGTTAAAAAAATAAAATGTCAGCCTTAATATCAAATATTATTCTTATGTTTATATAAATGGTATAGGAAAATAAATCAAACATCAAGACTCCCATTGATTGGTATAATTAATAAACCTATAAAGTCAGCTCTCTATCACATCTCTTAACATTTAGTAATATAGATATCCCATTTGTTAACCATTTATTCATCCTAACATTTGCTACATCTCCTATTAATATAAGGGAAAAATGAAGCTACATCGGGGGTGCAACCAACTAGTTACATCGGACCATTTTTCTTATTGGTTATTTTATTTTATTTTTTTGAAGGAAACATATGGGGGCTTAGTTTATTGAGTAGAATATGTGTTTCAAAATTCATACAAAACAAACATTCCTAACATTCCCACCTAGATAGAGTCAATTTTAGCAATTCTTAGACCCCTAAATGTGTTAGTCTTGATGGAAATGATAGAAGTGTCGAATTTAGTTGAGTTTACCATGAGACCATGGTGATATATGATGATTTAAATCCCCTTAGATTTCATTTCAAAAACACAAAAAACCAATGAAAAATGGTCGGATGCAGCTTCCCCAACCGCTTAATATAATCCAAATCAAAATAACAAGTCATTAATTATGTACTTTTATTTAAGGATATTGTGTAGATATAGAGATAAAGTATTAGAATTAAATGGATCAAAATATTATAGAGATTTTTTTGGAATCATTAAACTAATCCATGTATTGTTTTTAATAAATACAAAGGAGAGCGCCACCACTATGACAAATCTAAACTATTGTTGGGTTATATTGACATATAATTTAATGAGTACCCTAACAATAGACCCACCTGAGTAGCCTTATAGGTATATATCAACTTTGGTTCTAGAGCCATGAAGGCATTAATATACTAATGTGCATATTAACCATCATGACCTCATGGATCCCGAAAACCCTACCAAGAATAGGAAGAAAGATGCAAACAAAAGAAATAAATAATAATGCAAGTTGTTCCCATGTTAGGGTTTCTTCTTTTTTTAAGACCCTAGTGGGCATTTAAAAATAGGCTAGTGATTAGAGAAAGGAAAGAAATGGAAACAACCTTATTTCTTGCAATTGCAGGGTCTTTCCACTTAGGAGTTTGGAATATTAAAATGATGGAAAGTTGAAAATGTAGATGAAAGAAAGGGAACCATAGCATTGGGGGAGGAGGTAGTATCACTTGTCCCTAGATATAAGATACACCACTTTGTCCCCTCTTTCCTTTGTCTTCCCCTTTCTTCTCTCTTCGCATCAACACATCTTTTCCTTCTTCTTCCTCCTCCTCATCTTGAGCATCAGATCTCGAAGGATCAACAGAGAGAAAAGGTGGTTCGAAGCTTCAATCGTTGGTTTCTCACGCTTGTTTGCTGGATTCGATATGTCGACACGTGTCGTCGTAACTTTACTGGTGTATTTATTCTCATACTCGATCTACATGTGTTCTTCAGAAGGAGATGGGAAGAGGAAAGATTGTTATAAGGAGGATCGACAACGCGACCAGTAGACAGGTGACATTCTCTAAGAGGAGGAGTGGGTTGATGAAGAAGGCGAAGGAGCTTTCTATCCTCTGTGACGCTGAGATCGGTCTCATCATCTTCTCCAGCACCGATCGCCTCTACGACTTTGCAAGCACTAGGTAATTTTTTTCTACGATTCACTCAGCTTTGACTCCTTCAAGTAATTGATAAGTTTTTTTCTCTACTTTTAGGAGTATATTTGGTAAATGGTTGGGGAGCAAATAGGATGTGATCCAAAATGTGTGTCCATGGTGGGTGCAAAGAATCTTTGGTGAAATGCATGTCATGGACGGGTTAATATCATTTCTAGGGTTAGGTTTTACTAATTCTTGTGTTTTTTCAAAAGTTCATAATCTCCTCCGTCTAATTTTCTTCCTTATTTGCCTTTGTTTCTGTGCCAACCAAATTGGACTTCCATACAAATTTGCAAACACTATAAAAAATACCTTTTTACCCAACATTAGTTTAATGGTTTCAGATTTAATATTTTACTATTTTTAGCAATATATTCACCATTTATATGACACAAGTATATCAAAATTGAACCATCTGAGTTTCCTTAGAAAGTAATGTAGAGTGCAATTTTTTATCCATATTTCAATATGTTTCACCATGGATATGATCCTATGATGTGCTATAGAAACATACATCCCTGAGATTTTTCTCAACAGTCACATAAATCGAATATAAAATATATAGAAAATCTATCTTAGAAATAAAAAGTATAGTTTCTATTTACAGTTTAACCAATATGTTAACCTTTGGTATTCTTTTTTTTTGCAAAGATAAGTTGAAAACTATGACAATAAACAAGGGGATCCTTCATATGAAAGGGATAGGTCACATGCTAACATGTAACTCAAGTACATATTTACACTATTTCATTGGTTTCAAATGGTATCAAGACAACATGTTATATACCATAAACTCTTGTAACTTTCGAATCACATAAAGTTTTGTGTGTTCGACTATTTTTGCACTGTTGGAGATGACCGTGCAGGGTCGGTCCTGGGCATAGTTTTTAAGTACGATTGCCCATTGCATGTTAACTTTAGGATTCTAGTTTTACATATGATCTGGTTTTTACTTTAAGAATAAAACAATACCTGCCCTATTGGACCCTTACAGAATTGAATTTTCGGTGAAACAACTCATTGAAAATGAGTTTTTATATATTCGAATTTTCGGTAAACAGCTCAATGCTAAAATCAAAAATTTAATGAGATTAGATAATGACCGATTATTCTCAAAAACAGAATATTCCATTTTGTACTTGATGGTAAACACACTAGGGATAGTTTGTTCTTATTAATTTTTTTGTAAGGACCCTTTTTTTCTTCTGTCTAGGGCCCATGAAATGTCAGGAACAACATTGTGACCATGGGAAGTAGATAGTGCAAGAGAACCACATAAAGTGAGAGAAATAGACTTCATGTGTAAGGATCAAGCCTAAACCAAAATAGTTGAAAAGATTAATAGATCAAAGAGACAAGTTTGGAATTCAGTAAACCCGAGGAATATCCGCCTTGTATGCACTCTTCATTCCCTTTACTCGGGCTATCATATACTCTTGACTTCTACACGACTGAATCATCCCTTCTCTTTCTTCATGAATATGTATTCTTATGTTATTTTTATTACTAAAATAGTCGTCATATCCTTCTGACACGTTAAAGAAAGAAGACGTCGATGTTTTGATTTGCCCTAGCATCTTCAAATATGTAATCGATTCTTTTTAGCATATGTTGATGACCTAAATAAAAGGATATGTTCCACTCTATTCATTTAGATTTAGGGAAAGTAAATAAAAGTTAGAATGGAAAACTATGAGGTGGGATGCCTAAGAATTCTGAGAGATTGAAAACGGTTTAAAGAGTAAATAAAAGGACTAGTGATAGTATAGCAAAAAGAAGCGAGTTCTCGTAGGGAAAGTTGCTAAATGAAGAGTGATTCATGAAAGGTCAAATCTCATGTCTTATTAGGATCAGCAAGAGAATAGTCAATAGGAGTTCCACCCATGTCGAGGAAAATCTCACAAAAGTACTCTGGAAGCAGTAAAGAGATACAATCACTTGCTCAGTAGGGGTGTCCATAGGATGGATACCTAACTCATTTGATTTTGACCCACCTTGACTAGTTATTAGGACACAGGTCAACCCGCCCAGTTTCAACGGGTACCTGATTGTAACGGAGCCATGTTAATATCAACAGGTAATGGATACTTGCGAGTACCCGTGGAAGTACCGCCTCTATAAAGAGGAAATATTATATAAATGTTAATCAAATGGCAAAATCAATAATTATATTTTTGTTCATAAACTCTATTTATTAACTTGGATCCAACTTGACATACTAAAGGAAACGATTATGTATTCTGAAGGATAATACAACTTTTATACAACTATGATAATGATCCAATTTAAATCCGATATCTTTAAATACATCGAACCAAACACATTTAAAAAAAAAGAATGAGATACGATAATTGAGATCAAAATATATCCTTTCAATTTCAGTAATTGTATTATAATAATCATCACAACCTCGTCTGATACTTTTCACATAAACACCGGTTAGACGATCGTCTTCGTTTGCCATTTTCTTCAAATGACAATCATTTATAAATATAACCATTGTGATAATGAACATAAGTACACGGTCTCATCACCAATATATATACAAATCTTACATCCATCGTCGATCTTTATTTCTTTTAAGAACAAGAATTCTATATTTAAATCGGTCTAGGAACTTTATTCATCATCCATTCCAAACATAGCCTTAAATTCTGTATGGGTTCAACGGGGCTGCCTCCGCCTCATTTTCTGGTGACTTTTTTTAAATATTATTATGTATTTTCATCACTACATCCCTCTAATATGTCATTCTAATTTCATCGGAAATATAGACTCATATGCATTCACTAAACCCTTTATAATGTTGTCGGACTATTGAATTGTCTTTGCAGAAAAAAAGGTTCTTCTATCTTCTATTTTTATCTGAATAATAATATGGTTTACCATCGAAGTCGTTAATGCATTCACTACCTGAGCGTAAGTCCGGACATGCCAACTAGCTGTTTGTACTCCGACCCGATTAGTTAGCATATGCATGAAAATCATTTATGATCCACAATATTGCTGCATGCATTAGAAATATCTGCTCACGATCTTTATCATGTGTTTTAACACCAGGATATCAAAGTAGCTTAAGATCGTCGACTAGATGTTATAAGTATACATCGTCGACCAGGATATCAAAGTAGCTTAATATATTACTTTTTTGGAATAGATAAAAGAGAAATTATTTATTTAATGTATTAAAAAAGAGAGGAAAAGTAGGCCCCACATGAGAGAGAGAGAGAGGGAGGTTTGTGGGGGGCCCTAGCCGAACATGACCTAAATGATTTCCACTTCTCATAATACGACACGTCATTTTATCTTCGTACTTATCCTCATGATGCCACGTCATCCATTTCGATGTGCAATACGGCATAAAATACCATTCTAATGTCGAAGTTAAAGAGAAGCAGTGTAACATTTTTACAAGTTAATGTTTTTCATTCATATTAGTGTTGATTCAGATAAGATGAAAAATTTTATGCTGACTCATTGCATCAGGGATGTTAATCTAATGCATGCATAACCATATGGTTTGCATGGGTGTTGTGTAATTAAAGTGCATGACAAGCTTTGTTAAATTTTTATCTATTGCTATATATCATGCTCCCTTGTTTCTCCCCTTGCCAAATCAACAACTATGAATTTATACATCTCATATTCTCACATTATCATTGTGGTCTTAAATGGGAGTATGATGACAAGCTTGTGAAAAAAATTTCTAGCAGCATGAAATCCATTATAGATCGTTACAAGAAGGCAAAAGAAGAACCGCATATGGCGATGAACGCGACTTCAGAAATAAAGGTACAAATTTTTGGAAGGGTTTATCATTATGTTCAATCTTTCATGTACATTTGGACTGCTAATTTAGTTCTCTACATGCTTCAGTCAGCACAGACATTTTTATTTAGATATAAAAAATATAGTTTCGAATTAAAAAGAAAATCAAAATAAAATACACTGAAAACAGAAAGAATCAACATAAAATCCACCTCGAGCAAGTAAAATTCAGCCAACTAAGCCGATTAGTCAGTCCGATTGTTTTATGCAAGAAAGTAATCAGACCAAATAATGATCATTGCAGGAATTAGACTAATTAAGTATTAGACCAACTAGTGGGCACACACCAATTTGCATATTAATATATCTAAATTTAAGAAGCAAGTAGATTAAAAATCCACAAAGTTATCAAAATCTTTGAATCAGGGTACTTAAGGCTAGTCTGAACATATTTATTTCTCTAGAAATTTTTTTTCTATGCAGTTAAGAATCTTGAGATAAAAATGCAAAAGAATAGGAGATCAGAGAAACTGGAAGCATCAATACATCAACCACTTCCTTATGATTCTTTCTTTTACCTCGTGATAGGGTCTTTCCACTACTGACCAAAGTTTAAAAAACGCAAAGCGATCGGAGGCGTTTTCCCTGAAATTGAGGCGAAGCATAAGAGCCTCGAGGCGGTCGAGGCATAAGCCTCATTTTTGAAAAAAAAATAAAATGAAAGCAAAATACCTTAAAAAGAATATAATAATATTAAATTTTGCCAAAAACACATTAAAAAATAATTTCAGATTGGTAAATGATATAAAACATAAGCGATGAGAGTATTGAAGTTAAAAAAACTAATATTAAGCAACTAATATATAAAATATCAAGTTCCAACTTCAACGATTCTATATGAGTATTGAACTAAAGTCTATACTTAATACTAAAAGTACAATAAAAACCATATTCTTTAATGTTCAAAGTAAAAAAAAAGGTTGATATGCCTTGAATCCCAACCATGTCTTGGTGGGCGTAGTTGGAGAACTATCATATGCACCTCTTGTCGTATCATACCCAACAAGACAGGGGTCTCACAACTCATACAACCAAATAATAAAATTAAGTTGCAAACTTGAACTAAAATAAATAATTTACTACAATTTAAACTCAAATCTATATGCAATAGAACTAGTATGTGTAGATGTATGATAAATTGAACATGATGTATACAAGATCATTGAACTTCGCTTGTTTCAGGCGATCTTTTCTTTTTTGCTTGGAGCTATATATAGAAATATGCAACTATGCAAGGTTTAACATGAAAACATAAACACAAACATAAAAAAAACATAATGCTTAAGTTAAGATATGGTTGGATGCAAAGCAAATAATCAAAAAGTAAAACTCCAGCTCGAGGCTTACGCCTCCGCCTCACCTCGAGCGCCCCGCGCCTCGAACGCCTCAAGCCAAGTCAAGATGTACGTCCCACCCATAGGACCTGAGGCATACACCTCGGGGCGATTTTGGCACGCCTTGCCTCGAGGCATACGCTTTTGCGTCTCGAGATGCCGCTTTTTAAAACTATACTATTGACATGCATCAGTGATAACTTATGACTGCTCTTCAGAATAGGTAGTGGGTTTGATAATCTAAATCGATGCATTCTGTTGATTAGTATTACGTTAAAAAAATTCCTAATATAATACTCGAGGGAAAAAAAGGTCTGTCTTACATACCTCAATATACTGATTGCAAGTATCCAGATTCTAGAATGAGAAGAATTCTTATGTTGAACAAGAGGATTAAAATGGGCAGGCTTCTCCACAATATGCTTTCACGTCTAAACATAAATTTCTTGATTTGTTTTGCCATGCCTCCTCTAGTTGATGACATCAATATTCATGATAGAAAAAATACACAATAATCAGAGTGTGTTATTATATTAGATCCCCCCTCAGATGGTCTTCCTATTAAACTTCATTCTATTACTAAAATTTCCTCAACACATACAAGATGATAAATGTTTTCAGGTTTCTTTTCTCATAGACCAGATTCGTTTTCATTCATTTATTACCTCTTAAACAAAATGTGATGACCTGATTGA
Organism: Ottelia alismoides; assembly: GCA_037367405.1. Lineage (NCBI taxonomy): Eukaryota > Viridiplantae > Streptophyta > Magnoliopsida > Alismatales > Hydrocharitaceae > Ottelia > Ottelia alismoides. Next base: position 274,857 of record JAZKJV010002696.1, read on the forward strand.
TGAAGAAAAGTTCAAGGACTGGTGAGATGGAAGCTCATTGTTGATTGGCAAGAATACCTACATAAACAACAAATCATATTCTTCGACAAAGAAGATGAGAAGGCAACTGCATGTTTCTTGCATAAATGGGATTAATCAAGCAAGGAGATAGGATATTGCTTCTCTCTTTTTTTTGTTAATTTAACTATAAATAGATTCAAAAAAATTAATGATGACTTATCATATATAAACACAGCTATTTATTTATATCGTGTTATGATGTGGAAAACTATTGAAGTACCTCTTCCTTTCCATGTATGGCAGTTCTGGCAAAGAGAAGCAGCGAGTCTGGGGCAACAACTTCACAACCTGCAAGAAAATCATAGGTAATGACTCCCATCCCCAGTCAAAGAAAAACAAAAAAAACAGTGTCCTGCCCATGAAACGAATGTTCACTATAAAAATTATGCACAGACACATTAAAAATGTACTGACAAAAAATGCTTTAAATAAATATATGAGACATGGGCTTTCTAAACATGATGTGGTTTTAAAGAATGTGTATTTTTTGGCGCTCACCCAACTTGGCCTCAAAGAATGTCTGATGAAAACAGTAGGATAAGCTCCAACTAGAAGGAAAAAAAGTACAAATATCTATTCAGAACTCAATATCTGCTACAAGCCACAAGGTAAACGAGAGGTAGCTGGAGATTATTCTATAACAACACTGGCTACTATTATCAAGTGGTGTATAACATCAGTTCTAAGTACTGCTTAGATTTTCACTACGATTAATAGTCGCAAAATTGTACAAGAATGATCCTTGAAATTCAGACGGGGTCTTAATTTAGTACGCCAAAAAAAAATCTACTAACTAGCTTATGTAAAGCTGGAAGAAGTAAACTGGGGGAATGAGAAGTAGGTCCCAGGGCCCTGCCTTTCTTTGAGGCAAAAAATAGACACAGGAGCTTCTTTCTAAGACACGGTCTTCGCTCACTCTTTCAAAAATTTATTTCCGACAATGATATGTTGAGTTTGTTGAGCCAAGACTTGACCTGCTAAGCTAGGCTTTCCTTTGCTCCATCTCTTTCTTCTTGCTCTGATTGCATGGTAATTTAAAAATTCTTCTTATCTATATGAAAATACTAAAGGAAAATCTTAAATCACTTTTTTTCAGCTAGCTGAGTTTTTTTAAGGGAAAAAGGGCTTTGGCCCCTTTTCCCAGCTCCCACTTCGCTTTCCTCTCATGGCGCCCTTTTCAGCAAAAAAAAACATGAAGACCATGTTCTGTTAGCCAGATCATGACCAACTCCATTATATTTAGGAAGTTGAACATTCATGCAACCAGCAGGGGGGGAAAACTAGCCTCAGTGACCCACCTGCCTCAGAGGACTCTCAAATGGTAATTGTTGCTCGGACAAAAGTAACCATGCCGGAACACAACATGGACAGATCCATGATAAGGAAATTTCCATGATTTTTTTAAAATGGTGCCATGATAAGTAACATGAAAATGGAAGAGGCAAGATATAGAAGTGGGGTGAAAAAATGTCTTCTTCAAAAAAAAAATCACTATGGAATCGATTAGGTAGACTGAAGAACTTTGTGCATCTTGAAACCGCTACATTCAAGAAGAGCATGTACATAATAAGGTAACTAGTGTTACCACATGAGGGTGGGAGCTCCATCAATGTAGGTGCGAAGAAGTTTAAATCTGCTGGTGTAGTGGTTTAGATGCCAAAAACTTGTGTATTTATGAACAGTGCCTGAAATTCATTCATAAAGATAAAAAAACATACAACTCATACTTTCAACCTGTGGAAAAACGTGGATTGCATGTCATGTATATCTTGATGCTCCTAATTTGAGACAACCTATTGGGTATTCTGGGCCTCCATTTACGAATTTGAGCACCGAGGGCAGGGACTGGACACTGGTGGTGATGAGCAAAGGAGTAATATGCCTTTGACATGGCTAAGGGTAGGAAGCAAAGGGAGTCTGTTAGGAAGGGGCTTGCATGAATTTTTAATGAAAAGATTGGTAGTGCTGACCCTCAGGACTATGAACGATGCCTTACAAGAAAGGCAGGTAGTCAAACTGATGGTGTTGGAGAAAAACCTATGCAACAAGGTGATGTGTCCCTTTCTACTATTTTAGTCAAATAAGAGCTGTCAAAAAACAAGGTGATGTGTCTGCCATAGCAGAACAATGCATTTCAACAATCGATCGTTGCTTCCATGCAGGATGCCTTCGTATTCACAGGGTGTCATAAACATTATTCCAAAGTTGGCTTGTTTCTTCACCCAGAGACTTTAGCAAGTGGATTGGTTTCTTCCTCTTGTTTAACGACTTGTCTCCCCTAGGTGGTTGCGGAATCAGCAACCTTGGTGGAAAACTATTTATGTGCAAGGGAAAACAAAGTTCGAAAAGTCGAAAACAGGCATATATATATATATATATATATCACCTTGAATAGAGATTTAGGGAGTCATGTAGCCTTCAAAGCAAGTCAGTGGATTCCTAACAGAAAGATCTGTATGTGTCCCGAATATGGAAGCTATCTTTATACCACTTCTTAGCATCTACCTCAAACAGAGCAGAAGCGGTACAAAGACGGCTTCCATATTCGGGGGACGCCTATAAATCTTTGTGTTGGGATTGTTGAATGAGGATGTGAAACAAGACAGCAACATATTACATGTATGGCTACTATGCAGGACAAGACTAGCAAGAGTCTAGTAACAGAATTTTACCAGTGCATGTGGATTGTCAAGCTAGTAATGTTTATAGTTCGAAACATATGTAAAGCATCTCTTTCCCACTTGCTCCTTTGAGCAGATGACCTCTGGGCTAAGTCAGGTATAGAACTGGATGCATTATATTTTTGATCAGGCTGCTAAAATGACCATAGAGAGGGGATGTAGGCCTCAATATTCAATGTACACAGACATCGCTAAGATAGTATGTAACCAAGTGGTTTGGCACTTGTGGCCGCAAAGGAACCCTACAATATAGTATGTAACCAAGTGGTTTGGCACTTGTGGCCGCAAAGGAACCCTACAACAATAGGGAGACTTTATGTTGAGAATTTGGTATTCGATGCATTTTCTTGGTCCTGGTCATTGGTGTTGGCTCGAAAGAATGGTTCATGAGGGTGTATGTCCACATTGCGTTGTTATTGTGCAGTTTCATTAATGAATGATACGAGCTGACAATTTCTTTGTACGTGTCAAGAAACAATTAGAAGTGCCAATGTGAGAGAAAAATCATGGTATGGTGAGAGAAAAATAGCAGTATGTCCTCAGTTGTAAGCATTGAGATCAAGTTCTCTTCTTTTCAAGATGGTAACCTCATTTCATGAGATACATGAACTCAATTACATAATATGCTCTAGATCTGAATTTACAATGCAATGACAAGGAAATTGAATACCAATCTGTTCTGTAAATTCAACTGAAACATTAACTAGATTTTTTAATAAAACATTTAACATCTTGGCTTAAACCTGTCTTATAACAAAGATACTGTCAAAATACTGGAAAGCCATACACTTTCAAGTTAGATGTTATAATTTATATAAAATACAACAAAAGGCAAAACCATCTTAGACGAACTTCCACTGACTTTGCAGGCAACTAATGGGAGAAGAGCTCTCCGGCTTGACCGTCGAAGATCTGCAGAGTATAGAGAACCAACTGGAAATGAGTCTGCGCATCGTCAGAATGAAGAAGGTCAAGATCTATCCAAGATTACAAAGCTAGGCCTATGTCTTGTACAGCTTAATTACAGTGATGTGTCCACACTATAATTTATATATACATTCATGCAGGATCAGATACTGAGGGACGAAATTCAAGAACTACTCCAGAAGGTCTTTGAATCATACCAAATCAAATGATTACTTTTATATTCCAAATTGGCATGACTTTTGTGGTTTTTCCTGCAGGGAAACCTCATCCATCAAGAAAACATGGAACTCTACAGGAAGATAAACGTCATTCGCCGAGAAAACATGGAATTGAGCAAAAAGGTACTGATCAAATGATGAAGAAGTCCAAAAACACGAGATAATCTGAGCAGCATAGAAAGTGGAATGGTGATTAATACATACAATAGTAAATTAAATTTCAGGTTTACAGCACAACAGGAATTAACATTTTAGATATCAGTGCAACGGCTCCGCAGAATATTCACATCAAGGAAGATGTTCATGCATCTGTTACTCTCAAGCTAAGCCAACCACAGTTGGAAACAGAAAACATGTTGAACACTCCAAAACTAGAGTAATTGCTCCTGTTATATTTTAAAAAAATCGCTTGATCTATAAAAAAAACATTGGACTCACTTTATCTTTATGAGGTATAACAATAAGTAAGCATTTTTCTGTAGATTAAAGCTTAACTGAGAGGAACTAAAGGAGGGGAATCAGGAGAAAGTGGCTCGATTTCCCGCTAGCACCAATATGCCATTACAATATCGAATCGCTTCCATTGAACTACTGATACAACTTGGTGTGAGAAAGATAAGAACTGATACAAGGAGTTGTATATCACATGCAATTTTATATGTAATAGATGTGAGAAGAAATGCAAGAAAATATAAACATTTTGTGCATCAATTGTTTCCATTCCAAATTAGAAGAAAGCACAGCATTTATGTATGGAAACAGCGGCAATTTCACTGTAAATAACAGATGGGGATACAGCACTCTGTTTGTAGCCTAGTCAGGTCAGAGGTTTTTTCTTATGGGTAGTCAAATAATCTTTCTTACCAGTTCGAAGCAAATAGAAACAGTTTTTTTTTTCAAAAGTAAAAGGATGAGCATGCAAGGAAATTAATTGTCCAAGAATTCATGCAAAATGAAAGGGAGCACAAGGCCAACTCCAAACACCATAAAATACCCGCTATGGAACCCTCAAAAGCCACTGCTATGTTAATGTTATGATCTTTAAACATCAAATGGACTATTGACTGGATGGATGTATTTGCACAAGGAGCACCCATTTGGAAATGAAATCCAGACATTACTTTCGTGATAAATTCTAAAAAAGCTGATTCAAAGAAATAAAAACATGAACGTACTTATTAGGGATGATTATATCAGAGCAACAATTGTGAGAAATTACAACCTGCTTCTTAAAGATTTAGTAATTGTAATTGATAGCAGCCATTTTCACTATTTTCTGTCATTGTTGGGTCAGCTACAGTCAGAGTGAGAATATTTTTCATTAAACGACTCCAGACCTCCCTTGCCAAATCACTATATGGGTTGTCTTGTCCCCCTGATGACTATCGACCACTGTTCCTCTTTCTCTCACCTCTGCTTCAGCAACCCATTCGAATGTGGATTGGAGCATCATTAACAATCAAATATCTAAAGTAAGAGGCTGTGAAGCTTCTGCTTATATACTCTTTTAAATACTTTTCCCATCCATTGTTTGAGAACCTTATGAAGACCTATAGCATGTTGTAATAAAATTTAACTGTTATTCACCATCAATAATAAAGAATCATCCTGATTCATACATGTAGTAATTGGCACACGACAACCCAATATCGTGTTGCAATGTTGTCAAAGGAGAAGGATTAGCTGGTGGCATGAGGCGGTCTCATATGCATTGCATGGATGTTAACCTGTACAATATAGGTATTTATATCACAAAGGAGCATGTATGGTTCTTATAAATCTTATTCTTAACTGGTGATGTGAGGCCCCCGTATGCATCGTGTGGATGTTGGGACTCGTTTAGCTTTTGGAGTGACAAGTGGTTGGGAGGGGATCCTCTGTGTGTTCGTTACCCGCGGCTGTTTGCATTGGCGGCTGACAAGGATGCCTCTGTCGCCTCTTGCTGGGCGGAGGGGTGTTGGTGTCCGCGGTTTGTGGCAAGCTTCTCGGACCAAAGGCTTGAAGACTTTCTTTCTCTTCTCGACTGCCTCGCTGCGGCTGGTAGGCCTTATGAGGGGCGGGATCACTGGGTGTGGAGGGACGGCAGCTTTTCCACGCACAAGGCCTATGATGCGTTGGCCCTTCCTTTGCGCGGGGGCTCGGACTTGTTGGTGAGAGATTGCTGGTTCTTTTGGGGGCTAAGGCTTCCTGAGCGCCTCGGGTTCTTCTTATGGCTCTTTCGCAGGAGAAGGTCGTTGACGAGAGATCGCTGCACGAAGTTTATTGCCAATGTTTCCAATCTCTGTGGCCTTTGTATGTCGGCGGTGGAATCCTTAGAGCACTTATTCTTTGATTGCCCCACGGTGAGGGGGGTGTGGGAGGATGCTAGCTTGGATTGGGTGAATACGGTTAGCATGGAGGCCTTCTGTGACTCCTTGGCTCGTAACAGGAACAGGGCGAGGAAAGAACTTTTGATGTCAGTGGCAAGATTATGGGCAATTTGGCGTGGTCGTAATGAGGCCGTCTTCTCAAATCAAAGGTTCTACAAGGAGAACGTGATTATCCAAAGCGCAAGGTTGGTGGAGGATTGGGACGCGTCGTAGGACTTGGCGTTGTTCTCCTTTGCCTGTGGGCGTGGTGGAGGTGTTGTTGCCTCTTTATACAGTTCTTTTACCTTGTTTTTGTAATTTCGTTTTCTTGTCATTCTCTTTAATATACTGGGGTGAACACCAAAGAGTGTCTCTCCCTTTTTTTGGACTTCAAAAAAAAAAGGACTTGGTAACATGAAGGGTTGTTTATATTTATTATCTTACATATTTAAGTAAATCCAATGAAAGATATTATTGTACACAACTTTCCTTGTAGAAATAGTAGCAGTAAGTTTCACTACACAGTGGATTGTTAGTCAGAAAATTACTAACAGAAAATAATGTCTGTAATCATTTGAAGTTAGAGTAGTGCAAAGTAATCTATGGAAGTTTAAGCACTTGGATAATTACCCTTAATGATTTTCACAAGATAGAAATTACATTGTAGATCTAAAATTCTGCTTTTACCACCCAAAGTAACACTAAACCAATGCACAGTACAAGATAAGTGGAGACCAACTCCCCCAAAAACCTGCAACAATGACGACTCAGTGTGGCCCATTACAGGAGCACATCCTCATTTCAAACCAATTACACTACACTTAATTCTTTGTACTTCAATTTTCCACATGGTGTTAGAGCTGAGTCAATCAAAGAAAGGGGATTCCATTCTAATTGTTCATGCTACTATTTTAGCTCCAACCTTTTGATTTTCACAGCGGCAAGTTGCTGTATCACGGCGAGCAGCAAGGACGAGAGACTGCGGCCATCACCAGCGGTGTATGAGTTTTGATAAGGTGATGCAAAGAAGATGCTGTGTGACTCGCAACAGACGCCAATTTTCGAATGAGGGCTTCAGCGAAGGCCTCGAGGATCCCCTTTTGGGATCCCTAACAAGTAACAGCCGTGAGATCAGATCTGATGGGAAAACAAAAAAAGGGGGGGCAGAGGAGCACCACCAAAACCCAAGGCTCGATCGAACTCTCTCAAACATCCAAATTCTCCAGATCGGTCCCCTCTGGGTTCCAGATCCATCGCTGCTCTTCATCAACCGTCAACATTTGAATCCCATCGACAATCCCCAAGTAGCTCCCTCGATCGGGAATCAACCTCCAGCACAATAGCATAGGTGGTGTTGCCGCTGTTCTTCTACAGCCGTTGCAAGTAGCCGTGATCCAGCGAGCAGTAGAGCCGCCCCGATCACGGCGGCGGCGATGAAGGCGCCGCCATGACCCTCCGTGATGGAGGACGGGAGGCTCGATTACGAGACTTCGGTCCGTGTCTTTTTTTATTGGGAGTTTTTCCTTTTTTTATTATGTCCGTAACTTTTTTGCAATTGCAATGACAATTGTGCTTTTATATTGTAAGGGTCCGTTCGGTTCGGGAATAAGCATGAATAAGGATAGAGAATAAGAAGAATAAGGATCAATTCTTTGTTCGGTTGGAGGATAGGAATAAGAATAATAAGGTGAAATAAAGATAGGTAAGGTAAGATAAAGATAGGAATAAGAGTGAAATAAGATGGAATAATAGGGAATAGTCGTACCACTGAGAACCGTGTCAGGAGGAGAATTGGCCCCTTATTCCAGGGCTTATTCTCCTACCAAACAGGGCCTAACAAAATTAACAATAGTGCCCTTTCGCAATTATAATTGTGTCCTTGTATCACACAAATGGGAAGATGGTAGTGCAAATTTTGTAAGAATAGGATCTTAAACATAATTGCAATAAAGTTAGGAGTAGAAGTGTTGTAAAGGAAATTAGGAAGGACACCAAGTTTATATGTCCTTGAAACCAAGTGTATATATCATTTTTATTTATTTATTCACTTTCGGTGTGGCAAAGTCCTTGTTCAGCCTCTTCATTTTTCTCTTCATTATTTTATTTAAGTCCAAGGGAACATGGCGAGTAAAAAAAGAATGGAAAAAAAGAGAGAGAACACGATAAAAAATAAGAATAAACTACGAGAAAAAATGGAATCAGTCGAATGGAGGACAAGAAAAAAGATGATAACCGAAAAGAAAAGAAAAGTAAAGAAAGAAGAAGAGAAAAAATATGAAAGAAAATTGCAAAAAAAAAAGAGTGAAGAAGCTTGTTAGGTAGTTGTTGAGAATACTTGAAGTGCACAAATCGAAAAATATGTGTACAAAAGATATGTTACTATCTTTCTCTATACATATATATATCTCTTATTCAATGAATGGTTTGTTTTTGATCCACTTATTCTTCTAGTTATATACAATCTAAGAAATAGAAGATACTTAATTTAATATATATGGAGTATACAAGAAGGAAGCATGGTGTTGAGTTTTAATTATATGGACTTTGTTAGAGGAATCAGAAAGGGCGTACATCGCTTTAATGTATGCATAATCGGCTAAATATCAAGCTTTTTTATCGTATTGGAATGTACATCGTCAAGGATCGTATAATTAATCCGACAATCATGAACTGAAGACTTACAGAAGCAATGTATGGTTTATATCTTGACAAGGAAGTGAGGAAATGCACACATCCTTGGTAGGGATGTCAATCTGGGCATGTCCATTGGCTTACTCGAACCCACTCCACTTAATGATCCAAAACACGTTCTGTTTATTTTTAGCCGGGTTTGGGTTTGAAACTTACTACCCACTAGGTGTATGGGTTCAGGTTTGGGATTCCCTTATGGGTACTCAAACCCGAATACATTTAGGTACTCATATACATATACATATGTGTGTGCGCTATGTGTTTCACGTCATTTAATCTAGTCCAACCTAACCAATATCTAATAGTTTTTAATCTTTTATATAGAACTCTTACTATATTCTCCCAATTCATTCACTAATTCAGATTCAACTATCTTTTTGTATTCTCTAGCATACACATATTTAATCCAATATGAACAAACCACCCGATTAAAATCCATGATATTCCCCGCACATGTATTGCTATATTTGATGCCCATGCACAAACCTTACACATTATGTGTTACTCACAAACAAAATGTCAACGTGTTGTGCATCTTCAATATTTTCATTCAATATATGTCCTCAAACAATTTATACCTTTAACTGATTTATAATTGACTCTTTGTTGAATGTGTGTGTGAAGTTTCTATGTAACTTTGTTATCTTTTTGTAAGAATAAATTATATGAATAGCCAGTTTAACATTTGATTTTGTATCAGATGTGTAGATACCCGTTGGTACATGGATATCCAATGAGTACATGAGTATCCATTTAGAACTACCCGTTTAATAAATGAGCGGATTTGGATAGTAATTTTATAAATGGGTATGGATTTGGGAAATACTAAAACCCCTCCGAACCCGCTAGCATCCCTAATCCTTGGATGTGTGCATAAAGTTCTTTTCCATATATAGCAGACTGGTTCTTTTTTGCTTGGACCATTTGGATTTTTTTTACTGGCAATACAAGTTTTTAATATATTTTTCAGTTGTTTTATTTGTAGGTTATTTAAGATGTCCAGGTTTTTTTTATAGGATACTTCGTGCTTGTGATGTAGACAACAAGAATCCTCGAGTCGTCGCATTCCCTTAATCCCGCAGATACATCTATATATGATACAGGTGGGGTTTGCAGGCATGACTGAAGATTGAGTCAAAAAGTAAACACACTCACACTCCAACAGACACCCCAAGGTATCATTGCCGTTCATTGGCAAAAAAACTCGATGGAGATCGATCTTATATTCCCAAGTATACTAGCTCCGCCATCACGGTGCAGCAGTCCATGCAGCTAGGTATGCATGAAAGGTCAAGTTCCTCGCTATTTGCCAGATAGCGAGTGAAAGATCAGAGTAAAGTTGGCTAAAACTAAACTCCAGCGTAATGGCGAATGTATAGGAATGCACATGTACAAGATGCACAAGAATCATGTTCGAGTTCTCGAGACTAGTAAATACAACATGTTGCGCTGAGACATGGCTTATATATGGATGTCTGCCAACACCAGCATCGGATACGGGTGACATACCAATTTCCATCAGAAAGATCTCGGAGAAAGAGAGCTCGCTACTACCTTCACAGAAACAGCACTGCACCTGATCTCTATCTAAGTGATCGAACTGGCGACAAAACGAACATAGTAAAAAAAATCTAAATGAGAGTAAAGCACAATCTCAAACTGTATTTTATACTCACATAAACTAGTTCGGCCACAAAGGACGAAGACGCACGTTACATGTGCGATTCTAGTGTTCGCATATCAAATGGGATATGAATAGAATACAATTCCAACGAGCGGATGAATCATCAGGCGAACAAGAGATCGAAGGATAACAAAGGAGGATATTACAAGGGCAGAATATTACTAATTATATCCAAAAAAATACCTGGACAGACACGAGCTCACTGGAGAGGATGAGAGACCGCAGCCAGCAGGCTAGAAAATCTCCGTGTTCTGGCATTAGTCCATGATAGCGAATAAATACAAATTTACAAAATCAGAAGCAAAGCAGATCTCTCTATCCTCGTATCAGCGTCTATGTAAATGCGCCAACTACCGCGGGCGGGTGCTGAGGAATCTGAGTTGGCATTGGTGTGAGAAAGGAGAGAAGCCCAAACATCCATAGAGACTATGATTTGCCAAAGAGAAACTTGATCAACCATCGTTTTAGAAAAGCTCTTCGGAATTGAACTTGTTCCAGGCCTCCTGTTTAAGAGTAAAACCAGTTTTTCAATAAAACTTTCCTGGAGAAATGGTTTATATTCGCAATGCGGGAACTATATTCGCAAAGAACAATTAGCAAAGAATTAGCGGCATAATATGCAAACCCTCTATCCATGTGGTGACCATTGCACAAATATGTTTGCATTCTGGCACAAACTAACATAGTCATTACGAGGCGTGCAGGACATTTTTTATACAACAATTACCGTTTCTACCTGCTATAATTATGTATAGAACCAGCGTTGACATTGCTCTATTCCAAATCAGAAACTATTGACAGAAACCAAGAGCCATTATTTCACGATTCAAAGAATTGGGTGCAAACAAGACGAAACTCGCCGTGTGTTTATGAGGTAAACTTGTTACAAGGCTTTCCACTGAGCAGAAATGTGCCCTATAACACAAGTAATTAATATATATAGCTTTTCCCCATGTTTAGTTATATCGACACATGCGGCAACAAAGTTGAAATCCAATACACGAAAGAAAATCAGGTCAAGCTATGTCGACATTTCATTGCAATCATGTTGTCTCTAACCAGCATAAGCAATGGGCCAGATACCAGAGTGGCTGGTCCACACCCCATGAAGTTGGACTGCACTATTAGAGAACGCAAACCTTGGGAAATATAAAAAATGAGCTCAATCCGATTCATTGCCTGAAACCAATCCAGATTTACTCCATTCCATATGTTACATAATACATGTTAAATTAATGGGATCATTACACGTGTACCTCTCCGAGTTTCAGCAGATACACTTATACCGTAACTTTTTTGCAATAACACATGCATCCCTACATTCTTTGGCCATTAACAGTTATGTCTCTTGGGTTAGTTGTCATCTATTCTCCTCTCAAACGAACATTAATTTACGGGCACATGCGTAATTGAAAAGAAAAGAGAGTACACGTGTAATTTTTTACCCTTCTTCCTCTTTCGTCTTCTTCCTTGCTACCCCAACCTCCTCCTTGTTTCCCACCTCCACCCCGGCGTCCCACAAGCTAGACTTTTTGTACCCAAACATCCCCCTCTAGGCCGGCGGCCGGAGTTCACCGAAGAATCCGACCTCATCGTAGCCCTTCCCTGCAGCGTGATCCAAACCAATAGTCGGAGGCACACCTCCCCCCCTCCCCCCATCCTCGCACACCTCCTCCTCGTCAATGTCGGCTTGGGGATCCTCCACCCAACTGTTGGAGGAGTAGATGCCTCCAACCCAAGCAACATATCCTGATGCATCCTCCATAAGGCAGTAGGGGCAGATGCGACTGGCATAGGGGCGGCGATGAAGGAAGGAGCGGAAGGAGGGGTGGCGGGATCTAGAAGTTTTGATGTGTGCGGTGGGACCGAGCTGGGGTATGAAAAAGAAGAGGGGTTGGGAGTGGAAGGGGAGGAGGGTTCGATGGGACAAAAGTAGGGAATGAAGGGAAAGATCGGATGGCTATGGTGGGGAGGGAAGATGGGGGAGGAGGCAAGGTTCAAGAAAGTGATATGTGTAGCAGATAACCGAATATTGAATCAGCCGTATGTGGGGGCATTTGTGCGGTTTTCTAATTTTTAATTTAAAATAAATAAGTATCATAAATAATATTACTACCAAATTTATGTAATAAAGTAGAGTTAAAGAAGATATAAGAAAAACATTTCATGTTAGATGATTGAGTAGAAGCCATTAATAATGTAACAGTTAATCACAAAAAAACATTTTGCCATAAAAACTATACTTATTAGATTATTCATAATAACAAAACTTCAATATACATACATGCATATTAACCTCAATCAACATATAATAAAATATTAAATGATACACTACATATACTCATGAAAAGAATACGTGAGGAAACATAAAATATTGTGTATACATAAAGGTTCATTGTAATTGTATACAAAAGCATTGCATATTCTGACAGTTGAATGGAGGAAGAGGCAGGTTACAGAGGTAAGCATATGAATGAGAGGATTAGAAAGTTGGAGCTGCTGGAAGCAGAGCCATCAAGTTGCTAGAGCAGTATACGGGGCATATGCGAGCCTGCATATGCGGCGCATAATGTACAGATTCATAAAATTGGTGTGGTTTGCATGTTGCACCGCACGGGCATATGCGGCCGCATATGTGTGGCCCATGCAACTGATTTCTTGAACACTAGGAGGAGTAGACGAGAGTGACGAGGAACGAGGAGAGAGGGATGGGAGTGGCTGAGGTCTTAATCAAACCTTGGTATGAACAAACCACGATTTGCTTCATCTAATACACGCCCAAACTAACGAAGGGGCACAACAATCGACGATGGAAGAACATAAGGGCACAAGTGTTATTACAAAAAAGGTAAGAGCATAAGTATATTTGCGGAAATTTCATGGGACACAAGTAGAAAAATCCCAACTATAATTGCATCATTAAAGTTTAAACAATCAACTCCAAGACAACTGCAAAATTCATACTTGTTGACATAGGAACACTTGCGAAAGAACCACGTGAGATTACATATTGCTTTCAATTAGATGCATGCATCATCAAACATAGAGTACCAGCACATAGCCGCTAGCAATATACCGTACAAAATATAGGGGTGCTTGAGGACCAGGCCATTTGCATCTGGATCAGCCTATTCAGTATAACCCCACAAGACACCATTCGAAAACACGGTTATTTTTAAAGCTATATTTTATCAGTTGGACAGCAAGTATTCCCATTTGGGATGCGGATTGGTCATTCTCTTGTAACAGCCCATAGACTAGATTTTGGATAGGCCATTTCATAACCTCTAGCTATTAGATGATGTATATGGTAATGATCCAACCTAATCATCCCATGGTATCTCCCATAAGATACCATGGCAAAAGGCCTTTCCCTTTTTATTCGTCGCTAATAAGAGATCATGGTACCTCTCTTACCTTCCCAAAAGGTCAATAAGAATGTATATCATAGGGATAGGTCCAACCATTTAATATGATGCCCTGCCTTGCAAAGGCACACTAGAAGAAGAGATGCTTCATTAGACCTGTCCATCTATTGCTATAGATCTCGCAACCATAGTCGAGATCTTGACCTTCAGAGACCTTCCTCCTCCAGATGCTAAGACAATCGCATCAAAAAGTAGGCTCAAAGCTTGCTCACGAGATTGTCCTAGTGACTATAAGCAAAGGAATCGATATGTTCCCACCCACCACCCTCGATTGTCTCTCTCCTTGCACTGGTTTAAGCTGCTCATGAGATTGTCCTAATGACTATAAGCAAAGGCAGTTGAGATGCTCCCACCAAACCACCCCCGATTGTCTCTCTCGTTCCACTGGCTTTTGGTTTCCAAAGAGATCGAGAGCCTTACAAAGTCATCAATGCACTAATCCAAAAGCGCATATACAATGGTTGGAATACAAGTGCCTGTTCCATTGATGTTCCTGCAACAATAATTAGACATCGTCACTTGAATATCGCAAGTTACCTCGGGAACAACACTTCTAGTTGCTCACCTAGCATAAGTTGTGGTGTAGCAGATTTACGAGCAACATGTTGTCTTATTGTGTCATTTAGCTTGCAGTGGGCATCTCGATGCAATTGAAGTGCAGAGACTACCCACTATTGTCGGCATTTCAACAATATCGGAATTATCGCCCTATATCAAAGATGGGAGAAACAGTAGTGTGTGGTTCGCATATTATCCCACATGCTGCTGCTACCCTGCAGCTGTTCCCTTCCATATCTAAGTTCTTTAATAATTTTAGGAGCTGCTTGATCTTGTAACGTTAGTTGATCTCCTTTCTCTCCTGCTCCTTCCTATTCTCCTCTTGCTTCTCTCTCCAACCTTTAGCTCTTTTCTAGCGCCATGTTATCAGAACTACTCTCTCCCCATTTCAGTTCATAATGAATACTTTATTTGTTCTTTCTTCCGTCTTCTCAATTCTTTTCATAACGAACAATATAGTAACATGAATAGCATTTTTAATATGTAAATCTTTGAGTAATAGTAATATTAATTAATATTTGTAAAATTTTGTGGATGGCCATTAACTTCTACAGGCTATCTTTTGCCCTGTGGAAAAAATACTAACATAACAACTTCTGGCATGATAAAACTATGTTTCAAGTCCTTCCACAGCCCTACATATTGCTGAAACACCTAATTTTGATAATGAACAAAATTGTTGACTAAACTAAATATAAATGTTTTATCTGTTGAACTGACGCACATTGCAGAATTCCATCTGATAAGACAACAATATCTTACAGTTCATCTCAAAGCATTTCAAAGCACCAACTAGAACTTTGTGCTATTCAGAATTGTTCAAATATGTTTGTTGATTTATACAGCATAAAGGAACTCGAAGAAACTGCTAAAGAAGCATCTTTTTATTTTGTTATTGAGTTAGTTTGCAATAACTTAGTAAAAAGGCAAAATTTGTGTAAAGCTTTTCATGTATAAATCACTCGCATACACATTCTAGTCCGTTACACTGGTACACTCTAAACAGCTTAATGTCCCCCAGTTTTTCAGTATTGTTATACAAGTACATACAACCTTTGCAACGGTGCATTACGGTTACTGTGCACCATTTCGCTTTGTACGTTGGTACACACTTACGATTGTGTTGAAACCAACATAAATTTCTTACAGTTACACCATACACATTTGTGTATAACAGTACATTTTTTGTTAGTGTTTGAACTCAAGTACATCGAAACATATTTTTAACATCAGTACACGTTGATGTGAACCTTTCAGTTAGTGTATTTAACCACTGATACTGCACCAATATACAACTTTTATGCATGAGAACTAGAAATCGAATTGTTTATCCAGTTGTTTTGAGTTGAGATATTTTGAATCCTTCTATTATTAGCACTCCCATAAGATTATAAAAGGATCCTCTACTCACTCATTCAAACGTACACCAAGAGGCACAACAACTTCTATTTACACTACATTCAATTATTTAGTGAGCTCTATTTGTGTACCAAAAGAAAGTTTTGCAAAGCATTCTCTAATCTTCATGCTCTTTCAGCCGAGCTCTGAAAATCTTCTGCTCCAATTCACTCGTTTTGTGCTTTATATTTCATTTATATCTTGCAGGGCTTTTCATTTAGAATATTGTATTGTTACTTTTTTCTTGGCTAAGAGACATTCTATAAATGAGGGTTGTGTTAGGTAGCCAACAGTCAATGTAAAATCGCCAGAGATAAATTCTTAAAAAGTGTTGTCAATTGATAAGACTGTTTTTTTTAGGCTCAATTGATAAGACTATTTATTGCCTCAAGACAGTCGGATCTTTTCAACATAGATTTAAGCAAACATTTGGATTTCATTAGAGCATTCCCTAAACCCAAGAATGACTCAAAATAGATCTGAATGGAGGCAAAAAAAATCCATGTAGCCTTGAAGCCATGACAACATTTGTTACTATATTATGGAGGCAAAAAATTCCTACTTAATTGTGGGAAAAGGCTTTGTAGTTGTTGTTATGTAAGAGGCATTCTGTATGAATGCATTTCTTCTCAAACAGAAGATAAACCTTCGATGAGAAGATAAACCTTGAAGCCATGAAAATATTTGTTCTTGTGTAGATGATAATCTGATAAATTGTTTTCTTTGTTAAAGATTTGTACTACACCAAAAGTAGTTTGATTAATGAGAGTCAGTAAGCCCTATATAGGCCAAGCTCAGGCAAAGGATGTAGCCCAACGCTTGTGTCGGGGGAACATGTATAAAATTGTGTCATGTGGTTTGAATGTATGTGTGATAGCATCTTAATTAACCTATATTTATCTTAGATTGATCTTATTCTGCATAAAGCATTATTCACTCCATCCTCTCTAGTGCTTCTTCATTTGGTACCAGTATTATCCATATTAGGCGATCTCGGTGTCACTCATTATGCACCTACAACAATGAGCTCAAGTGTTGTCAACAACCATGCTGAAGTACAACTGCATGGCACTGGATATGCATATCGAAAAAAATAAAACGATAGCCTATTCAAAGTCATCCATATGGGATCTTTCAGTTTGGAAGATAATAGAGAAAGAATTCAAAATACTTGAAGTCAACAAGGATCTTGGAGACTGTACCTCTGTTAATGAGAAAACCATCATCAGGCACTATAAGGCAATGAGCATTTTATATTGTGCTTTATCAACTAATAAATTCAACATGATCTCTTAACTTGAGACAATCTATGAAATCTGGAAATGTCTTGAGATCAGTCATGAGTGTACAAGACAAGTCAAGAAATCTAAGATCGAGACCTTAAATGTCAGATTTCGGTTTCGTGTCGATAAGCATGGAAAGAGAAATTCGGTTGAATTTTGGTGAAATGGCCAGAAATAGAGGAAAATGCTTGAAAATCATTTTTCCTAAAATTAAGATTTCTAATATTCTTTAACTCAATAAATGAGATAGAAATACGTATTTTTTTTGTTAATAGTAAGATATTAATATGATATGTTACATTAAACTTCCATCCAATCACTCTAACATTAAAAAAAGTATAACGTTGCTCAGAATTAGAACCAAACTTGGAGTCAAAATTAGGAGCCATTAGTTTCATCTCTTGAACATGAAGAGAATGAGAGAAACACGTAGGCCAACAGAAAGTACTAGCAAAATGATATCTTATTTGAGAAATTGAAGATCAAAATGACAGGTTAGAACTTGTATCTAACCAAATACTTTCAACTTAGAAAAATATTTAATTTTAGAAATAAAATAAGACACACACATATACATGCAAACACAAATCTTTCTAACATGTATGTCTAATAGATGCACTGTATAGATTGTGATCGTAAAATATATCCTATACAAGACACAAAGAAATCAATAACACCAACAAATTGCCAAGCATTTGCAAGCACGATCTATATCCAACCTGATAGTATGTAAATACTTATAGTCACGAGACTTGGTAGGTTGCGAACAACTTAGCACTCGCACAACCACACGTACTCCTTGTAGTAGAGGGAAGCCACAAGCAAGCAAAGCCTTAAATTTCAGATTTCACTTTTGTTTCGCCGAAGTTTTTGGACAGAAAAATTTCGGAGAATTTTGGTGAAATCATCAAAAATCTTGGAAATGACTCTAAGCTTGACTTTTTTCCAAAACACTAAGGTGTTTGATATTCCTATATCAATAAATATATATATTTATTTATTTTTAAAATAGAATTGTAAATATATGTTTTGAAGTATCATCATAATCAACACATGTTGATATGTTATTTCAAGTTTTAACTAAAAAGATTTATATTTTTTTGTTCTTTCTTTATTTTGGTATATATGTTTTGATTAGTAGTTATTATATGTGCCGCATCATTCTTATTGACGATGTGATTATCATGGCTAACTGATTTGACTTAAATTTAGATCTAAAACTTACAAACTAATTAAAGAAACTTCTTCAAACAATGTAAAGCACTCTAACAACTAAACAAATCGACGAACAAATAAGCGAAAAATCATTAGTATATGCAAATTTCGATGAAAGCAAAGGGTAGGTTCCATTATTTTTGTTATTTCACCGAAATCACATGCAATTTCGATGAAATTTTGTTGATATTTCATTGAAATCCTCGAAAAAAGAAATAAAATAGCATTTCGATTTCGGTAACCTAGAGAAATGGAAATTTCAGATAAATTCAGTGGAATTTCGTTTAAATTTGAGGCTGTTGGGAAACGTGAATGAGTTAATCTATTCCATAGCCCTAGGCTCTCTTATATAGGAGAGTAGCCTATGGGTAAATTACATAAATAGAATGGCAAGAAAAATAAAATAACAAAGAGGTACAAATAGCTCATATGCGTCAACACTCCCCCTCAAGATGGAGCATAGATATCAATCATGCTCAGCTTGGACGCACACTTCTGGAATGGGCCTCTAAGTAGTGCCTTGGTGAAAATATCAGCAGTCTGATTCTCTGATGTGACGTGAGATGTAGCAATGAACCCCTTCTGAATCATGTCACGTATGTAATGACAGTCGACCTCAATATGCTTGGTCCTTTCATGAAAAGCTGGGTTATTTGCAATGAACAAGGCAGCCTGATTGTCACATTCCAACGTCATAGGAAGAGGTATGTCAAGACATAGATCTGCAAGTAGGGATTTCACCCACATCATTTCTGTGCTAGCCTGGGCCATAGCCCTATATTCTGATTCAGCACTGGATCTAGCTACTACTGTCTGCTTCTTGCTCTTCCACGAAACTATAGCATCTCCAACATAGACTGCAAACCCCGATGTTGACTTCCTGTCCTTGGGACATCCTGCGTAGTCTGCATCCGCACATGCTGTGACAGAGATCTTTCCTTTCTTAAATAGCAAGCCTGCACCTGGAGATGATTTTAAATATCTCAGAATCATGTGTATTGCATCCATATGAACCTGACGTGGTTGCTCCATGAACTGGCTCACACGACTCACTGCAAACGATATATCAGGTCTAGTGATCGTGACATACAGTAATTTGCCTACCAGTTCTCTGTACCTTCTCTTGTCCACCTCTTCTGTGTCATCATCATACAGCTTCATGCTAGGATCCATTGGCGTCGTAGCAGGCCGACATCCTAGCATACCTGTCTCACTCAGTAGATCTGTGACATACTTCCTCTGTGTCATGACTAATCCATATGGATTTCTAGCAAATTCCAGCCCCAGAAAATATCTAAGGACTCCCAAGTCCTTGGTGACAAACTCAGTCACCAGCCTTTCCTTTGCCTGCTTAATGCCTTGGTCATCATCACCTGTAATCAAGATATCATCAACATAAACCATGATTACAATGATACCTCTCGCCGTCTTCTGCACGAACAAGGAATGATCAGCATTGGAGCGTTTATATCCTTGTTTCTCAAAGAGATCTGAAAGCTTCTGAAACCATGCTCTGGGGCTCTGCTTAAGGCCATAGATGGCCTTATGTAATCTGCAAACCTTGGAACACTCCCCCTCAACAGCAAAACCAGGTGGCTGTTGCATATAGACTTCCTCCTGCAAGTCTCCATACAGAAATGCATTCTTCACATCCAGTTGATAGAGTGGCCAGTCTTTAGCAACCGCAACTGATAACAGGATCCGTAGCGTGGAATGACGCGCCACAGGAGAGAACGTGTCAAGGTAATCTACCCCATATGTTTGTGTGAAGCCTCTTGCAACTAGGCGTGCCTTATACCTGTCAATGGAGCCATCTGCATTGTGCTTAACTGTAAATACCCACTTGCAACTCACCGGGCTAACACCTGCAGGCATAGGGACCAAACTCCAGGTTCCTCTAGACTGAAGTGCCGCCATCTCCTCTTCCATTGCTAGCCGCCATCTAGCATCCTGCAAGGCATCATGATGGTTTCGTGGAATGTCTGTAGATGAAAGTGCCAATGCAAACGTCCTGAAGTCTCCAGATAGCCTCTCAAAAGACACAGCTGCTGATAATGGATATTTGGCACAGCTCCTCTTCGGCTTGCGTAGAGCGATTGGAACATCCAGATCATCTATACCATCACCATGCTCCTGTAATGTATCCTGCTGAGAAATGTCGTCAGATTCATCAACATTAATATTTTCATTACATACCATAGGCGAGCTAGTTGACGGGTCAGAACCATGAGCTGGAGGAGGCCTGCGGGTGTAATGGAAAGGTAGCGGGGATACTATTGATGATGGTGGCGGTGGTTGTGGCGGTGGTGGTGACGGTGGTGTTTGTGGCAATGGTGATGGTGGTTCCATGAGTACGGCATCAGGAAGTATAGGTGGTGGCTGCATGTTTCCGGATTCTGAAAAATACATCACAGATTCAAAAAATGTAACATCTGCACTGATCATATACCGCCAACACACAGGATCAAAACACTTGTACCCCTTTTGGGTTCTGGGGTACCCCACAAAGACGCACTTGACAGCCCTAGGAGAGAGCTTGTCAGTACCGGGCGACAACTGATGGACAAATGCAACTGACCCAAACACACGAGGAGTAAGAATAAACAAATCCTTGTCAGGGTAAATAAGTGAAAAAGGAATTTGTTCATTCAAGACAGACGAAGGCATACGGTTGATAAGGTAACATGCAGTAAGGACTGCATCACCCCAGTAGGAGTACGGAACATGACTCTGAATAAGAAGTGACCTTGTGACATCAAGTAGGTGACGGTGTTTTCTTTCGGCAACCCCATTCTGTTGAGACGTATGAGCACACGATGTTTGGTGAATAATCCCTTTTGAGGAGTAGTAATTGGCTAAAAAGTTGGTACACAATTCCAAGGCATTATCACTTCTCACAATCTTGACAGATGTAGAAAAAACATTTTGAATTTCATTTAGAAAATGGATAATGATATTTCCAGCTTCAGATTTATTTTTCATTAGAAAGACCCATGATGCTCTAGAGAAATCATCCACAAATACAATATAAAACCTGTGTCCCTGATGATCGGGAACACGACTTGGACCCCAGACATCGACATGAAACAACTCAAACCTGGAGTTACTACTCCGACCTTGACTACTGGGAAAAGACGACCTGTGATGTTTTCCCAACTGACATGCCTCACACTGGATAGATGTGTGAGGGAGACTATAGGGTAGGACTAGACGCAACTTCTGAAGCGGTAAATGACCAAAACGCAGATGCCACAGGAGAGGAGATACTTGTCCAGCGGGAGAAGATGTGGTTCCGGCAAACGGTGTCTGGTTCAGACGATAAAGGCCTCCTTGCTCATAGCCATGACCAATCACGTTGCCCGTACGGATGTCCTGAAAAATCAACGAAGATGAATCAAAAATAGCTCGACAATGGAGATCCTGTGTAATCTGACTAATCGACAACAGATTCATAGAAAAATGCGGTGCATGTAGGACATTCTTGAGCTGCATAGAAGACGTCAGTCTAATCTCCCCCTGACCCGTGATAGGAGAATGTGTGCCATTGGCAATAACCACTGTCCGTCCTGGAGGAATCTGAGTGTAACCTGTAAGTAGACTCTGGTCGCCACAAAGATGATGTGTAGCGCCCGAGTCCATGATCCATGGCAATGTATCAGATCTACTACTGTGGAGTGCAAGTGTACTACCTGAAGTACTGGTGGAGGCAGAGGCAGAAGCAGAAGCAGCAGCATCAGTTTGACTCTCTGTAGCTGGTGCTGGACCAGACGGTGGGATAATGCCCCTGAGGCGGGCAACCAGGTCATCAAAGCGCTGATCCAGTGAAGCAGCAGACGGGGGCTCTATCTGCTCAGCGGCTCGTGCAGATGCAGGAAATCCATGCTTCGAGTAGCATGTGTCTTCAGTATGTCCGACACGGTGACAATAGGAGCATGTTGGCCTAGTGCGGCCACCCCTTCCACGAGGGGTACGTCCACGGCCCTGATGATGAAATCCGCGACCTCTGTTGGCCGCCATAGCTGAGGGATTCTGATTTGCTGCTGCTGAAGGTACTGTGATCCTGCTCAGTCTGTGAAAGGCTTCCTCTATGGGAGGAATAGTCGAGTCCGCCAGAATCTGTGAACGTGCTGCCTCATACTCTGGGTCGAGTGCAGCAAGAAACACACCCACCATCGTCGCATTTCTGTATGTCTTCTGCTGTTCTGGTGTGGCAGTAAGAGGCATGAAGCTATAAAGCTTTTCGAACATCCCTCTCAATGATGTATAGAGAGAATGTAAAGGACGACCATTCTGCTTTATCGTGAAGATATCATGTTGCAGTTGCAGAATTTTCGTCTCGTTCTTCGCTTGAGAATACGTTGCTGCCAGGATATCCCACATGTCTTTGGCTGTAGGTTGATGTAGAATGTCATTGGCGATTTCAATGGCCAATGTGCCAGATAGCCACACCTTGGCATAAGCATCATCAGCCTCCCATGAGGCATGAACTCCAGTCTTCTCTGCAGGCTCGGGTTCGGTAAGAATATGCTTCTTACCCGTAGACTTCATCATACTCATGAACTGCATTGCCCACAGTTCATAGTTCGTACCATCCATCTTGACAATGGGCGCTGGACCACGAAATGCGCCCATAGATGGGATATCTGCCTTGCTTTCTGACATACTGGAGACAGAAGACTGGAGTGACCGAGAGAAGATAATCTTTGTCTACACTGACATAGACGGGATTAGTTGCTTGTGTAGACGTCAAGCAACTAGCCCCATGTAGATCACGGTGTGTGTGTGCCCTAGGGTTTGGGGCTTAGGGCACGTAGGCACGTGCAAGGAGCACGCGCGCAACTGGTGGTGCGCAGAAGATCAGGCAGGCAGGGCTGGAGCTATCACGTGTGTGCACTGGCGCACGTTGTCGCACGCTGGCGCAGATACACTGGTGCACTGTCGCACAGCGCGAGGCGCAGGTGCGCTGAGGGTGCAGCGAGAGGCGTAGGTGTGCAGCAGGGCACGTAGGGGTGCGCCCAGTCGCGCACAGAAGACGCGTGAGATGCGCGCAGATGCGCGCGAGGCGCGAGATGCGCTATGCGCGAGGCGCGCTGGGGCACCGCAGGTCGGAGGCGCAGGTCGGAGAAGACTGCCGGCGGCGCCGAGTAGAGAGAGAGAGAGAGAGGCCGGTGGGTGGGGTTTAGGGTTAGGGTTTCGAGAACTCCGGTCTAGGACCGTCGCTCTGATACCATGTTGGGAAACGTGAATGAGTTAATCTATTCCATAGCCCTAGGCTCTCTTATATAGGAGAGTAGCCTATGGGTAAATTACATAAATAGAATGGCAAGAAAAATAAAATAACAAAGAGGTACAAATAGCTCATATGCGTCAACAGAGGCCATGTCTAAGATCGAAGTCCTCAAGAACGAATTCAAATTCTTCAAGATGAAGCATGATGATCGCTCAAAGGTGTCGACAAGGAATACTTAATTGAGAATAAGGTTGAAATTCCATATGATCACTCGCCAAGCAATGACGTCCAAAGATTACAGTAATCGAAGAGCTAGGAATCATGGCATATGAAGTTAGCCTCAAAGAGGATGAAAAAGAAGTCAAAAAACTCAAAGAAAGGTAAAGTCAAAGCTTTTAAACCAAATTCTCTTGACAATCAGACGGATGCAGAGGATGAAGATAGTGTTCATTTCTCAACAATCTCACAAGTATGTTAAAGAAATGAGAAAATTGTTGGGAGAAAAGAAATTTGTATATTATAAATGAGACCCAAGAGCTCTCTTATATAGGAGAAAAGCCATGGCTTAATTACACAAGAGGTACATAAAGAAAACAAAAAACACAAATGACACCATGAGATACAATTATCTCAACACTCCCCCTCAATTTGGAGCATATATATCTATCATGCTCAGCTTGGAGCAACACCTCTAAAAGGGACCTCTAGCTAGGGCCTTGGTGAAGATATATGTCGGAGGTGGATATGAGACCTTTCTGGATCATGTCTCCAATGTAATGACAATCCACCTCTATATGCTTTGTACGTTCATGAAAAGCAGGAATATTGGCAATAAGTAAAGCTGCTTGATTATCACATAAAAGCTGCATAAGAAGAGAAACCTCAATAGTAAGGTCAGTCAACACAGATCTAACCCATATCATTTCTGTACTTCCCTGTGCCAAGGCCTTATATTCAGATTCTGCACTTGATCTAGCTACCATTGTCTGCTTCTTACTTTTCCATGAAACAAGTGAGCTGCCGACAAAAATCGCAAAGCCAGAAGTAGACTTTCTGTCTCTGGGACAACCTGCATAATCTACATCTGCACACGTTGTCACCTCAAGAGATGTATCCCTACTATATTGAATATAAGACCTGAACCAGATGAGGTCTTCAAATATCTCAAGATAATATAGACAACATCCATATGCACCTTCCTGGGATGCTCCATGAACTGACTAACTTTGCTCACTGCAAAAGCTATATCTAGCATGGTGATGGTGGCGTATAAGAGCTTCCCAACAAGCTCTCTATATCTCCTCCTGTCTACCTCCTCAGTGTCATCATCATATAATATCATACTTGGATCCATAGGGGTAGTAGCAGGTTTGCACCATGTCATACTTGTCTCAGAAAGAAGATCCATCACAAACTTCCTCTGAGTCATCACAAGACCACGCTGGTTCATGGCGAACTCTAATCCAAGGAAGTATCGAAGATTGCCAAGGTCCTTAGTTACAAACTTTTGACCTAGGAACTCCTTGGCATCCTGAATACCATGCTCATCATCCCCTGTAATAACTATATCATCCGCATAAACAAGAATAACAACAGTACTTCTCTGTGTCCTCTGAACAAAAAGTGAGTGATCTGCAGTAGACCGCACAAACCCTTGTTGCTCTATCAACTCCGATAGCTTTTGGTACCAAGCTCTCGGACTCTGCTTCAGGCCATAAATCGAATTATGGAGCATGCACACCTTCTGGGACTCCCCCTCAGTAGCAAACCTTGGTGGTTGCTGCATATATACTTCCTCTTGTAGGTCCCCATATAGAAATGAATACTTCACATCAAGCTTGTAAAGAAGCCAGTCCCGTGAAACAGCAACGGATAGAAGAATGCGTAGTGTCGAATGTCTAGCTACTAGAGAGAAGATATCCTGATAGTCCACCCCTTAGGTTTGGGTGAACCCACGGGCCACAAGTCTGGACTTATAGCGGTCCACACTGCCATCTGCCATCTGCTTTACCGTAAATATCCATTTGCAGCTCACAACAGAAGCACCTGACAGAGCAGATACAATGCTCCAGGTACTACGCGACCGCAGAGTTGCCATCTCCTCTTCCATTGCAAGTCGCCACCTACTATCCTGTAGCGCCTCCTGATATGTATGTGGGATAGTAACAACAGAGAGTCCCACCACAAACTTCTTGTATTCCTCTGAAAGATGATCCAAGGAAACATGCTTGGCAAGAGGATACGTGGCATATTGTCGACGAGGCTTCCTTAGGGCAATAGGTATCTCCAGGTCATCAGCCTCGTTGTAATCTAGAATCAATTATTCCTGTGTATCACTCAAAGCTCCAGTGCCATCAGTAGAAATAATGTGATCACAACATACCTGAGGTGTGGTGGATGATGTGGACGGCGCATGAGCAGAGGGGCGAGTAGGAGACCTGCGAGTGTAAACAAGGGGTAAAAACTTGGACTGGGTAGACGGAGGTGGAGGTGGTGGAGGTGGAAAGGACTGAGGTGCAGCATGGGGGCATATGATGGAGAAGACGGAGGTGAAGGAACCACAACATCCTCTCCAGAACTAGCATTAGACAACACGTCACCTGTAGGAGAAAAATATATAATAGACTCAAAAAATGTGACGTCAGCACTCACATAATATTTTCGGCCTAAAGGATCAAAACATCTATACCCTTTTTGGGTACGAGAATAACCGACAAACACATATTTGACAGCTCTAGGTGAGAGCTTGCCACGGCCAGGAGTAAAGTTGTGGACAAAGGCCATAGATTCAAAGACTCTGGGAGTCAGAGAGTATAGTTCCTTCTCGGGAAACGCAATCAAGAAGGAAACTTTCTCTCCAAGAATAATGGATGGCATGCGGTTCACCAAGTAGCAGGCGGTGAGAACTGCATCCCCCCAGAAAGAATGAGGGGTACGACTTGAATCAACAAGGTCCTCGTAATATCAAGAAGGTGACGATGTTTACATTCTGCTACACCATTTTGCTGTGAAGTATAATTGCAAGAAGTCTGATGAACTATACCAAGAGACCTGAGAAATTCCGATAAATGTAATGTGGAAAATGCCAAAGCATTATCTGTACGAACGAATTTCACATTAGCAGAGAAGATGTTGTTGCCTCAATAAGAAAAGATTTAATGATAGCACCTACTTCGGATTTATGTTTTAACAAGAATACCCAAGATAGTCTAGAATAATCATCCACAGCAACCATATAAAAACGATGCCCCTGATGATCAGGAACACGATTAGGAGTTCAAATGTCAAAATGAAACAACTCAAAAGACTGACTACTGTGACGACTTGAACGACTCAGAAACGAGGAGCGATGATGCTTCCCAAGCTGACAGGCTTCACAGTCCAATGTAGTACGAGCAGATATCTGCGGGAGCACATGAATCATCTTTTCAAGAGGAATGTGGCCAAAGCGAAGATGACACATGAAAGGAGAAACAGATCCTGAAGGAATAGAAGCAACCCCAGCGCATGGTAGTACGGCAAGTTTATCCAATCCTCTCTGCCCACGACCATGACCAATCACCCTGCCAGTTAGTATGTACTGAAACACAAGAGAAGAGGGATCAAAAATGGCACGGCAATGTAAATCTTTTGTAATTTGACTAATAGACAAGAGATTCATCTGAAAATCGGGAGCATATAAGACATTCTGAAGATGCATAGAAGGGGCTAGAACAATCTCCCCCTGACCAATAATGAGTAGTCGAACCCCATTAGCAATGACCACGGATCTCCCAGGTGGGATAGACCTGTAAGAGCTAAACTGCGTCCGATCTCCACATACGCTCCCTAATCCATAATCCGATCCGTCACATCCGAACTGCTACAACTAGTAAACGCATAAGGAATGCCTGATGAACTGGACGACGCTCTGGTAGTAGCTGCTGCATCTGAGGGACCTGCAGTCGGAGTCGTAGGGGTGTTCATCGTCTCTCGAAGTCTCGACACAATATCATCCAACTGTGTATCCGGAGTAGGCGTAGATGAAGACTCAATCTGCCCAGCAACACACGCAGACGTCAGATATCCATGCTTCTAAAAGCATGTCTCTCCTCCGAATGACCAGGACGATGGCAATGGGAACATGGGCCATGCTGACGGCCTCCTCCTCGATCACGAGTTATGTGGCCAAGAAATTGTGAAGACCCTCCTCTACCACGAGAAGTTGTCGTAGCAGAGGGGGTCATCTGGGTTGTAGTAGTGGATGTGGCAGTAATCCTGCTCAATCGTTTATAGACCTCCTCCATCGGCGGTATCATTTCTCCAGTCAGAAGTTGAGTACGAGCTGCATAGTACTCAGAGTCAAGTGATGAGAGGAAGACTCCAGTCATTGTAGCATTTCGATACTGTTGTTGCTGCTCAGTGATGGTGGTAGTGGGCATGAGGTAGTATAATCGCTCAAACATGCCTCTCAGATAAGAGAAGTGTTGAACTGTAGTTGAAGGATCTTGCTTTCATTCTTTGCCAGCCCGTATGTGTCTACTAATATGTCCCACATAGACTTTGTTGTGGGCTGATTAACAATATCGTTAAAAATCTCCGTGATAAGTGTCCCAGAGAGCCAGATGCAAGCATATGCATCATCTTGCTTCTAAGATGCATTAATCCCCATCTTGTCCGTCGGTTATGATTCTATCAGAATGTGCTCCTTGTTATGGCACTGCATAAGAGTATGAAACTGCATGGACCACAACTCATAGTTGGTCCCATCCATCTTCACGATGGGAGCCGGGCCTTTCAAGGCCCTGGAAGAAGAAAAGACGTCACTCTTGGTTTCTGACATTATACCAATAAGTAGAACCACGGACAAACTGAGTAGACTGATTAGAGAATGTCTACACAATCATAAGGAGGAGTGGTTGTATCTGTAGGCTCACACAACCATCCTCATATCTTCCTTGTGAGGTTTAGAGTCGTAAGACGTGTTTTAAATGAGAAAAATCACGCTTTCTGACTCAAGTCAGATCGTTAGACGTCGCGGAACAGGCCATACAACAACAACCAGGCTGCAGAAAGCGTGTAGCGGCAAGCGGCAGGGGTGGGCTGGAGGTGCCCAGCGGCGATGCGATGAGGGCTGGAAAGGGGCTGGAAGCCCCGGCGGAGCGGCGCGGGAGGGTCTGGAGGGCCCGACGGTGGTGGCGGAGGACTGGGGGGTTGGACGTATAGGGTTAAGGTTGGGGTGGGATACGGAACCCCGATCTAGGGCCGTTGCTCCGATAACATGTTGGGAGAAAAGAAATTCATATATTCTAAAGGAAACCCAAGGGCTCTCTTATATAAGAGAAAAGCCATGGGTTAATTACACAAGAGGTACATAAAGAAAACATAAAACACAAAAAGACACCGAGAGATACAATTATCTCAACAAAAATCAAAGAACTTCTCCAAGAAAAGTTTGGGTGGCATCTTCTCAACGCATCACCTATTTCCGTTTCAAAAAACTTGTTCAAGAAAAGTTATGAACAGATCATCCGATATAATGCAAGAAAAAAGGACATATGGTAAGGCAATGCCTACTTCTGAAAAAAGACAAGGTAATAAAGTGAAGAAGATGAACTTCAAGAACAAAGCATCGAAATAACATAGGATGATTTAGACACCATCTCAAGCGAGAATCAGCAAGATCTAGAAGATTCAAATGTGGATATATCATAGTTATGACTCATGACAAACTATATAATAGTACGCTGAACTCTTAGATGCATAAAATACATGCTCAAAAGTTGCATGAATAAAAAAGGAATGCAAATCTATTCTAAAAGAAAGGGATTTCTTAGCAACTGAAAAATGTATCTTAGAAAGATTACTCATTGCTGCTAAAAAGAATGAAAAACTTGGTGTTGAAAAGAAAGTTTTACTTATTCGAACTCGTAGTCTAAAAGATAACATTAGTGAATTTGAAAAAGAAGTTAATTCTGACTGAACATTAATAGGCTCATAGATGACCTACATAAGCTTACTAAGGGAAATAAAACTTATAAACGTATCTCCACTCATGTCTTTAAAACCCTAAACATGGAATAAGCTATGAACTAGAGAAACAAGAAAAGAAGTTAAAATACAATCATTCTTTTATGTATAGAAAGAAAAATGAGCAAGCACCCTTTACTAAGACAAAGGTAGAAAGGGTCCAAGAAAATATAATCTTTGAGATACAAAGATTAACCATCATGGACTCAAGAAGATATGGGTCCCTAAAAGAATAATAACGCATTGTTTTGTAGGATACCTCCAAGAATACCAAGTGGATCATAGGTAGTAAATGCTTGTGTCACATAATGAGAACTTCCAATCTCCTTTTTTAATTAGAAGATATAAAAGGACACGTTGCCCTTGTAAACAAACAAAGATGCACTATTATCGGCAAGGGTACTATCGACAATTCTAAAAAAACAGATCTGAAACGTATAATAGTAAGTAGTTCAAAGCACAACCTTCTAAGCGTCGGTGAAATCAATAACAGCGATAGCAAGATGATGCTCTCGGAAAACTCAGTATTTCCGAAGAAGATACAGGTAAAATACTCTTTAAAGGAGACATGAGAAAAGATAGTTGTCTTAGATTTCAATAAAGATCTTTCTTTAAGTTGTTTGCTGGTAAATTGTAACCAATGAAGATATTACATTTTAGAACAAAGGACTAGGACACATTAATCTCGGACTACTACGTAAGCTTGATAAATTTGAAGTAGTTAAAGATTTACCTAATCTAGCTTTGTAAGAATTCCTCTATTCATTCTACTTGTGAACTAAGCAAAATCACTAGAACAGTAGAACTTCCTTTGAGCAAGAAGTGTTGAAATAGACAAAAACATTATCGAGCTTTTGCACCTAGACCTCTTTGGTCCTACCAGAGTAAGAGCATGTTCGGATTGTAGATTTATTATTCGACAGTAATTTCTCACAATTTGTGCTCTCACAATTAACTTGAATATTGTTTTTACGTATGAAAGGTCTAGCTTTCGAAGAATTCGCGACATCGTGTACGAATTAAAAAATAAAAAGGATGTTATATCTCTAGAATTCGTAGTGATCATGGTGGCGAATTCGAAATAAAAGATTTGATGAGTTTAATACCTCGTCAGTAACTCATTACGAGTATTTGATTCCAAAAACTGCAAAACAGAATGGAGTAGTTGAATGGAGTAACGGTACACTACAAGACTGTGCAAAGATGATGCTTGTCGAAACAAGTTTAATCTTGTTGAATCAAGTTTGCTTAGGTACTTCTCGATTGAGGGTGTTAAGTAACATAGCTTGCTGTATTCTGAATCGAGTTCATTTACAATCAAAAAACCTCTTTTGAACTTTATTATGATAGTGTACCTAGAATTTCATGTTTTAGAGTTTTTTAATGCAAGTATTTTGTCTTGAATACTAAAATACCTAAAAGATAAATTTGATTAAAAGGTTTTATAGTTGTTTTTTATCAATTATTCCTCTCGTTCAAAAGATTTTTTTTAGAAGCTCGTTCTAAAGATTATCGTATTTTTACGACAACATCAGATGTGGAAATGACACTCCATGTCTCGTCGATGGATCATTAAAACTAGGTAATCCTTCTATTACCAATATGTATGATGATGGTGAACAAACATTGATTGATGTTTCAAATATAAAAGATTCCAAAAATGCTCACAATCTAACCAGATATGGGACATTTATATGTGACCATCTTCCAGGACTTGTTTCCACATTTCGCTTTCAATGCTTTCATTGTTCAATTGAAGTCCATCGAAGAGGATTGAGACAATGAGTCTTGTATCAATATAGGATCATCAGTTTAAGCTGAATGATTTTTAAGATAGTGCTTAAACCGAAAGATCATTCCATTATTGGAACTCATTGGATCTATTGTAATAAACTTGATGAATGAGGCAATTTTACTCGGAACAAAGCCAGACCAGTTGCCCAAGGGTATAACCAAGATGAAGGTATCGTCAAACATGCACACATATTGCTAGACTTAAATCAAATTTATTACTTTGGCTTATGTCATTTGCGATTTTAATCTTTTTCAGATAAATGTTACAAGTGTTTTTTTAAACAATTTTATTAAAAAAAGAAGTCCTTGTAAGACAACATCCTGGTTTTATCTCGTTGATTTTTTCAGACCACGTCTTTTGTTTGAAAAAGACATTGTACGGTCAGAGACAAGCACCTCGTGTCGGATATGATCGCTTATGAAGCTTTTTGTTGGCTTCTGATTTTAAGGTTGGACTTGTCGATCCAATTCTCTATATTAAAAAAAAACAAAATAGTATGTTGATATTTTTGATGCTATTAATGAAATTCCTGTCAAGAGTTTTCCAAGCAAATGCATGATAAATTAGTAAGAGGTATGATTGGTGAATTGAAGTTTTTTCTTGAACTCCAAATATATCGATTAGAAAATAGGATTTTCATCAATCAACACAAGCATACTGAAGAATTACTGGAAAAGTTCTGAGTACAGGTAAAGGGAAAAATAATCCAATAAGCATTATGAACAAAGGAATCAAGTAAGCCAATTGATACGAAACTCTACAAAGGTTGATAGGATCTTCCTTCGCATGTTGTCTCCTTGTAGGAGTTTCTTGTGTGTATCTTCCCACACAATAAATATGTCACCATATAGACCCACCTCCTTCGTACATCGCCATCTCATAAGTATATCCCGCATGCTATTTCCTTGAGAAATTCCATCAGTTATATATCCTTAAGTTTCTTAAGATGCGATTAGAGATTCAACGAGTCTGGTCCGAGGGAGGATCTAGCAAATTCTTTTCAACGTATAAAATGAACTTTCTCAAATATGGATTTTCCTTTGATATCTTTTTTCACAGCAAAAGTATTCATACCCAATACTCCACAAAATAGTGTAGAACTTTGGTGATCTTTTCTACCTTAAAAGAAGTGGAATTAGTTTATCGGCCTCACATCTGAATACTCGTTTTAAGAGTTTGGATAGTTTAGTTGGACTTCAACCCTATAGAAAGTTAGAAACATAAGGCACTAAAGCCAATGTCTAGAGAAATCTCAACGATTTTCCTCAAGGACTTTAAGATATTTTCATAGAACATGTGTAAAAAAATAGGTGCTTACGTAAATCTACAAATGGATGGATTCACACCCACAAAAATACTGGCATGCTTAAACCCCGCCATAGATTCAAAAAAACAAGTGCATATTCAAATCCACAAAGAATATAGGAGAGTCGCGAGAATTTATATATTTCTCAATGGAACCCATGCACAAAAATACAATGAGGGACTCGAAGTATGCATATTATAAGATCATATATCCTTTTAATCAAAAGCATAATGACAAATAGAAGTAATTAAGCACACAACTTCAATTAAAAAAAGTCCATTTTGTACATCCTAATTACGCATAAACATCAACATGATCCAAAGTGATGACAAATGATCTATTATGTACCTCCACCAGAAACTCCATTTATTCTTGAAAGTAATTTTTAGTTCCTAATTGATGTGCACACATACTTACAATGTTATTTAAAGTCTGCTAATTCTAACGATTACATGTACATTATTTATTTATATAATTATAATCATATTGAATCCATTGCTTTTAAAAATTCTTCTTTACATTAATTAATAATATCGGTTTTCAAACAATGCGTCAAATCTCAAGGGCTAGTGTGCTACCAACATGAGAGAAGACTATTAAGTGAGAATATTTAAGTATAAAAACTCGATCCAATCCATAATATGGTGAATTAGATCGCATTGGATTTAAATATTTGATGGATCAGATTATATAAGAAAAAATTAAAATCCATTAAGACTGAATTGGATATGGCTTAGGTTAAAATCCAATTCAATCTGATCCATGTATACCTCTAAGTCATGTTCTCATAGTTTTCTCCAACTAATTAATGAGAGCTTAAACATAAATGTGTGTCTACAAGTTTGTGATTGGTTTCAAATTTTCGTATAATGAAATGTGAAGGGATTTTCAGCAAGAAGATGTTTGTTTGTTCCTGACCTAAGGATATTTGGTGACGCCTTGCTATCAAAGTACAGTTTCCACACTAGTAATAGGTGGTGCCTGGGGAAGATCTGTATAGCATGGTACTTTTTGCTGCTTATGGAAGAACATTGAGTTGGTTTGACATGTTACACCTACTTGTCCTTCGAAAAAAAATGTCACCTACTGGAATGACTATCGGTTTGTGCAGAGGTGGTACAGTTGTGCCCCTTTTTAGTTATGCACATTGTTCATCGAATATTGTGCAGCAGTAAACATCACTCCTTATGTTTTGCTAATCCATCTAAAAGTGGTTAGTTTGAGGTCATTTTTCCATGTTTACTTGGTCTAGCTCATGAAAAACAAAACTTAGTCGAAATTGTTGGCAACAATGCTAAGGGGAGTGTGAAAATTGGTTATCTGGTTTCCTACCGTCCTTATCAAACGTACTAAAAGTCGCTTCAATTAACAGAACTCTCGCATGGCCTCTTGTCGGATTCCTAATCTATTGGTGCTGAGGAGAGAACAAAGAATGCAACTACCTTCGCATGATAAGGGATGAATGAGGATGAGAAGGCCAAATTCCACGGAAAAGTGGGGGCCATGAATTCATAACTTCTCTTTTACAAAAGCATCGCAGCCCCTTTATATAGGAAGGGGATAGATTAACAACGGGAATTAACAAGTTGAATTTAAATCCCAACCAAACCTAATTAATTGGTTCTTAAAAATACATTTTATTCATCAAACGAGATATAGTGCTATGATTGGCGATCCATAATTGATTTCACTTTATCTACAACAAAATAAAAATTGATGGATTTGAATTTTTTCCAAAAATGATTGCATAATTCCTAATTGCGCCCAATTTCCAATTCATGATTCTATCAATTCTCCTATGTTTGAAAATATCGTCCCTTGATGCCTTCGTTGTAAGTTGTTCTTCTCTTATAAAGGGACCTGAAAAGGTATCTCTCACATAGAGACCCCACAAAGTGGATGATGATTGCGAAATAGGGATAACATTTCAAGTAAGGTTTCATTGTATTTAATGAAGCATGAGGCCCCCTGACACTAGGGCTTTGAGTAGGCGCCGCCACTAGGGTTGGATTTTATATTTCTCAAGAGATACAAAAGATGTGGGCTCGTTGTATAGCCCCAATAATGCCAATGAAATTTGAGGAAGAGGAAGAAATATGGAGGGTAAGAGGAAGAAGATTGTGCATGTAGCAGGGTGGGAGGAGGAAGAATGTGCATGTAAGCACAAGATTTTCGTAGAGAAATGCGAAGATGCATGGGAGGGAGAAAGGGAAAGGGAGAGGAGAAATTCCAAATTTAATATAAATTGAATTGTCACATACATCCACTCCCAAACCTCTTTATATAAGAGAGAAGACATGGCTACAAAAAATCATTTAAATAAATTTAAAATAAAAAGAAACCTAATAAACCCAGATTTGACTCCTAAATTACTCAATTTAACATCTAATTAAAGATCATGTGTGATCTCAATATTTATAAAATCGAAATGACTCGAATTGGATGACAAACCCTAATTTTATTTAGACTCTATTTGGACAAAATTGAACATACGATAAACCCTAATTTTGATCAAAACCCTAATTTCACGTTAATTCAAATTTATGTTGCGTCAGTTTTATGTCACTTCAAAAAACTCATCTCCTGATGAGTTGCTTGATCTTTGGTTGCAATACATGATGAATTAGTTTAAATTTGATGCAATATTTTGTTGAATTTTGCATTTTTCAATGTTTTGTTTATATTTTTGTGAGAAGGGGGCTTAGTTGCATTTTTTTACCCCTTCACTTAAATAATTTATTCTCCATATGCCACTCCCAATTTTCATCTCTAAATAAAATCCTTTTGGAGGAAGAGATTCTTTGAAAACATCCGATGACAACCAAATATCCATAATTTCATTAGATATGATTATCACGAGAGAGATACCAGCAGCTTTTAGTACTCCACCTATCCAATGCCTTCAACAGCATCGAGCATTAAGGTTAGGATTCCACCTTTGATGCTCCAAGTGATGATTATGGAAGCGTTTGGAAAGCAAATCGGAGTGACGATGGTGTGGTTTGGGGGGCAGCCAACATGGTAATGGAAGAACACCATTAGGCGGTAACAATGACGACGTTCAACGATCTGATGGGGTCGATGTTGGTTTTGAGCATGAGGTAATGGACTATGGAAAGACTGAGAATAGGGTGGTGGATCCATTATTGGGTCCCGAAGACCGAACATCCAAACCTTCGAGAGAAGGTGGTGGTATCGTTGCTCGCGTAGGAGGCAACGGTGCACGTCTTAATGATGGCCATGGCAGTTGCTCATGAACTTCTCCAACGATGGAGGCTCATGTAGCAGCGATGGTGTTGGATCCAGGAGCAATAACGGTGCAACCCCAACACTGGGTGACAACAGAGACGATACCTATGTAAGAGGGGACAGTGATGGTGTTTCATGAGGATAGGGCAATAGTGGTGTCATTTGTAAAGCAATAAAGACTAGTGGCAACGGGAGTTCTTACAAGTCAAGCGATTGTTAAGGAATTGATGATTGGATCCATTCTCTACGATATTGTGGCAGCAGAGGCCTAGGACTTGGTGGTAACATTCATGCATGAAATCAAGGCATCGAGTTGGGAGGAATGAGGTCTCAACATGGCAACGATAATTATCATTCGACATCAAGTAGGGGACACGTCCGCAAGCGGTGAGCCTTGCCTCTAGGGATGGTATGTGCATGGCCAGCGTATTTGGGTGCAAGATTGAGAGGGCACGGGGACGGGCTACAACAGACCCTATAGTTGAAGAGGAAGCTATGCACGATGGTGCCTATATAGTTAAAAGGGATGCCACTGGAAATACATGGACATCCTTGGTAGAAGAACGTTCTTCGTTTTCCTTCTTTGTAATCATCAGCTCTGCCTTGTATAAATCGGCCAATAATTACTGCTTCTTTAATTCCATTTTTCTTCTATGCTTTCTTCTTCTTTATCATTGTTGGATTTTGCATTTTATGGTGTTACAATAGACTGAAAGTTTGTGGTGCTTAATGTATCTTCTGTGATCTATGATTTCATCCACTGTTGTACCAACAAACACAATCTTACACGAATCTTTGCTTTCTATCGATACGAGTGCGCATAATATTTGCAATCCAAATAGTTTGCGTTGAATTTTGCATGCCAATATTCGACATGATCGTTGAATCGTAGGGACAATTCAAATGCCATACTCTGATACCACTTGATGCAAATGAAGTTTGGGGAAGATGAAGAAATAAGGAAGAATGTGTATGTTTAATGGGATTTTGGTAGAGAAACGCATAGGTGCATGTGAATAAGAAAGAGATAGGGAGAGAATATCGAGAAACTCCAAATTTAAGATAACTTGAATTGTCACTTGCATCCACCCATTAGCATCTTTATATAGGAGAGATGGTGGGGTTACAAAATTAAATAATTTAAAATAAAAGGAAACCCTAACAAATAGGGGTGTCATGGTTCATTGGTTAGAGGATACCCGAACCAATCCATATGGGTCGACCACCCATTAATACCCAACAAATCATTATGGATCGGATACCTTGTTTTCTTTAACCCGTGAAATATGGGGCTCCAAACCTATCTTGAATGGTAACCCCTGGGTCGACCCAGAAACTTGCCTCTCCCCACCCTAAACCCAAATGCTCTAACCCGGTAATGCACGCTCTTCTCACCCCTCCATCCCGAACACCTTTCTTCTCGCCATGTTCACCCATTCAGGCGCACCTTCCAAGGAACCTTGAAAAGAAAGATCTGGAGTGTGAAATTCGTGGAAAAGCCCATATATCAATGTATGTTCCACTCTGATACCGCCGCCCACACCTACACGGTCAAGATCTCCCCAATGCACAGTTCCCTTAGTCCTCTCAGATTCCAAACTGAAGATCAACCAGACCTCGGCTACCGATCGATTCTGATCTACTATGGACGATAGGAACGCAAACTTAATGCGACAATGGCACCGACATGAGCACTCCAGAGATCAACCATTCTCATCACCCCTTTGGATCTTGTTCGTAAAACATTTAGTATGGATTTACAGGGGGAATTACCCCCATGTCTGTGTTCTGATGCGCCACCGACAGGCCAATGCTCCTCTTAGAGGAATCTCTCCTTGACCGAGAGTTTAAAGTGTGCATCTTTCTAGGGTTTTTTCTCCTTTCATGTAAGCCAGATGATGATCTTTAATGATTATGTTGGGTTTTTTGTTACAGATTAACTATAATTTTATCTCGAATAGGAGAGGCATGTGTAGCCCTTCGGCACCAGCTTGATGTCTCGTACCCCGTGAACAATGGGATCATGTAGAATTTGGGACGATATGTGGCATGTGGGATCATGCCTTCTACAATGAGCTGAAGACAATTATCACTAGAAATATCTCGTACCCCGATGGTTTTTGCTATTTCCTGGATACATGAAAATTGATCTTTCCCGTGAAAACGATTGTTTTCTGGAAAATGGAATGGAACATGCAAGGCGGGCATCGTCGATCTTGGACATATTTGGCTACATCTCAAGTTTGCAGATTAACAGAGACAAATCCACCTTTA
Organism: Ottelia alismoides; assembly: GCA_037367405.1. Lineage (NCBI taxonomy): Eukaryota > Viridiplantae > Streptophyta > Magnoliopsida > Alismatales > Hydrocharitaceae > Ottelia > Ottelia alismoides. The sequence goes on from JAZKJV010002696.1 coordinate 313,211, forward strand.
TCATGTTTGGCCCCTTAGAGTCGGAAGTTCAACAGATTGGCACGGCTTTGGGATGCGCAAAGGGAACCCTCCCCGTGACATACGTGGGGCTCCCTTTGGTGGCGGGTCGTTTGCATGCGTGCGACTGAAGGCAGATCTTGGATAAAATAGAGAATAAGCTAGCTGGATGGAAGGTGTGGATCCTATCAAAGGGTGGAAAATTAGTGTTGCAAAAACAGGTCTTGTCTGTTATTCATATCTTCTTCCGCTCAACAAGGCTTCTTCTGAAAGGTATATGTGCTAAGATCGAGTCCACCATGAGGTGCTTTTTCTGGGAGGATAGTGGACATGTGAAAGGAGGGGTGCACCACATTAGCTGGGACAAGGTTACTCGACCTAAGAAGAATGGTGGTTTGGGGATCTTGAGACTAGAACATATGAATAAAGCTTTGCTCACCAATTGGATCCTTAGAATGTAGGGAGATTCTGATGACCTTGTTTGCCGTCATGTAAGAAGAATCTACGACATCAATGTCTCACTGAGCGGAAAGAATATTCGATACATGTCATCCCTATGGAAAGATATAAGTCAAATCATCCCGAAAATGGGAGAGCTTCTTCAACCTGTTGTTGTAAATGGTCAAATTTTCAACTTCTGAAAAGACAATTGGTTTGGTATTGCATCTTTGGACGTGTGGTACCCTCGTCCTTTTGCCCTTGCGGATGACAAGGACCTTCAGGTACATCAAGCATGGTCAAGCAGCTCGTGGTCTCCCACCTTTGTGTCTGACTTCTCGAAACAAAGACTGAGTGAATTTCTAGATCTTTCAGATGTTAGGGGACTTTCCCATGGAAGAGATCATTTTCGTCGGACAAATGGTCGTTTCACGATTAAAAAGGCTTATCAAATATTTGCTAAAGATATTGTTTCGTCTCAAGAGCATCTCAGCCAACATTGTCGCATTATTTGGAACAGCAAGATCCCTCGTTGCATGAAGGTTTTTCTATGGCTAGCTCAATATGGCCGCTTGATGACCAAGGTTCGAAGAAACATTTTTCTCTACGGGTGACACCTTATGTCCGCAATGTAGAGATGAGAATGAAGATTTGGATCACATCTTCGGTTGTGATTCCTCACGTTTGGTCCGGTTGGAGGCGAATATCCCTTGGATTAGAACAATGATTTCTCATCTTTCTGGGGTGCGGTGCGGAGGGTGGGAAGCAATTCCCACAACGGCGTTTTACCCGTGTATGTTTTAATTTGGATTATATGGAGCACTAGGAATGAGTGTATTTTTCGTAAACAACGATTCTATGTGGAAAATGTACTAGGTCGACATTGGGCCACTATCTCTTATTAGGCTCGCATCTAACTCATGTAATACCTCTCCTAAGTAATGCAACCCATGTGGCGGGTTCCATCTCGGAGCTCCACCCTTTTCTCTTTCAAAAAAATGAAATTTGATCATTTGATGTTTGAATTTATTGTGTGGCTTATAGACCGAACGGAGTGAGCCTGCATATTCTTAACATTTATGATCAAAATGTCTACAAATTCAACATTATGTCCTAATGTCGCTTCTAATCCTTCCCTAGTCCCAAGATTGATTAGCATGGTAGTCTAAATTAAAGAAATGGATGGCACAACAAAGAAGATTTGGAAATCTTCCAAGAAAAAGGGTTCCACTTGGATTTAAGTGCACCATAGTAATTAATTACAATTATATACCCATAATGAAGAGTATGGATCTCACCAGATATCTAGTAAGCCCATACCTCTTTCTTCTTCTAAGTAAACATGCTAGTAAGAACCAATCACGTTTGTAAAGCAATCTCTGATCTAAATCATATGACATGGTTGTCCTCCTAGTACAACTATCTACACGAGGAATCTTATCTACATGATCTTCCTTTGTACCTTGAGGTATATTGCATATGACCATAATTTGTGATCCCCATCTCAATAACCGCTAATTAGAGAAGATATGTGCCCTTAATTAGTTTGCTAAAGGTCATTAACACAGTCATGTTCTCTAGTAACTCCACAAGAAGGAATCGCCACTGACTTCGATTCACCCTCGCTCGCTGACACGGAGATTTATTAAAGGCTAAATGTATGACTGTGGTGTATAGGTAGTGTTGTCATTGGTATTAGCCTCTAGTGGTGACAACAGTTTATTGCCTAAGGCGATTGGTGTCTATGTAGCTAGCAACGATTTACAGGAGGAAACAAAAGCACACTCCAATAGCTAGCCCTAGAAAAGAAATTAGCAAATTGTAATAAGGACATGTTTTGATCGACTTCTTGGATAGCATGCAAAAACACGAAGAGGAACCTAACTACGACCCTCGATCTCTAAGAATGGGTTCTTATACCATACTAAAATCACGCATGAGTACATGAACAAAAACATATTTGTAGAAGCCCTCTTAAAGAAGAGGGAACCACAATATGGGGATCTAGTAGCGATCTCTTATATGTGGCTAGGGTTTTTATCCACTATACCAAAGATAGCGTAGGTACAATTATTACAGTATATATATCAAAGGATTTAAAAAAATCCAGACACAAGATCAATTTAGTTACTAACATTATTCAACAACAACCAACGGAATAACTTTATGAAGACTAGTTGCAAGGAAAAAAATACACCCATCTTTGAATGTGTTCCCCCTTTAGAAAGAAATAGATGTTCTAGGAATCTCCACTCCCATCGCATTGGGCATTCCACAATATTGAGCTTGCATCAAATGGCTCCATGCATTTGCCCATGCATAGACAAGCTTCAATCCCAAGCAACATCACATGAGTGGCAACTGTATCACAGACAAGATGATAGAAGTCCAACATAATATCAAGATAGACGCAAGCAAATACCTAGACGATACCGTAATCAAAGAGGTAGTGGCTAATACCAACTGTGCTGCTACTAGCTGCGGAAGAGGAAACAAACTTGTTGCTCTTATAGGTGAGTGGTGAACAGTGATAAATGCAGGATGGGTTTTCATCCAATGGATTCAAGTTTAAGATGTGACATTCTATTTGAAGTAATAATGATGCCATGGTTTTAAAAACACACCTCAATGCTTCACCACGATCAAGCATGTCGAGATAAAACCTTAAAACAGCATGGGAATCCATGGTGGGTAACATGGTAAGGCATAACCATGGGGTAAGCACCAATAGAGTGCTTGTTTTAGTTGTTATTTTCTTCCCACATTAGATGAAATTTATTAACAATGACAACTTTAGAATGCAATGATTATACAATCAAGACAAGCGTCAATATTAATCAAGTCTGTTTCTTTAACTTTTGTATCTTATTTATTAAATTTATGAACAATGAAATTAGACATTGTTTGTCATGTTTCCCTTTATGGGTATTTACGTATAATTGTGGGATATTTTAGGAGTTACTAAATTATATTTCTGATAAAGTTGAACCTTATGGGTTAATAAATGGCATAGCCTTCTCCCACTTTAAGTAGGGTCAGCTACATGGATTCTTGTTCAAATATATGTTGAAAGATACGGCTATTTTTTACGCTGGTTGTCGGCTACCTAATGCAACCCCCACAAGGAGGGATTTGAACCCTGGTCTTTTGGATGGTAGGCACACTGCACTACCCACCTTATGTATTAATACTTCTATTTATTTCAAAAGCTTTAAGCTTATGCCTCGAGGTATACACATCATCCCCGTAAGTGAAAATCACCGTAATGTATGCATTTAACAGTCAGAAGGACACTTCCAAATATTAGTGATGATACCTGATTAAAAGTCAGATAGAGTGATGAGTCAACTGAACCCACTAACACCTTCTATAAAATACACTCTATTGGTCTAGAACAATTTTGCTTGCCTTTTTTTAGAAGGAAATGTTGTGATCTCAAGATGAGTCACACCCTAAATGAAATTAATTTCGCTTGCCTTAACTAAAAAAGTCTAAAGGAAAAAAGTCTAAAGGAATAAAATCCCCAGATATTATCATTATGATATTGGAATAAGGAAAAAATAAGGAAATGAGCTGATTCCAAGGATTCTGGGGGAAAAAACCACATACCTTAAGAAGGTCAAAGACCTTTTCAGCGATATATTTTTGCTGGAGGTTTGCACCCTTTTGTTGCACCTTGTCAGGGTGGATGCATAAGGTTGCCTTCCTGTATACCTTTTTTACTGCTGCAGCCGTAATTAAATCAGTCAACGAGACAGGTTGCCATCCACATTCAGGCCAAAGAACCTGCACAGTTAATGCATGGTCATGGGAAAACACTTGACGTGTGTCATGGGAAAGCACGTGGCATGTTTGATGTATTCGTAGGAAGAAAAGAAGTAACGCCGGAAAAGGTAAGTGGGTGTGCACCGAGAATGATGCCCACCCATACTCAGATATATACAAGATTGGGAGAAAATGAAAAGCAACTGGAAATACGATGGATACACTATTAGGTAATGATTAGAAGATTTTAAATAGGTCTCTTGGTGCGTGAAACCCTGATATGTGAGTAGTCCAAGGAAGCTAAAACTACTTATGCTCTACCATACACTGGTTAAGCCGGCCTTTGCAAGAATCTACAAGAAACAGATTTTAAAAAGAAATATAAAAAATAATGTATTGCCATATGTTCAGAATACATTACAAAGCCTTCTCCCACTATAAGTAGGGTCGACTAACGGATTCTTCCTCAAATCCATGTTGAAAGATTCAACTATTTTTTACGTTGGTTGTCGACTACCTAACGCAACCCCCACAAGGAGGGATTTGAACCCTAGTCTTTTTGGGTGGTCGGCACACTGCACTACCACCAGACCATTTCAGAATACATGCTTGCAAAAAACTAGCTGTGAATTAATGTGTATTCTACAGATATGCTTTCTTAATATGCGTCAAACTGCAGAACACCAAATTACTTTGGCAGATGCAGTTAAAAGAAGAGACACAAGCCAACAACTAATATTCGCGAAGCATTTTCAGTAAAAATCATCGTAAATGAACTGGTTAAATTAATTAAAAAGAATGTATCATTAAAGTTCGGTCCTCCTACGGTGACAAATGTCAAGTACAACTTTATCTATTAAGTCCCAGCCAAGTGCAACTATCCAACAATCAGACAACAAAGGAAAAAAGAATTGCCGAGCAATGGAAACAAAATTTATGAAGCTAAGCCAATTAGGAAAAGCTTTTTACTCCAATGGTCAATGAGGGTTTTTCTTGGAAGAACGTTAAAAACTGATGTCAGACAGCTAGAATAATCCACCATTACACACACAAACACACACACATATATAGTAATAGTTCAGGTTAAAACTCACATATTGCATTGTAGACAATAGTGCACGTATATTTCCTTCTTTCCCGGCAGCCCACCTCCTGATCTCCACGTCCAGTGTCTCGGCAATCCTCTGAGTTTAAAGGTAAAGTTTCTTAACAAAATATCAAAATCTTACAAGAAAAAAGATAAGAACTCATGCAAAAACCCAGATCCAAATATTATGCTCATGCACTCTGCATACATTCGTGAAAATGATGAGGAAAGAAAAAGGGAAAGGTAAAAAACGATTACTGTATCAACCCACCATGAGGAAAAGTAGACTTACATGTCTCTCAGCTTGATCACGTTGAATTTGTATATCCCGCTCATTTTTCTCAGCCAATGCTTTTGCCTAAAATTTTGTCAAAAAAAAGTGCAGACGAATAAATATGCAGAGCATAGTTTCAGAACCTTAGCACAAGTTGCAAAAGCATGGCTTGTCATGTATGGATTAAAATTTAGAGGTATTTTGGAATGAAATATGCACAAGTCAAATAAATCGGCCAACCGAGGATGCTTCAATATGAACAAGGTAAACAAAACTACAGAAGTGACAGCATATAAAATAAACTTACATAATTATCAAAATTGGTTTAAAGGAAACCTCAAGCATAGCAAAGAGTAAAATCAACTTTCAAGGAATGCTGCTATGTCTCAAAATAGGACAGCCCCAGACAATTTTTCATTACCTATGTATATAAAGCAGGGTGTAGCTACCGAAATGAAATTTTGATTCCCTCCAGCTTCAAAAAAAATGATTGCCAAACCTTACTGGAAAGATAAAAAAGAAAATTAAAGCCAGAAGCTATACCGCACGTTCAAGCGTCCTCTGGTGCCGCTCAAACCTTGCTTTTCGTCTTTCTTCAGATTCACCCTCAATATCTTGGAACTCTCCAGAAGGACCTTTGACCAAGGATTGCATACATCGGCAATCAGTCGAACAGAAAAGTATCACACTCTAAAAATTAAATTCGCATCCCATAAGTCATACCTCCTCCAAATACAGAACTCAAATCATCCAAAATGTTGGTTGCAGAAGATGCCTTCCTAATATTTGATGAGGGACCAGTTGAAGAAGATCTTGCCTCATTACTACCACCCTGATTCCGAACATGAGTATCGAAAGGATCCTGGATGTAACAGTAGAGATAATGTCAATTAGGTCCGGTTTCAAAATGCCATCAAACACATAAAACAGCTAGCCCTATTTGTGAAAACTGGTATAAATGATACTTACTGTGTTGGCAGTCCTCTGTTTTGGTTGACTGTTTGCCCGACTCCCCATACCGAAAAAGGAGTCAAGATCATTATCATTTTTAAATGGCTTTTCTTTTGCGGTAGCAGCTGCGGCGGCGGCGGCGGCGGCAGCCCTTTCACGAGCTTCAGCATTAACTTTCTCAACTGCAGCACGAGCAGCCCTACGGCGGGCATCTTCTGCAGCTCTCTCTACAGCAGCTCTTTCTCTATCGCGTGTTGCTTTTTCCCTAGCTTCTCTTTCCCGGGATTCTTTTTCCCGGGCTTCCCTCTCCCTGGCTGCTCTCTCCCTCTCCCTAGCCTCCTTCTCCCTAGCCTCCCTCTCCCTGGCTGCTCTCTCCCTCTCCCTGGCCTCCTTCTCCCTAGCCTCCCTCTCCCTAACCTCCCTCTCCCTGGCTGCTCTCTCCCTCTCCCTAGCCTCCTTCTCCCTCGCCTCCCTCTCCCTAACCTCCCTCTCCCTAGCCTCCCTCTCCTTGGCTTCTCTCTCCCTGGCTTCCCTTTCTCTTGCTTCTCTTGCAGCCTTTTCCTTGGCCTCTTTCACGGCCCTTTCCCTTGCCTCAACTGCAGCACGTGCTTCAGCTTCTGCCCTCAGGGCAGCAGCTCGAGCTGCGCGTTCTCGTGCTTCAGCATTCGCTTTCTCAACAGCAGCTCTCTGAGCTCGTTGACGAGCATCAGCAGCAGCTCTTTCCTGAGCTTCTTTCATTGCCTTTTCTACAGCAGCCTTCTCCCGTTCGCGTTCTATTCTTCTTCTTTCCTCCCTTGCCTCCTTTTCTCTCTGTTCACGTTCAAAATCAAAATGCAGACGAGTTTCTTTAGTCTCTTGTTCTTGATAATCTGGTGTAGCATCCTCATTTTGCTGCTGTTGCCCAGATTCTCTAGTCTTGAAGGATCTTTGTTCTTTTTCTCTCTCCCTCAGCTCCCTTGCATGCTTGAATTTTGCTTCCGCCCTATCCATAGCTTCTTTCATAGCAGCAGCAGATGTTGCTGCAGCCGAATTCGCTTCAGGCTGCTCTCCATTATTAAAAATTCCTGCATGATCATCAACATTACTATGCGGCCTGCTGGATGCAAACTCTTCAAGTACATCGATTGAAGGCACACCAAATCCTCTTGTCATGCCATTTTGACGATCCGGGAACATTTCACTTTCTGGATGCTGGGGGAAGGAAGAAATGCCAGTGTTCCTCTTGGCATGAGAATAATTAGAAGCAACTTTTTCAGTGGATGCAAATGAAGAGTGCCTTATTGCAAGAGGAGGAGGGGGTCTTGAAGGAGGTGGAGCTTTTGTGGGCTGAGTGAATAGTGGAACTTCAAAAACACTGAGCCAGATATTATCAAATTCTTGACAACGCTCTACACGAGCATCGGACCGTTTATCTATACCTTCAGATTGAGTAACCTGTCTCACTGAAGATGGTCTGGGGACTGGCTGTTCAATAGGTGTATCAAAAAATAGATGTTGTTCTTGAAGGACTTCCTTAAACTCTTTCTTCTGTGGAGCATTAATAACCTTCATAGCTGTTAAATTCTCCGTAATATCATCAAATGCAGGTGAATTCCCACGATTGCTACCTTCAGCCGTGTTTATATTTTTCCTGGCCATCTGCGTCTCTTTTGAGATGGAAGAATCTGGTTTTTTTTTGAACTCACTAAAAACATTTATGTCATCAAAAACCCCACTGGGCGTAGCGGACTTGGTATCACCAGAAGAAAATTTCATATTTTCCAGGTGATCCACAAACACTGCCTGTGAAGGGCGTGCAGAAACCGGTATTGTTCCCAGGTCAGCAAAAGGATCATCGGATGCAGTTGTTGCTGATCTCTTTGTGGTTCCAAATGAATGTTGATCGCCAGAATGTTGATGCTCACTACAGAAAACAAGGGTATAAAATTATCGATAAAACATAGAAAGAAAGAAATAATTAATCACAACTAGACAATTCGTAATTACGGTGATCAAAAGAAAATTTCGAATATGAAAGGTCAATTCTTCCGGAACATAGTTTCTAGTAGGAATCATGGGTTGCTTCACAGAAATATCAGAATTCCAGCTTGGCAGTTGACATTACCAAAGAATGAAGTATGATGGTTCAAAACAGGTTTTTCTTCACCCCCCCCCCCCATTCTACCTCATTTAGTGAAGCTCGACTCAGCCATACATCAATGCATATTTAGCAAAAACCTCATTGAATATCATTATTAGTTTTTTCCTTTCGAAGAACACATTGCCAAATATTTATGACATAATACAAGCATAAGCAGAACATGTCCGTCAAATCATATCCAATCTATACATATCTTAAAGGCTGTCAAGGACACAATGTCGTTAATTTCTTTTCAAGAGGAAGGTTAGAAATGTTATTACATGGACAAAATTAAAGACTCCAGCCTCTTTCACCAAACCATCCTCTCCTCCTTCACCACCATGTCCTATCTCCCCGTCCTCTGCCACCTCAGTACTTCTCAATCGTCCAGAATCACCTCTCGAGCCCCATCTGCCCCTTGGCATTCCGCTTTCGTCTTTCATCGGAAAATCCATTCTATGTGGTCATCTGCTCCCGCCTGGTGCGGGCACCATGCCCTCGCGGTGGAGGAAGGTGAGATCATTGTTCATTTGGGGAGAATCCCCAGTCGGGTTCGTCCTAGCGTACCCCTCCTCTCACCTTTCCAACTTCGCTACACCCACCCCCGTTTATGTCTTATCTAGGAGGGTTTTCGAGCCCTAGCAGTTGGACCGGCAGTGGCGCAAATACGAACTGGAGAGGCGAGCCACATGGGCGAAGGCATGGGTGGCGTCGACGAGTGCGCGGATGTGCAGAGGTGGACCGGGACGCGGATGACACAGTTGTGCTGAGGCGGGACATGACGAAGCATGACAGAAAGTCTGTAACAGATGAGAATTGCATCGCCACCTCCATCTACCCCTCGTACCACACCACTCCTTCGTCCCCTCGCTGCCTACGCCATGAGCCCTCTGGCATCCTTTTGTGTTTTCGAAAATGCCAGATGCCCTCTTCCTTCGTCTCCGCCTCTTGCCTTCCCCGCTCTGTTGTCGCAAGATGCTGACAAGAAAACTTTTTAAGGAAGGCATGAGAAAAGCGGGACCATGAGCTCAATCCTCGACCACGCTCCTCGTTCGGATCTAGGAACTCGACTGTAAGGTACTACCCCGTGAATTACAATCTGGATAACTGAACTTCTCATGTGGGTCTCACCGCAAAGGCAGCTGCTATCTCCATGTTCTACATTGGCCAGAGCAACAAGACATACGATGCCAGTATGGGATTCGATTGTGGGTCACTATCGTCGGTGCTCACATTGCTTTCGGGGCCGTTGTTGTCAGCTTCTACGGGGATCTACAGCTTACGGCAAGCCTCATTCAGGAGGATTCAAGTTCAACGTGTGGAGGTGGAATCAACAGGGAACATTACTAGGAGATTGGAACCTTCGTAATAACAATAGAACAACAGGCACCACCAGCAGCAGCAACAGCATTGGCTTGCAAGTCTTCACACATTTCATCAACAATCCAGTGTTCTTGTTATACAAATTCATGTCTAATAGCAAACCCGAACACCTCCCCTTCGAAATCGAGCTTGACTAGCTGAAGTGGCCAGATTTCCTCCAATTTGCCATGATGGCACCCTCCCACTCCCCCCTCACAATTCACCATAGCCAAGGTCAGAACCAGCTTGTGCTCGAAGAATTTGGCACTTGGCACCAAATGCATCCGGTCGAAGTAAGGAACAATGGCATGTTGTTGCTCGGATGTCGAGTTCGTCGTCTCTCCCTTTGACACATTGCTTGCTCGCATGCATCCTTTTGGCATAAGCAACATACCATATGCTAAGAATCTCAATAACCATTAATTTTGGGCTGAATTTGAATGATATATCCTCCACTGTATTTTGTTATTATCACCAGTCCCGTTGCATAGGCAATAGCTTCTCCCAGATGGGTTCTTGTAAACATGGAAGGCTGTATCGATATCGATATCGTTTCGATATCGTATCGATACGATATTTCGACGATATATCACCGAAATATCGCTCATATCGACGAGCCTTTGTGAAGAAAATGCCCGGAACTCGGGATATATCGCCATATCGGTGCCCATATCGGTCCCATGTCGATATTGATATATCGGCGATATATCATCGATATTTCCTTCCATGCTTGTAAACCCTTAAGCGACGATTGCGGCTCTTCGTGAAGAGGGTTCCCAAATCAAAGAACCCTATAAAAATGGGGGGTCACATGCGTCTTTTGTTTTGAGAAAATTGTGTACAAGCCCAAGTGGGGATACGGCTGGGGCCTGCTATATTTTGGCCCAAGTGGGTTGCTGTTTATAAAAAAGGAAGAAGAGCGACCTGTTAAAAAAAATGGCGAGGCTGAAAAAATTGAGAAAAGGGCGTAAGGGAAATGAAAAGTCGAGAACAATGATGATATGGCTTATTTTGAAGAAAAAAATTGTGACGGCTATTAAAAAATGATGAAATGAAATAGCCGAGAGAAAAAATAATTTAAAAAATTGAAAGAAAAAGCCGGAAAAAAAATTCCAATCAGCCAAGTAATTCATGTTTTCCCAATTTTCTAGTCTTCTCCCAACGTTGGTCGACGTCATTGTTTTCCGACTAGTCTGGGAGAAAGGGGGAGTATTGTGTAGAGTCACAGGTCTGTTTCAAGTTCAAATTCTCCAGACCAGCCAGATTGTTCAGAATCTATTGTTCAATTTCAGACTCGACGATCAATTTTTAAGTCTTCAGTTTGATTCGCACACGTCTGAATCATCAATTCAGAGGTTCCCATCGTTTCTAGTCGGCTCAGAGTTTTTCATGTGGTTTCATAGGGACTCCAGAGTAGAAATCCCATTCTCTAAGCTGGAGAGACCCAGTTCTTCGACGAGGAGACTTTTCAAACTCCATTCTTCAACGACCGTGGACTCCGACGAGGATGTCTCCACGGCTTTTCAGTTAGGCCCTTTCAGAGATTGAGCAGTTGTCCATATGATCCAGTCTTCTACATATGGCGGGCTAGAGTTCTCAAGGAGGAGACTCAGTTTCAGTTTCAATGGCTCTGACATATGAGTACAGAGCGCACTCAGTTTGACTCACACTCCAACTTGTTTGGTCCTCCTCGCCTGCACGGCATGAGAAGCAATGTCCTCGACAGTAGCCGACAGTCGTGCGCGTTGAGTTGATATTGTCTGCAGTGTCCTGTAACGTGAGTTTGAGATTTCTTTCATTTTTGTCCAAGCTGAGCATTACATACTCCAGCTTGAGGGTGAGTGTTGGAGTATGTTATATTATGTGTCATTTGTGTAAGATGGGTAAATGGATCCTTCCAAGATCCATTACCACATCCATTGTTTAGTCCCACATCTACCAGTAGTGGGAATTGGAGAGTCTGTAGAGGATATATATGAAGCCTCAGACCTCCTGTATCAGATGAGAAAGCTCAATGAGCAATCAATCCTTTGAGACGTTCTCCCGCGGTTTCATCATGTTCCTTAGGGAGTAGGGTTCCATGTTAAATCATGAGTTCTTCAATCTTCTATTATTTATTTCTCCGATACGCTTCCGCGTTATATTTTCTGACAAGAGTGAAAAAGGATACCTGATAGGCACGAGCAGCAAGTCACCAGCAATCCCATATATCTTCCTCAGCAATCTGCAGACCATATCATCTTTCTCCCCCCACAATCTAAGCACTCACTTGGATAAAAGTGCCTTATTCATGTATTCCAACTTAAGGATCCGTATGTCACCACCTCCCAATCAATAAGATGAATCCGTCCTCATTCTTTCTTACCATCTGACTAAAGAAATCGCCTCATCAAGCCTTCAATCTGAGAACGTACTCCCATAGGTATCCTTTTGGTAGAACAAAAAAAATAAGTATAACAGAGAGCACATGGTTGAGTAGAACCAGTGTCTCGCCCTTAAAAATTAATCTCGCCTTCCAGCCTGCCAGTTTACTTTCCAATCTCTCAAGAACCACATTCCAATCTACCACCTGAAGACATGCAACTACAAGGGAAGACCCAAATAAGTAATTGGGAGATCTTCCTTCGGGCAATGTAGAAATATCACTAATCTGATGTATCTCATCTTGGCATAAACTAAACGAAACAAATGTTGACTTATTTCTATTCAGCTTAATACCTAGGATATCACCAAAAATCTCCATGATATATGAAGCCCTCTGAACATGTGCCATATCCCCATGTATGAAAATCATTGTATCATCAGCATATTGGAGAATGCGTACAAATATATCTTCTTTGCAATAACCCATGTACAAGCCTTCCTCCATCCACAACTTCATCATCACTGCCGGAGCATCATCTATTATCACAAAAAGCAATGGAACTAAAGGAATGTTTGCCTCACACACGCCATGTTGGGGCTGGAAGAAATCCCCCTCCGGGCGATCATTTACCAGAACTACATATGATGTTGTCGTGATGCGTCTTTTCATCCATGCCACCCCGATATCAGGGAAACCCTTCTTCTCCAAGGATGCCCAGAGGAAACGCCAATCGACATAGTTATATGCCTTAAAAAATCTACTTTTCAGATAAGACCCATGGCATGATCCCTCTGCCAATCGAGTACAATTTCAGACGCCAATACCCAACCATATATCATTAATCTCCCATGTACAAAGGCAGTCTGCTTAGGAGATATAATGTCATTTAGCACAAGACAGAGCATGATGGCAAACACCTTGGCAATGATAAGATATATACCATTTGATAGAGCAATAAGTCTGAAGTCTCCCACGGAGTCTCCCTCTTTGGTAGTAAAAATATCAGTGCTTTATCCAAACGTTCAAAGCCCTGATTGCCTTCTCTGAACTCCTGGAGTACTTCAACAGTATCTTCCTTGACTAGTTCTCAAAAACTCCCTATAAAATGCAATAGAAAAGTCATCCGACCCTGACGTTCAATCCACATTTACTTCGAAGGTTGCTCGTTTAACCTCCTCTTCAAAGAAGGGGGCCACAAGGGAGTCAACATGCACGCAAGAGATCATCTGAAAACCCCTTCCTCTCCAGCCCCAGCCCATACCGATGACTCTTCCCGAACGGCCACTGAGGGGAGAGGCGAGGAGATAAGGCTTTCCAAGGTTCCAGCTCCGCCTCAACCGAGGACGATGATGTGCGCGCATCCTTCAAGCGGGATCGCCCATCGTCACGAACAACTTCAGATTGCCGAGTGGAAGCCCCTTGAAGATCCCGTGTGCTAAAGGCTGGAGGAGATGTCAAGAATGTGTAGGGTTTTCACGATAACCCCTAATGAGATACTCGAGATTGCAAAAGCTCCCGAACAGGATCCCAAAGCAGATCTTGTGGAAGGCTTGAGAATATTTGGGTCCAAGGAGAACCCCCTTTGCAAAATCGTTTGAAACAGCAGGATCCGACCAGATTCGAGAATAGAGGATTCGACCAGAGTGGATGGGTCGCATTTGTTGAATCAACTAGCAGTTATATCTTAGATTCTCCCAAAGCTTCGACAAAAAGAAACCGATCTCATCCCTTGGACTGTGGCGTGGGAATCGTAACAGTCGCATCGATTGCGCTTCTAATCGGGGTTGTCGGAGGTGGACCAGCATCAGCCACATCACCGTCACGCGTGGTGATGCCAACCTCTAATAATGCCATCGGGAATGTCGCCTTGTTGATCTCCAGGCACAGCTCGGAAGGAAGCACCTCGCACATGACCACCACCTCCACCTTCATGTCGATGCCATCAACCTTCGAGAGGCCATCACTAAGAATATATATCACCTTGCCAAAGTCAACAAGAAGGCCTTCCACTGTTCTGATGTCCCGAGCATGCAAGGGTAGTCCCTTCAATACCAAAACCTTGTAAAATATAGCATGAGAGGCTCCATCACACAAAGATAGGTGCCGCCAGGCCATAGATTCCAATTTCTTCTCCTTGGGCTCATGACGGAGGAGGTAGATTTCATCATCTAAGAGACCACGGGTGCGCATTATAGATGGCTCAAGCAGAATCATGTCCCCGCCAAATGAAGGTCTGATCTTACTGGCATTACCTGTCATGGCCGCCTGCAAGCAACTCTCTGGACAAGGGTAAACACCCAGAGGCACCCCATCAAGTGATTGCATCAGGCGCACAGGTCCACTGATTGTTTCCTTCAGAAGCATCTCCCCGTGTCTTCCTTTCAAGTCCCCCCCCCTCATGTTAAACAATCCTTCACAATCTAATAACGAGGATGTAGACCAACAAGGAATATGTAAACTTGCCACTCAAATTGTTCGACCACCTGTTTGTCGCATCAGACTGGTTGGAATATGGTATTGCCGCTAGTACTCCACGAGAGATGATTCTCTCTAAGAAGCAGATCAAATACGCATGCTCTCAAGGTTGCAAAAAGCAATAGTTGGTGTTCAATTGGTGGGTCACTTATTGTTGATTAAACGGTATACGGAAGTTTAAACGAAAATTAAACGAGTTGTGTGTTTTTTGTATTTTTTAAATTAATAAAAAAATATTGCATATATATAATTAATAAAAAAATATTAATAAATTGAAAAAATATAATCACATATTCATAATATAGATCAAATATTATCTAATTCAAGGAATTTTTCATCCAAATGTCAAAATAGATAACATAAACAACTAGAATCCATGTCAAATGTCAAAATAGACAACATAAACAATTACAATTCATAGCATTATCAACAACAACAATAACAAAGCATTTTCCCGCATTAAGTAGGTCGGCTACATGGATCCTTTGCCTCCATTCAGATCTATCTTGGGTCATTCTCGGGCTTAGATCCAAAAAACTAAGATCCCTTCGTATAGTCTCATTCCAACACTTCTTGGGCATTCCTCGCCCTCTCTTAGCCGGCTCAACATCCCAAAACTCTCATCTCCTAATCCGTGCATCAGCTGACCTCCTTTGCAAATGGCCAAACCACCTTAAGTGATTTTCCCGCATCTTATCCTCGATCGAAGATATACCAACTTTCATTCTGATTGTATCATTCTGAATCCGATCTTTACATGTGTGTGTGTGTGTCCACACATCCACCTTAGCATTTTCATTTTCGCTGCTGCAATTATATGCGCATATCTATGGTTCACGGGCCAACATTCAAATCCATAGAGCATAACAAGTCTCACGGCTACTTTGTAGAACTTTTCTTTGATTTTTAAAGGAATTTTCTTATCGCAGAGAACAACAAAGGCTCCTCTCCGCTTTAGCCAGCCTACATTTATTCTATTAGTAACATTTCCATCAATTTCCCTGTCATGTTGCAAAATAGATTCCAGGTATCTAAAAGAATCCCTCTTCCGAATGTTAGCATCACCAATCTTCACATAGATTCATTCATCATTGCTTCCATCAAAAGTGCACTCCGTGACTAAATGAATCCAAAAGTCATGGATAACACAAAAGTATGTAATTGAACCGTTTAAATGGTTGTTTAACGCCGTTTATGCGGTTGTTTAACGTCATTTATGCAGCCTACCCGCTTTTGAGCCCGACTTTGATTAGTCCGTGCGGTCGAGGGTTGCATATGTTTAAACGGTCATTTAAGTCATTTTTTCATCCCTACATGTTTTGTAAGTCGTGACTTGGTAGTCTGTTATGAATATGTATGTGACAGTTTGTCCCACATGTCTTTCACAGTATCCTTGTATAGAAGATCGGCAGCAATGGGAGGTTCGACGCTATTGATCATCTATATCATGACAAAATAATTGCCCTCAAGCTACGAATCATAGTCTGTGTCTGCTTCCTAAAGAGGTTCCTTCATTTCAACAACAACAACAAAGCCTTTTCCCACATTAAGTAGGGTCGGCTACATAGATTCTTTGCCTTCATTTAGATCTATCTTGGATCATTCTTGGGCGTAATTCCAAAAAACTAAGATCCTTTCATATAGTTTCATTCCAGCATTTATACGACTTTCATCACCCTCTTTTAGCCAGCTTAACAACCCAAAACTCGCATCTCAAAACCAGTGCATCAGACAATCTCCTTTGCAAATGACCAAACCATCTTAAGTGATTTTCTCTCATCTTATCTTCTATTAGAGTTACACCCAAGGCCTTAAATGTCGGTTTCGGTCACCATTTCGGTATCGCTCAAAACAGAATTTCGATGGAATTTCGGTGGAATTTCGACCGAAATTTCGGTCATTTTTTGTACTAGGACCCCCATATTTCGGTCATTTCGGTCAAATTTCGATTTCGACTGGATATCGATATTCGACAGAAATTCGACCGAATTTCGTTGAAATTTGAGGCCATGGTTACACCAACTTTCCTTCTGATCACATCAATCTGAATGCGATCTTTACGTGTATGACCACACATCCACCTTAGCATTTTCATTTCTTCTACTGTCATTATCTATACATGTGAATGGTTCACAGGCCAACGATCAGATCCATAGAACATAACAGGTCTCACGGCTGCTTTATAAACTTCTCTTTGATTTTCAAATGAATTTTCTTATCATATAGAATAGTAGAGGATTCTTTCCACTTTAGCCAACATGCATTACTATGAGTAATATATCCATCAATTTCCCCATCATGTTGCAAAATAGATCCCGAGTATCTAAAAATCTTTTCTTCTGAATGTTATCGCCACCAATCTTCACCTCGATTCCTTCACCATTGTTTCCATCAAATGAGTACTTTATATATTCAATCTTATACCTGCTTATACGAAATCCATTAGTCTCTAATATATGTTTCCAAACCTCAAGCTTCTCATTTACTCCATCTCTAGTCTCGTCAATCAACACAATATCATCAACGAATAACGTATACCAAGGTATCTCATTCTGTATACGACTAGTCAACTCATTCATAATCAAAGTAAAAGGGAATGGGCTCAAAGATGAATCTTGATGCAAATAAATGTTGATGTCAAAATAGTCAGTCTTCTCAGACCGGATCCTTACACAAGATGAAGCTCTATCATACATATCCTTTATAAGTTAATGTATAGGGCAAGTACTTGTTTCTTCTCCAAAACTCTCCACAATATCTCTCGTGGGATAAAATCATAAGCCTTCTCCATAAAAATCATATGGAGATTCTTCCTTTTAGCTCTATAAATCTCCATTGTTCTCCACAACAAGTGGATGACTTCAATAGTTGAGCGAACTTGCATGAATCCAAATTGATTTTCTTTTACTTTGGAAACTTGCCTCGACCTTCTTTTGATCACACGTTCTCAAATTTTCATAGTATGACTCATCAGCTTGATACTTCTCTAAATCGAACAATTTTGAATGTCTCCTTTATTCTTATAAAGAGGCACCACGATGCTTCTCCTCCATTCTTCAGGCATTTTCTTACTTCGTCAAATAACACTGAATAAATTTGTGAGCCAAGTCAAACCCGTTCGCATAGAACTCTCTATATTTCTATAGGAATGTCATCATGTCCTACACCTTTCCCATGTTTCATAACCTTCAAAGCCTCCTCTACTTCCTTTCTATTCGTCTATAACTTGCACAATTTAAGCAACTTTTACTACTAGTTGGATCTCCCAAAGTGATCTCTCTATTTCCTTCCCCAATGAAAAACTTATGGAAATACTGCTTCCATTTAGTCTCTATATCCTTCTGTGTAACAAGCATGTATTCTTCCTCATACTTAATGCACTTCACTTAAGAAAGATAATTGGTCTTTCTTTCTCTTGCTTTGATCAATATGAATATATCCTTCTAACCCTCCTTAGAGTCAAAATTGTTGAAGGTTCCTTCGTCTGAATAGATATTTTTCTCTAACCACTGATGAACACCTTGAAGTCTGAGCCTATATCATATAGTTGTCTATGCCCTTGAGTTTAATAGAGGAACAGAGTTTAATAGAGTTGTCTATGCCCTTGGACTCCTTAGATACGAACTCTGATCTAAGATCGTCGCTATAATATCATATGGAGAAAAATCGAGATTGAAATGAAAGGATTTTTATTCTTAAGGTAGGGTTTCTTATATAACATGAAACCCTATGGCCTAATGAGTAGAGATTCCATAATAGTCCCCTAGGGTTATAAATAGAAATATAGAATATGGAAATAAACTAAAATATAAAATCGTATTATTGGCTATATTTGCTAAATGACATCAACAATCCCAAAGGTTGTCATACAATTTCCACACACTACAATCAAGAAAAACATCCAAATTAAAGATAATTATCAAAGAAATAAGTTTTTTAAGTAAGGGGTAACTGATGTAAGTACGAATAAGGATTAGGTCGAAAATAAAGTTTTGTCTGCCTTTATGTTATTTTTCAGTCCGTCGAGAATTTATTTTATTTTATTTTATTTTTGAAGACCGAGAATTTATTTTATTTAACAAATATAAATCAATCAAGATCTCTAGTTATAGGGTGGATAAGTTAGCTCATTTAAATTAGTCGTCCTTCCATGAGTCAATTGGAGTTTGGTCAGATTTTTGCTTAATTCCATTTTTTATCTTGTAAGCATGCCCTACCTCTATATAAAGGAGTTACTAAGGTTTTGGAGGATATATCAAATTTTAAATTGATATTTCCGAGTTCACATCCACCTTTATTGCTTCCCGTATATTTAACATTTATCATTGTTCCTCTCACATACTGTGGGCTCATCGTGTGAGTACCTTTCTCATCACAAAATCTCCATTTGCATCAAGATGCCAGGTTAGAGGATGCAAGAAGTCAAAAGGTGAGCCTAATAGGACGAAAGAGGGAGGCTATATAAATGTTGGATAAATATCAAAAATGATAGAGCCCATTTAGATATAAACCTGACTATGACCCGACCCAAAATAGTAATATTCAGAAGCAAAGACTGTACAACTGATTTCCCTCAATGTGGGGAAGCTTTTGTTGTTGACTTGTATCAAAGTGTTGGATAATAGTCAAGATAGTTATCATCATAAAAACCTCACCCGAGAAGTAGAAAACATTTTACCACATTCAGGAACATTGTCAACATGAAATCTAACGCTCAAAAAGTGATAGCCTTTTTCCACGACCAAAATCACAAGGAAATGGTTGGTGGACGAGCCTTCTTAAACTCAATGGCAAATAGAGCCAAATATATATTTAATGACGGAGGCATTGCCATGAATAAAGCCATGGCAAAGAGAGTTAGAAGAAGAAGACTCGGCCCAATTGAACAGACTTTCTGCAGAAAAGAGGTGGGCATAAAAATTATATAACTGGTCCTCCTAACCCTTCAAATAAAAAGGTATAAATGAGGTCAACGTGATAAGGCCATCTATATCTCGCAGGCTAGCCAGCATGATCATGCTCAATTAATGATTGTGATTCCCTAAGGCTTCTATCTGCAACAAAGATGTAGGCATTGATCCTTTGTAACCTTTAAGCAAATTTTGCCATTAACTTCAACGGAAGAAATATCATATTTCCATGTGATATGGCCCCCAAATCAAGGTCAATTGACAATCCTCGGATCATGGTTCTGTCTATAGCAAATAGCCATAGAGGTAAGCATAAAAAATAGAATTTCTCCTCTAAGCCCTCAGACAAAATGGATAGCTTCAACACATGGCCACCACAGCTTATACTCTCGTAGCCTCGCAGTAGCGGCAGTACCCGTACCACCATGTTAATGGTCAATTGGCAATCCCCCGGGAGCTACTTTAATTAGAGATGTTAGTTTTACTTTTAGAGGGTAGTAGAGATAAGATGTTTATGTTTTTGTTTGAACTTATGAGATAAACTAAGGGGAAATTGTTTGTATTGTCTTTTTTCTGTATTGCTATAATGAGGGCAAACTTAATGGTTTACTGCGAGATGACTATGGAAGGGGCAAAAAGGGAATGGGAGAGGTGTGGTGGAGTGGCAAATGGAGTGCAAACCTCACGCCTCCTATTTAGTGAGGAGAGGACATAGGGAGTGAACCCCCTCCTGATGGATGCACTATGCCAACAAACAAAAGAATTTGTCCCATTTTTAGGGGCAATCCCCCAATACAAACAGTGAGCAAAAAATCCTCCAACAAACTCATTGGAGTGGAGAAGGGCAGGTCTGGATGAGCAAGAATTGGAATCGGATTATTTGCTTGACAAGCCCAGAATAGCAATCCTCCGTATTGTCTCCAACTTCACAAAACTCATATGATAGGCACCTTATTTTCTCCTTAGGTCCCTAATCTTTTGAAATCTAAGGATGTCTTACAACTATAAACCATGCCTTTTCCCCAGTTTAAGTGTAGGCTACATGGATTCTTTGCTTCTAAACAATTGAATATGACTCATACATCGGCTTAAATCCAACACTTCTAATAGTTTCCATAAAGGTTGGAGGGACATGATCGTCAATATCATACCCATTACATGTTTTATTTAAAGAAACTTTACTGCATTATACATTAAGAAATTTGCAATAGTGCCACATGGTACCACTGGAAGTTTAATCATCCTTGCCATCACTGTATATTTTAACCCACACCAAGCGAACCTAATGACAAAGGTCTTCCACAGATCACCGCCACAGAGACATGAACTGATTTCATTGTCATAGCAACAATTCGAGTAAGACATCATTGCCAGATTGAAAGTAGAAGCAACAAGGAGAACATGGAGAAAGAAGGTAAAGTTGTTTCGAATGATTTTTTTCTCATGGTATTACGATGGAAGGGCAACAGAAGATGAGAATAGTGAGGTAGTAACAGTCACATCTTGGATTAACCAATACCTATCCTGCACATTTTCACATTTCTCTCAGGGTCTGTTTGGTTACCGGGTTACCCATGGGCAACCCAGTGTACCCCCCCCCCATTCCTGGGTTGGAATCCCATCACAAATCAAGATAACATCACATTCCTTATTCCAACCCCTGTAACCATCCAAACAGCTACTATTCACAGGAGGATACCCCAACCCACCCCATCCCAGTAACCAGACAGGCCCTCATAGTCGTCAGTTCAATCATCCGTATAATAGGTATTCTAGGAGGCGCACCTGGCGAGAATGTTCAATATCACCAATACCGTTTCAAATTGAACCAGGAAAAGCACTTGTTTTCTAAGATTAATGATAACCATGTGTCGCAGGTAATCACTGAGAGTGAAATACACCAGTCGAAGGTTTATATTGGGTGTGAATTATAAACTCAAGGCGATGAGCCAACTTGAGAAGAACCTACATTGCACTGATACTGATTAAATTACTGGATGGGGCACGACTAAAAACTAAATTTCCTTTTGAATAACATCTACATGAACCTAAATTAAAAGTCGTAGGCATTATCCTTAAAAGATAAAGAGTTGGCAAATAGACATAGCAAATTCAGAGTAAAAAACAGCTGCAAAGAGAATTCAACCTCTTCGGAGCCGGCTCGGACTTCCCGAACCCCGGGATCAGCTCGTCAAAATCCAGCCCGCCACTCTTCTGCTTCCTCTCCTCAGTCGGTGACCGGTCCCTCGACCCGCTGGGCCGCTTCCCGCTCAGCGCCCGCAGCAGATCGTCCTCATGGTCCCGACCCCCGGACAGTGAAGCGAACACATCGTCAAGCTGGCTGGACGACGGCTTCAGCCCGGGGATCCCAACGAACATGTCCTCGTCGTACACAGGGCGGTCGTAGACGGGACCGGGCTTCGACGGGGGCCGATCCCCGAACCCGTCGAAGACGGAATTGTGAGCGGGCTTGGCAGGGGCCCCGAAGACGTCATCGAAGGCATCGGGGGGCTTGGCAGCGTGATCGCGGTCCCACGCGGGTCTCGGAGAGGGTCCGATGGAGGACATGGGGGCGGCTTTGCCCTGAGCGCGGAGGCCGAAGTCGCGGGGGAGGAGTCCTGGGAAGTCGTCCATCCTCCGCCGTCCAATCGATCTGCGGGAGCGCGATCTCGGCGGATCTCGGCCGTCGGGAGGGGGATCGGCGGCGGAGGAGGGGAGGCGGTTGCGGCGGATGAGACGGAGCGCCGCCGCTTCCGGCGAGGGGAGGGGGGGAGGGGGAAGGGGGAGGGGGAGACCGTGGAATGGAATCGAAAGAAGTCTACTTCTGTTCTTTCTTTGGTTCTTCCTTCCTCTCGCTGTGAGGGATTTATTTTAGAATTTGGAGGGTATGGAGGGGACGAGGGGTGGAAGGGCAATTTTACCAAGTTGCGAATTTAATTTTATTATGGCTGGTTGTTGTTGGTATATTTAATTTGGACTTGGCTTGTGTGCGCTGAATATAATTGAAGTTGTATATGACGTGGAAGATGTAAAGGATACCTTTGTCAATTTAAAAATTTGTTCAACAACGTGCTTGTATTTTTTAAAATTATGAAGGGAAATTTAGTGGTTATTTTTGTAATCCATTGATATTGTTTCCCGAGGAGACGGAAATATGATAACAAGGGAGTGTGGATTTTGATAAGAAGTTTTAAGTCTAGTTGTGACATAGTAAAGTTTTAAAAACCGAACCGGACATTGAATCGATCAGTATTTGAATTAATCCAATCAGATCGGACCGTCGGTCCAAACTGATCATATCGGTGATGATGTCGGCATGACGTCATTGTTCCTATCGACTAGGAAAAAACGGACCGAGCTTAATTTATTGATCCGATCGGTCGAACCGATAAAATTGGATACATATATGTAAATATGTATTTGTAAATATTAAATAATCAGTTAAGATGTCAAATATTTCAATTGAATAACATGATTGATCTATTTCAAGTAAAACTCTGCAAAAGGTAGTCACATTTAACATTATATATGAACATAATATTGTAATAATATTTATAGTTGCTTCTAGAAAATTACTCCAGGAAAGTAATGGCACAAGTTATATTCCAAAAAAGAGAGGGACATAACTGAATTTGCAGAAGTTATGAAGGGTATAAGTAATAAAATCCTATTATTTCATTATTTAAACTTTTATTTTTTGAAAATATATTAAACCATCAAAACTTGGTCAATCTGGGTCAACCCGGTCCAACCACCCGCGTCAACCCAGTCCGACCACCAATCGGACCCTGTTTTTTTATTTTCTTTTTTTAATTAATTACGTAAAACCGGTCGAATTGATTGGGTCAAGGTCGGTTCCCGGTCCGACCGATCGATCCGGTCCGACTTTTTAAACCCCGTGACATAGAGTAAAAATATTGATCGACGGGAAATTGTCTAGCGTATAGTTGATGGATAATAGTTGTTAGTTTATATGCTAAAACTTATTTGATTTCAAGACTTGATTTTATGTTTCTTGAAACAAGTATCAACAAAAAAAACATTGATTATAAAATCTGAAGCTATATTTTGACTAACTATTAAAAAATCCAGTTGGTTGGAATCTATGACCAATATGTGAAATATAAGTGGAATCAAATTCTTAGCTCCTAATTTTCATATTTTTTTCAACATGATAACTGATCATTTGACTAGTGGTCAATGTCAACAAGCTTATTATGTTATGTTTCTTTATTTGCTAAGTAATTCTACTAAGGTCACGGATTCAATGAACCATGTGCATGAGTAATTCTCATATCTAGAATATCTTCACATCTCACATCTTTCCTTGAGTTCGCAGATTGGTAAGTTTGAAAGTTTATAAAATCTAAAGGTTCGTCTCTTATCGTTGTAGCAATCATATCAACAGACGCATTTCCAAGTCGTTGATACCATATGTTTATTAAATGGTTTCTATGCTCCCTTGATCTCTTGAGGTTTTGATTTTCAATATTAGATATATTCATGACAAGAGCGTTTAGATCTAGATCATATGGTTCACCGGATTTTTATAAAAACCTTCTCAAATAAAATTACCATAACGACTCATAATAAGTTTTCACGAACAATATGAGAAAAACATATGCTGACTAGTTTATATACATGTAATAAGTTCCTTCTAACATCTGGAATCTGGAGATATTCTATAAGATAAGTGATTCTTCCACTGGAACGTAAAAATATGCATGTTCTAATGACTATTACAGCAACAATTACATTAGATCTCATCTGGATGAATGTCTTCCATTATACAACTTTC
This sequence comes from Ottelia alismoides, assembly GCA_037367405.1. Classification (NCBI taxonomy): domain Eukaryota; kingdom Viridiplantae; phylum Streptophyta; class Magnoliopsida; order Alismatales; family Hydrocharitaceae; genus Ottelia; species Ottelia alismoides. Next base: position 337,752 of record JAZKJV010002696.1, read on the forward strand.
TCATCTCCTAAAACAAAATGCAACAAATTTTTAATATGGATGGAGGCACCAAAATCAACAACCCAACGATCTTCTCATCCAGCAAGCAAGCTAATATCAATAATAAAAAAATATGTATTATCTGATAGTTGTTAGCATTTATCCTTCTCTAATGAGTTCAAGTAGTCTGTACATTTTCGCTTCAGTGTCTTGGCTCATTACGGTGATGGCAGATATTGGTCCTCTTAGATGTTACATGCTTGGTCAAAATGGACACTCTTGAAATATTGTTTCCTATCTGGCTTTCCTTTGAATTATGTTATCATTGTAGAACCATATGGGTTCTTCTTTTTATCACACACTCAACGGACTTCAACATGGATAGTAATTTGGTGTGTTTGACCTTCAATTTGTTCATGTGAAATGAAACTGTAAAACTCGTGAAAGAAGAAGTCGGTTGGCATATATGTGTCCATTTTGGCACCTAATGTCTCAAGCAAGAATAGGGACCCAAACATTCTTAATACATGCTCTCTCATATAGCTTCCTTTCAACATCTTACATGAATAGTGCCCATAATGACATTTGTAACGTTGTGTGAAAAGGCTTTGTTGGTGTTGGTGGTGTTGTTGTTATTGGATGATATTTGTAACATTGAGTGTAGTAACGATAAATCTTGCGTTTATCATCTTAAATTCCATTAATTATCCATTTTGCCTAAACAAATTAATTCATTGATCATTAATTATTTTATTTGATAATTCATTATATGTAAATAATGATATTAATTAATGATTCTTAAGAATTGGTCTCTGTGTTGTAAATATACCTATATATTATGCTATTATTTTATTTATTTCTAAGTAAATATACCTATATATTATGCTATTAATTTAGTTATTTTCTAATTACTAAAAATCCCATGAAAAATAACTTACTAATTTAAGTAATAATTTATACATTATTTATTATTTGAAATACGAACAATATAATAAAATAATTAAAATGAATGTTTTAAATCTTTAAATATCTTACAAAAAATAGTACTATGTATATGTGATGTATTTATATCTTGAGTTCTGCATGAAAGTTGTCGATCTCATCAAGATCTGCAACTTCTATGTTGAACAATATTTCTAACTCTGATCTTAGTCATTTCTTTCTGATTTTACTTTATTTTTGCTTTTTTTATCTATTTTATATAAGATCGGACACAAAGAGGAGATGAAGTTCGTACATGTAGTAGTTTAACATGATGTTCACACCATGCATGGTGAATATACAGGGAATGTTATGCAGGTTAAATGCCTATGAAACTTATGTTAATGTAGTAAAAAGTTATGCACATGCAATGTTATGCAATGCTTTTTGACTTTTTGGTTAGCCTGATATTTTTTAAATTTCCAAATTTTGATTTTAAAATGTTTAAAATGGAAATTAGAAATAAATGTGATACTTATATATTAAAATGGGTGTAAAGTGAGGGCTTTGATTATTTCTTATGGTGATAAGAATATAATAAAAATAGGAATGAACTACTTTTTATTTTCTGTGATTTTGTGATGTTTTCAGTCTTTAACAATATAATATCAAATAAAATGATAAATCGAGTTTTTTTAAGATATTTAGAAATTGAATTGGGGGCTGGTGGCTTGTAAAATAAGTTCTTTATGTGAAAAAGGCTCCATGTTCCTGATTTTATTTTCTCTAGAAATTTATTTTGGCATTTTTTGTACTTTTTAGAGTGTTAATAATTCAATCGAATCCATATTAATCAACTTCTCAACTAACAGGTGGTTCTTAGTGATATAATCTCATCCTTTTCAAAACTTTCCACTCCAGTAATATGTATCGCATCAGAATTTAGACATATTTGGACATAGAATGAAGCTTTAGAATGTCAGGTGTAAAGTTACAGGGTATGATGTGGAAATTCCCTAATCATTGTAATATTGGATATCATCGTGAAGTTTCCCACTTATCGAGTAGGGATGGGCGTCAAGTTGGGTCATGATTGAGTTGGCTTGACCAAGATCATTTAGATATATGTGCTAATGGGTCAGGCTTAGGCTCATTTTATTTTCAAATTTCAAGCTCAGACCCAAACTCGGGTCAAACAAAATGGATTGGTTTCAGGTCGAGTGGTTCAATTTAAAATCTATGTACACCAGTACAATGTGTTCCGTTCTTCTTGCATTTGTCTAGTTGTTTCTTTTGCATGCGTGCGTGTTTAAGACTTGAAGTACGCTAACTAATTCGTGATTCCGACATTAGTTGTATGTTGGAAATAGAAACGTGTTAAAAAATATGGTGACTTAAACCACCATTCAATTCAACATTACATAATTTATTACAGAAACGTGCACTATGACCCAATACAGATTGATTACTTGCTGATGTACATGCTCTAACACTTGAGAACGCATATCCCATTCTTGCATATTAATGTAATAGTTTTGCATATTAATATAATAATGTTCTCGATCCATGCTAATGGATAATGGGTCTAAGCATTTATTCTACACTCGAAATAAGGATATGAAAGTTAGAACATGATACTTCGGCGAGCATGAATATGGTGGATATAATTATATCGTATAGGTCGGGTTATCGAGCTTGCAAGTTTCGGACTTTTCATGCCCAAATCCGAACCGATAATCAATACAAGCTCTTTTCGAGGCTCGTGACCCACCCACTAAATTTTGGATTTGGGTTTTGGGTTGGGTTATGCGAGTCGGATTTTGGGCCGGATCGGGCCGGCTCAAGCCAATGCCCAACCCTATTCTCCAGTGATCCTTTTTTAAGAATACTTATATACAACATCTTTAACTCCTCTAAATTAAATATCAATGCAACTTCTTTTCCGAAAGGGTGAAATATTGAACTAGATTCATTTGACAACCATAACATGCATCGAATATCCTTGAAAGCATCTTATACAACCTAAATGTATATGCGTACGTCCTTTAACACAGCTTCTTGTCTCTTCTTTTTCTTTTTTCAAATTAATGATGAGCATGTCATTGCCGAGTTCCAATCAATCACGTAGTATTCCTGATTACAACCAGAAATGTAAACATAAAAATCGAGGTTCCTAAAAAAAGACAATCTTTTCTAACCAGAATGGATGTACAGACATCCACACGGGTCAGTATCCTCTTAAATTCCAGAAGAACAATTGTAGCGTCTCGGACTTAGGTACCATAATCATTATCGAGGAAAACTGGCACTAACAACTTGTTGGACATGGGCCCAAACGGATCCGTTGACAACCACAGAAAATATGTGTGCCCAAGTTGTCAAGCAGTAATCCCACTTATAACCCACACCCATTCTCTGCGAGTTCCCGACGTGGGACTATGTCAAGGAGTTGAGGTGTTACAACCTCTCCTACTCATGCTCGCAACGTCCTCGTTACTACACGACCTTTCACTTATTCCCAATGACAATGGCGGTCGCACGTTTTGGTAGTCTTTTCCTCCTATCTCTTTGTAGCCGCAACTCGACCTCTCTAGTAGCTCTTTCCACTATCATAAGCAAATTGACTTTGATACCGTTTGAAACAACTCGGGAGTGTGGCACAAATTGAAAGATAAATTAATTAAGCGCAAACATGATAAAATACTGCAAGGTAGTGCACAACATTGTGGTACATGCAAATTGTAGTGGATTCAACCGCATCTGAATGCCATCACATGACGATGGTTGGAGTATGCATCCCAGTTGTGTTTTGAAAATCATATCCATGTATTGGTCATATGGAATTGCGACTCTTAGTTTTATTGCACTCTGATAACGGAGGAAATCACAGGTTTTTATTTAATGTAAATATTGTCAATATGAATAGAATGTTGTTTCAACCCACAATTTCCCGAATCAGACAAATTTTATTTTTATTTTTAATCAAAGAAATAAAAGTAGACTAGCTATTTATTAACTTGGTATAGCTCACACGGTCGAACAGAAGGATGCAACTATTATTAAGCCAGGATTATTGAGATCAAAGGCAAACAATGAAATAAAGAGGAGGAAACTCTAAGCAAAAGTACCTTGATTTCTATGGATTTTCAACTTTTTATGGAATTTTTAATATATATATATATATATATATATTGATTTTCAATTTTTTAGTTTTTTTATTTTACAAATTTTTTATATTTTCAAGTTTTCAAACAAAGCAAATAAAAGGAATGTAAAGGGAAGAAAACAAGCACTTTTTCGTATCTTTCAAATATAGTAAAAATGTTCAGAAAATCCCAATAAAAATATTTTTATATTTTTTTACATTTTTACTATTTTTTATTTTTAGAGATTTTTAGTTTTTTTAAGATGTTCATATCAATTGAAAACAGAAAATAAATCAAACAAAAAAATCAAGCTGATGTTTTAGGATCTTTCAAAGTAGAAAATAAATTCAAAAACGAGGAAAACAAACCTTAAAACAAAGAGTTTTTATTAAGCTTTGAAATAAGACCAAAAAATATAATTTCATGATTTTTTAATTATTTTATATATATTTTAGTATTTTCTCTAATTTGTAATTTTTTATAAAAGGTTTTCAATCAAAATTTGCATAGAAATTAAAACAAATCAAAATACACTTGTAGTATTTTTTTGAAATCTTTAAATCATTTTTCAAATTTTTACATTTTTTATAAGGCCAACATGGTAAATTTTTAAGGGTTTTTAATTATTAAAAATAAGAAATAAATTTTTTGCTCGACGAAAATTATAGGTGATAAAGTAGCAAAACATGAGCTTACACTAATTTTTGTATATTTTTTGGAGCACAAATGATATTTATTTCAAGCGAAATAGATAATAAAATAAATGCTAAATTCCAGGGATCTATTTGCAATTATTTCAAAGTTTCATAGATAAATATAATAATAATGATATGCAAGGTAGAGAGTGCAATTTTCACATGCATACAAACGTTCTTCCCTAATTTCTTAAGGTGACGATGGTGATTTTAGAGGTGCACGAGTCTCGGCTAATCTGATGGTGTTTGCAATCTATGAAGAAGCAGGGTTGATCTTGGGTCGACGACGAGAGGACGGAGGGGAGGATGGATTCGCATGTGTTATCCGGCAAGTGCACGATCAGTTTTGCTTTATGCGATTTGTTATATCCTCCTAGCGATGTAGGTAGTGCGACTTAGGAGTGCATGTGTTCAGGCTCGCGATCAAGTGCCCAGTGTTGTATGTACTCGATCTCAATCAGGTCCAAATGCGGTAGTGCATGACGATTCCAGACGAAGCTGCCCGCTCCAGGTGCTCGTGTAGATGCTCGATTCAGGTGTCGTTGGCTATGCTCAAATGTCAGATCACAAATGATCAGGCGGCTGCGATGAACATGGTTTGGATATCCTATGGTACGTATCGAATATCTCTAGTCGCTACTTGTCACGCTCCAGGTGCTTCAGATCTGTACTTGCATTGACACAAATAGACTCAAGGCGAACCTCGATCAATTTCGGAAGAGAATGGGTTAACATAGAGCACTCCCGGCGGTGATAGATCTGTGCTCGGATTCCGATCACCATACGTGATCTGAGGAGAATGGGTCTGTGAGGTAGAACAACAGATGAAAAGATTCAGAAGATGGAGATGAAACGTCGATCAGATCAGAGGTGGACGATTTCGAAATTGAAGCGGATGACCTCCGACCGTGATGATCGGAGGTTGTAATCGGGGGTGGAAACCTATCGCTAAATGAAAATCAAATAAAATCCAATAAACCTAATTTTCTAAAAAACTTAGTGGATGCAGTCATATGTGCTAGAGGTCAAGGATCTTTGGAGTCGTTGCTTCAATGGCTCGACGAAGCCAGACGATGAACTCACCGGAGATAGCAGAGCATGACCGAGACACCAGATCTGAGGCTCTCACTACTGGATCCTCACTGCAACGTCACCTACTATTGTCGTCACTCTCGAGGAAGCGACAAAGCTCACTGGAAGCGGAGGTGGAAGCCAAACGATCCGGAAAAGGATGAGCTCCTAGCTTATTTAAAGGATGATAAGGTCGAAATTAAAAAAAATATGCGCTCAAAAAAAGATAGGAAACTACCAAATTTATTTGAGCAAGATGAGGGTTGTGTGGACTTTATTCCGGTGAAGAAATCAAGTCAAACAGAGATCGGAGCGGATCGGGGAAAATACATGAAGTTGGTGGGTTGAGCATATTTATTCGGGTAGAATAGAGGTAGAAGAGTTGACTCATGGTCAACAAAATTAAATGGGCCAATGGGAGAGGCCCAAGGAAAAGGACAAAATAAGTTAAAGATAAAACAACATATTAAATTGAAAATAGATAAAATAAATTAGAAAATATTTTTAAATTAAAACATTATTAAAATAAATGAATATAATAATTAATAAATTATTTTTTATAGATTTTTAATAAATAAATAAGTTAATTAATTACAGTAAAATAAATAAAAACCTTTATTAATAGGTGTAAATTACCTCTATATACAACAATTTGTTTTGTAATAAATTGTTTGTACAAATATTTACATGATTAATAATTTATTTATTTACAAAATAAATTAAAGATTTTGAATATATTTCTATTTTGTTTCTAAAAGTTGTTTTAACATAAGCATTATACCTATACAATGAATACTTTATTTTATTTTTGATTATTTTTATTTTATTGTTTTTTGCATTATATAAATAAAATAAATATATACACAATATTTAGAAATAAAATATGTGCACAAATATATAAGAAAATAAATAAATAAAAATATACACAATATATACATATATACAAGTATACCAATAGGGTCCCAAACATACTTTTTGCATATTAACTTTGATTTCAGTGAAATCATTTTTTATATATAATTTTACAAAATGAATTTTAAAAGTGATTACACCCAATTCGGAGTTCATATGGACGATATGAGGTTCAGAAGTTAGGCTTTATAGTTTTTTTTAGATTTATTGATATTTATTCATAATTATTTCTAAGTTACATTTTTATATTTTTGTGCTAATTTTTATGAACAATTAAGAAAAAGAAGCAAGTTAATTGGAGTTAGTATTAATTAAATTAGATAATAAATATTTTTTATATACATATAGTACATACAAAGGGATCCAAATGTCGAAACTCGCACGATTTATTTCACGATTTTTTTGGTATTTTTAATAGAGGAAAGGGAGCCTACTTCATGAAGTAGGCAACCTTACATACTTCATGAAGTAGGTAATCTTACCTACTTCATGTATATTTTTGGAATTTTTTTTATAAATGCTATTATATATTTTCATAACTCTATCCCTCTAATATGTCATTCAAATTTCGTCAGAAATGGAGACTCCTATGCCCTCCATCCAAAAATATAATTTTAATGGTTTTAACTTTGTTGCAATCGATCTATTCTGGATGGAAGGCATATGAGTCTCATTTCTGATAAAATTTGTATGACAAATTAGAGGGATATAGTTATAGAAAATCCATGGTGGTATTTTCTAAAAAAAAACATACAAAAAATGGATATGAAGTAGGCAATGTCACCTACTTCATGAAGTAGGCTCCCTTTCCTCTTTGTAATAAAAGTGAGTTTGTTTAATTTGGAGTTTTCTATAACTAGTTATGATCTTGGGAAGTTGGATTTTTACAGCTTTTTAGGTTCATTGTAATCATTTGTTTATTAGTTAAATACTTTTTCTGATATTTTTATAAATTAGTAAATATTATTACAAACAACTTTCAATAAGGAAATATTTGTATTCGATGTTGTTTTAATTGAAAATAAAATAGGTGAAAATATGTACATTGTGAAAAATGATGAATATTTACAAGTGAGAATTGGTTTTCTTGGATTATTTTATGGACCCGAACCCTCCTACTTTATTCATTGTCGATCATTCCAATGCTTGGCCTGGTCTCAGGGTTTGGGTCAGTCTGTATTTATTTCATATATACAACCTTCTCATTCTTTCCTTTTTCTTTTCTTCTTTTTCTTTTATTTTGGTGTAAATAATGATAAATGCACAATATTAATAAATCAATGAAGAATGATAAAAGATAATAATTAATGAATATATACATGTATTTTGACAATGATTTTAACTAAAATAAAATAAATAAAGATGTTGAATAATGGATTCATCACACTCGAAGGAGTTGGGTTGCGGGTCATCGTGTAGATGGTGATACTTGGCAGTCTCGTTATGCTTTCCTCCTAAGACTTGGGGTAAGGATTCCATGGGCTAGAAGTTTTGACCAAACGTATTTTCTACATATACTTATCTCTGGTTTGTTAGTGTCTCGTGGTAATAACATCAATAATAAACTTATGATCTATTATTGATGTTATTACATCAATAATAAGTAATACATATACTTATCGTGGTTTATTATTTTCTAAACCATCCTTAACTATCATTCATCATCCTTAACAAATGAACCAAAAACTTGAGAGACTTCCGAAGTAAGTCAATAGAGTGGTCAGGAGACGTTTCATGTAGTTATATTGACCAATATAGAACATGGTTTTTTTATACATAGGGTTAAATGACGCTACACACTGGGTGTAGCCAATTGGCTACTCCCATCTCCATTTTCCCTAACATGTCATTCCTATTTCGTCAGAAATAGAGACTCATATGCCCTCCATCTGAAGGAGTCAATTTCAGCAATTATGAGACCGTTAAAATTTGACGATCTTGATCGAGGGGATAAAATTCTTAAATTAACTTGATTTCTGAATGAATCGTGGTGACATATTGCGATCTAGATTCCAATAGATTTCATTTCAGAGAAAAAGGGGAAAAGGGGTGGGAGCATGTAAGTTGGTTACACCGAGGGAGCAGACTTCCTGCACCCCCCCCCCCTCACACACACACACAAAGATGGTGCACTCGTTTCATACTTAAAGGGATGGCCTTGCTCTAATACCATCTCTATAAGATCCCAACCCCGGGACAATTCGGATCCAAATACATAGTTTTACTTAGCCAAGATCAATCATCCGACGGTGAGTACAACCAATACCATGTGTCCTATCACAAACAAACATAATACGATATATGTCTATACAAATATGAAAGAGAAAACGAGGTGTAAACTAATTCTCACCTGGTAGCTGCAACCAAATTCACCAACTCCGATCACAATATGCGATTTCACGTTCTTATATACTGCAATATTCTTTGAGTCGGGTTACAAAATTGGATGGGCTAAAGCTAGCCCATTAAAGCAAATATACATGATACATAAATGTGAATAGTTTAATGAGTGAGTACTTCATGAGCGAGCACGATGAACCATGGATTCCCTTAGTTAATTTGACGGAATTAATAATGATTCTGTTGCAGGCATGCAATGGTCAATTGAAAAAATCACTTAATTAATTTTCCAATTAAAAGTGAGCGGTTGGATTCGTTTTACTCGGGCAAGTATAGAAGTTAGTATTTTCCTTTATTAATGCTAGTAATATATACGCAATAAAGTTGATTTTATGTTATTTTGGATTAGCAAAAAAAATAAAAATATGGGAAATTATGGTAATATACATGTGAGAATGTACAAGAGAATTTGAGCTTCTTATTTAATACAATTTTGAATGCTAAAATGTGAATCTTATTTACATATGCATAAATGATAAAAAAGCAATATAGATGAATAAATGCAACTAATTACTTGGGAACAAAGCTATGTTTTATTCTTTTATAACGATGAATCGCATATTCATTAACCCTCTATACTTAAACATTGCTCATCTCCGAGCAACTAAAATGAAATGCATGAGTGAAATGATATCGGCTTCCGTACCAAGGTTGTGAACAAAAGGTGAAAATGGAGCTCGAGTCGACCTTTGGACTAATAATGGATAGAACTCCTTATGAGAATTGTGGTTTATAGAACAACAACTTCCAATATGTACAAGTCATTGCCCAGACCCGATTCAGAAATCATATTAGATCAACCCCTTCCCAAAGCATCCCACATGAACACTGAATATATGTCCATGGTGTTGAAGGGTGTTAGCTCTTTCATCCAAGATGCCAGACCATCATGCAATATCCTCCTCCAGTAACTTCTTCTCGAGGAGTCAGGAATTTCCTTCTAAGTTCAGGAACGTGCTAGTTCACAACGAGCAGGGGAAAATGTCTAAAAGAAGGGGAAAAGAAGTGAGGAGTGACAAGTGTAGTCAACTCTCCTGTGAAGCTTGGCTCGTGTAGCCAAGTCTCCACTAGATCCGCAGGTTGTCCGAAGCTCGGACTATTGTGGTAAAATGTTGTTCGTTATGATATTGGCTTCTAAGAAACATTTCCATGAATTTGAGGGAATACGAATAAGTCATGCATGCTAGCATCATGGAGCAATTACAATTGTAGTTTATGTGAGTTGTGTGCTTCTGTCACTCCTATCAAAGTTATGTATCAAAATAGTTGAACTATATTTATAGATGATCTAAGCTGCGTTGTAATAAGCTCATTTCAAATGGTTATTAAGATGGGAACCATAAGGGTGCGTTTGGTTCGTGGGTTATCCAGGGGTGGATAACTCGGTTTTGTGTTTGTGTGTTTGGTTGGTGGGTTAAGGGTTGGGAAGGTTTGTGTGATGTGATTGTATTGGAATTTGAAAAAGTTGGTAGTTATTATGGCATTATTGTATTGAAATTTGAGAAAGTAGGTGGTTGTTGTGATGTGATTGTATTGAAGTTTGGAATAGTGAGAAGAAGTTGAATATTTTATGATTTTTAGATGATATGATGGTATAATATATATTTTTTTGGTTGGAAAGAGAGTGAACCCCGCTAGTGGGTTGAGAATATGGGTTTTGGGGGGTAACCCACCCAAAGTGGGGGGTAACCCCCCAACCAAACGCACCCTAAGGGTTCGATCGGTAAGGGGGTATCTCCAAGGGGGTTCTACCAAAATCCAGTATTTGCATCTACTTTGATACCTCCTTTGACCTCAAGAATATATTTTTTAGCCTCTTCAAACTTTCATTTCCGTCGAAGTGCTCCACTCAACACGTATAAGTCATATGAATGTACTAATACTGCTTCTTGACCATGAAACCTCGTTCGTTGTTTTAATATGTAATTTATCTGTTCCTCATTCCACTTCATGTTTTCATCTTCTTTGTCAATTATTGATGCCTTCTCACTCCTTACTTTACTATCGTGCTTTTCAATTTCTTTATCTCTCGTAGTCATAATCCATTGAAAAACCTCTTGTAGCATCTACCACTGATCGGTGATGCTTTTGATAATAACGATATGTTAGATCTTCACAGTGATCCCACGTGCGTAGATAAACAGTCACAAATGAATCAAAAACTGAGAGACTTCCAAAGTAAGTCAATAGGATGGTCATGAGATACTTTCATATCAGTTATATTGACCAATATAGAAAATGGTTATATATATGTATGTATGTATGTATGTGTATATATATGTATGTATGTGTGTATATATAGGGATAAATGGGGCTGCCCCCGTGGGGGTGGGGGGGCTAACTTAGCCCCCCTCCCCTCCCCCATTTCATCTGATTTTTTATTTTTTTTTTTGAAAATTTCTTCCGTGGATTTTCATCAATACATCCCTATATTATGTCATTAAAATTTTATATGAAACAGAGACTCCTACGGCCTCCATCAAGACGAGGTCGATTTTAGCAATTCCGCTACCGTTAAAAAAACGACTGTTTGGATGGAGGCCGTAGGAGTATCTGTTTCGCACAAGATTTTAATGACATAATATAGGAATATAGTGATGAAATTCCACGGAAGAAATTTTCAAAAAATAAAAAAAATAAAAAAATCAGGCGAAATGGGACGGAGGAGCCAAGTTAGCTCCACCCAGGGGGCATCCCCATTTAACCCATATATACATACACACACGCGTGCGCGCACACACACACGCACACACATGGTGCACTCATTTCATACTCAACGGGATGGCCTTGCTCTAATATCATCTCTACAACATCCCCACCCTTGGCCAATCCAGGTCTAACACAGAGGTTCATGTTCAGGGAGTTAACATCCAAATACATGGTTTTACTTAGTCAAGATCAATCATCCAATGATGAGTACAACCAATACCATGTGTCCTATCACAAACAAACATAATACGATAGATGTCTATATAAAGTACGAAAGAGAAAATGAGATATAAACTAATTCTCACCTAGTAGATGCAATCAAATTTACTAACTTTGATCATACTATGTGATTTCACACTCTTGTATACTGCAATATTCTTTGAATCGGGTGATGAATCTCAAATCCATCATGCTAAAATTGGTCAATTAGGCTTCGTTCCTAAAAATCTATATGCATTTCATAATTTATAGAGCATCATTAGCATTCATACATATGTAAATAATATTCGCATTTCATCATGCATAATTGCATATTGTGTGACCTAAAAAGCTACCAACTTCTCATAATTTTAATTAATACATCCTAACTCCAGTTGACCTGAAACCACTTCATGGTGTAGATATTACTAACAAGAACAAAAGAAAAATATAAAAATTACTAACTCAAATAAGTGTCAAATAAACCCAAGTCCTAATTTCACATCCAACGGACTAAAACGTGTATATCTCCCTCATACAATGTTTGATTTTAATCTAGTACTCTATTTTTAAATGTTTTCAAAACGAAGACCAATTTCATAAAATTCAGAGCTCATATGTGAAAGTTAGGTTTTTGAGCCTCTTTTGCGCACTTTAGCTTTTTGTGATTTTTGATCCGAGTTTTTATGTACATAATTAACCCTTTTAATTTTATTTCTTATTCATTTGAGTTCTTTGATGAAAGTTTTATTATATGGTATAAAAATCCAAATCTAGATCAAGACTGAAATCAAAGAAACTGACTGAGTCCGAGTAACCCTTGTGAGTCTATACAAAAATCATGTATTTCTTACTTCTATTTTATTTCCCTATTCTCTTGTTTAATAGAAATCCAAAAAAATAGAATAGTGTATAATTAATTTTCTTATATTTTATTGTGTTTTTCCTAAAATTTTTATCCTCTTTAAAACCACCAAAAAATACAAAATCCCAAAAGTTATTTTCTATACACATGGAGAACCACCAAAAATATCACTTTGTATAGATGACCTCTTTCGCCCCGGTTCCTTCATGGAAGTTGTAGATCTCGTTGAAACAGACAACTTTGTGAAGGAGGTTTTTCGATCCGAGTCCCCTTCTATTTCTTTTCGATTTTTTCCTTTTAAATTTTGATATTTTTTGGGGGTGCCACTCGGCATCCCCTGGGCGTGCCACCCCAATTCCTCCCTACTCCAAACTGGTCACATTCCCCGCACACGACCTTTCCTCCTCCCAGGTCACGTGCGGCACGTGACCTCACCCCCTCCCCTTCCCCGCAGCCGTTTTGCCCTCCCCTACTGTTGTTCTCCCTCGCCTTCTTGTAACGGTCGCCGCCCTCGATCCCTCCAGACGTTACGAGGCCAGCCACCACTGTGACTCTTCCATCCCATAACATGCCCGGCCATTACCCATCTCGCCACCTCCATATAAAAGCTTGTCGCTCCCTCCCTCCATCGCCATCCGCCATATCATAGCTGAAGAGCGAGACCTCCATCTTCGAGGTGGTGACAACACCCAGGCTCGGCAAGGCCTCCTCCACGCTAGGAGAGATCCAGTCCCTTCCCATCGAACGTTGGAGCGCCTCCTTGTGTCTTCTTGCTCCGACGTCAGTCATTGGGTTGCTTGTTTCTCCAGGTACTTCCCCTTGTATCGTTACACCATCCTCCTCCTCCTCCTATCAATCCATCTTCACTCCTTTATCCAACACCTTTGTCTCTGGTCTGACTAAGACCGGAGCATAGCTCTGCTCTCAGTCCCTCCGCCACTTCGTCGACCACTGCAGCTCCCGTGTGTGACGGTTCGCAACACAACCACCAGCCGCACCAAGCAGCTGAGATGCTTGCTCCATCCACCTCCGCAGTCTCGACTCTCGCCACAACAGTAGCCATCTCCGCATTCGCCTCCGTTTATCGACTCCACCGTGGAAGCCCTCTGTCACACACCACAACGCCACCCGCCCGCGTCCTCGCCAGATCGCCTTCGTCGTCTGAGCTCGATGTCTAGATATCATCGAGCAGCCCCGCCTTTGCTTGCCGCATGCTACCACTGCTTTCATCTTCGCATGCAATCACTGCCTTCATCTCCGCCTCGGCGACGTCCGTCCGCTTCGCTGACAACCAATCGTTGGATCGGGGGATCCAACGGCCTGTGATCCTCCACGACATCCCCCACCCGAGCCTTGGTCCCAGTCTCACGGCTCGAGTCGATCGAACCTCAGACCTAGGCTCGGAACTCCGAGCCTATGCTTTGGGTCATCAAAGTGCCCTCCATAGCACCCCGTCGCACTACTTGGAGGTTCGATTACCGAGCCCAAGACTCGGTGACCCGAGCCTCAACCTCGGCACTCAAGCCTCCTTCAGCCCTTCGCTATGTTCCAGGCATGTGCATGCGGGGCTTTTTGCAGCCAAGCCCTTTGAGCTTCAAAAAAACGTAAAAAGACCCCCAAATGCTGACGTCATTGACACGTGTTATGAACGTGAGACTCTGTGGAAATTTTGCAAGCATGCCCTCCCAAATTTGATTAATTACAGATATACCCCTACTCGTGGGCATTTTACAGGAAGGTCCTTTGACTTTTGAAATTTACATATAAGTCCCTCTGGGGACCACTTTGAAAGGAAAATCCATACTTTATTTACATTTTAGCCCCTACAACTTCATTTAAGCATAACTTTCTCATATGAACTCTGATTTTTACGCATAATATGTCGATTTGGAGCTATTTCTGTGTTCTATTATATTATATGTTTGTAGACTAATCTTAAGACTATTATTGTTGTCTATTATTTGAGGAGTGATTTGATCTGTGCAGGCTACTTCTTGACATATTTGTGTTATTTTATAATGAGAAATTTCTAACTTTATTTACAGGGATTTGATTGAAGACATTTCATCATGATTTGATTTATTGAATATCTGTAAAATCATTTTATTACAGGAGATAATTGAGGAGAAAACTGAGCACCATATTTTTAATGATATTGTGAATTTTGGTGCTTGATTTGAAATTGAGATATATCTCTATTGTGATCACGTGATCATTATTGGTATAGGCCTGCGATTGTCAAATCTTTTGGGAGATTCTTTATTTGATTGCAGAATTATCGAATATAATTTTACGTTTATAGTTCAAGGAATTTGATCTTTTTTACATGGACTATATAGAGGAGGCTTAAATAGTTTATTCCCTGACTTCCTTATGGTTTAAGAATCATCTATTTGTGGAATAATATTGCAGCGAATAAGCTTGAGATCTAAATTGATTCGTTATGTTCATATGCAAGCTTGGGATCTAATTGATAAATATTTCTTGGACTTACCTCAGATCTGTGAATTTATCGGTGATTAATTGAGCATCTTTTTATTGGATCAAAGATCGTATACACGGATCCGGTGCTTTACTTTCTCTGATTATTTTCTTCGCATTTTCATCGCATTTTCTCTTTATTTCCTGTCACAATAAATTAACATAAAATTTAATTAATTATTTAATTTAATGTAAGATCACACAACTAAAAATCATCGTTCCCCATGTTCGACCTTGGTAGACTTGCCAAGTAAATATTTTTCCACAACATTCAAAGATTGTGGTTTTTATTGAATCGAAGATCATCTCCTATATTACAACTCTCGACTATTAAAGAGGCACTTTCTGAGCTCATCGAATGGGGGAGTTGCTCGGGAACGACGAATTTTTAGGGTTTTAAATAATTTTCTGTAATTAATTTCTGTGAAATTAATTTTTGTGTCATTTCTCTCTCTCTTTGTTTTTTATTTTTCTGCATTATATTTTACATATCTCTCTATCTACATATACTAACCACATCTTCTCTCGTTGCAGATTACATGGAGAGATTTTTGGATATAATTCAAGGATATGCAAAGAAGATTGGATTTTATTTTTTTGTGAGAAAGAACTTAGATGGTTTAATTTTCTGCATTATTTTTAGGGTCCCTCTCTCTAAACCCTTGTGATAATTCGGACTGGACTTCTTTGTGGTGTGTCGGGTCTATTTCAACCCCTTCTGTGTAGTTGGGACCTGACTTGAGTGGCGTAGGAATTAGGCACATATATGCTTGCTTGATTATTCTTGATTTGTGCTCGTAATTCTTAGGCCACACTTTCACTAACTATACGCACTGTAGACCGTTCAACATCAGCTAAATTAAAATCGATTCATTCTGTTAATAGAACTAACTGCCCAGGATGTTTTTCATCTGTACATATCATTTAGTATAAATTTTAAAAATTCTCTGTATTGCATCCGCATGAAAAACGTGAGAAATTACTGTAAGTCTTCTTCTTAAGCATGCATCATTAATTTACGCTTGCATTAGCTTTTATCGACTCTCCCTCCTCAATTTTACAACTTAGAAACTAAAGGAATTAGGACTGCTCGTTAGGCATGAATTTCTGTGCTCCCCTAAAACTGCAAGTGATAACTTTAATCTAAAATCGGGACTGCTAATCAAGATGACTTAAATAAAATTAACCCTTGTATCTGATGGAGATTAAACCACTCATTGTTTGTAAGGACAAGTTTGCACGCTTAGGACAGAGCCAAAAATCAAACATTTTCATTTAGACTACTGTTTTATAAACAACTAGCTACTTCTCAGTGATGGTTTCGGGTACGTTTTACGGTCCAATTTCTCTTAGCAGAGTGGGTGGTTTAGAGGACACTATGAAAGGCTCTGCCCTCAAGTAACGCGTGTAGTTGTTTAACGGTATGTACTTATACATGTACTGGCTGGAAGTGGATGCAACTAATTGAATGAACTCGGGAAAGTCTTTGTGAAATATTTCAGCACCTAACAACTCCGCTTAAATTTTCAAGACTACTTTGTCATTAAATTAAAATTGAAAAGATAAGCAGACGATCCCTAACGTGCCTTAACCAGTGTTGAGTGGATGAATCGACGAGTTTGAATTGTATTTGTTTTGTGTGAGTCTTCTGTACATTTGTACGTTCCATGGATATTTCTCTGTGCTCCAAATTGCTCCTTTCATCCAAGAAAGATTCTTCTGGAGCTCTTCGTTCGGACTTTGCGAACAAATCCCCGAGCTCCTCAAGTAACTCATCTCCTCAGTTTCGAGATGACCCTCTTCTCGAAATCCCATGGGAATGGAGATGGCCCTTTTCTCCAAACCATGGTTCACCCCACACCTATAGGGATTAGTCAAACTTCGACTAACACTCTCTCCTACCCCCTTCCTGCCAAAGAAATTTTCATCTTTGGCAGAACCTCTAAACCTTCCAAGCATGAGCCTAACTCAGATATGTGTGCATCTGAAGGTGAAGAAGAAGTCAATATGCCTCCAAAGAAGACCAATAACGATAATGACCCTATTAGTGCACTTTTGGCTAGAATAACTGATGTCGAACAACACAATGAACTCCTTATAGCATAGATGGCAGAAATGTAACGAGATGAGGCTGC
Source organism: Ottelia alismoides (assembly GCA_037367405.1). Lineage (NCBI taxonomy): Eukaryota > Viridiplantae > Streptophyta > Magnoliopsida > Alismatales > Hydrocharitaceae > Ottelia > Ottelia alismoides. The sequence continues at coordinate 355,264 of JAZKJV010002696.1, forward strand.
TATAGAAGATACGTACCTCACTGAAATAGAGGAAGATTATAAATGATTGAGGTCGGTACCCCTCGAGGATATGTTCGAACACAAATCACATTTCCTCGCACTGCCTGAGTTCGGAGGGAATAATCATGAAGAACCATACATATTCCTTCGCGACTTCGAGCTAGTATGCGCTAACCTATGTCACCATAAGGTTAGTCAACACATGAGGCTGAGAGTTGTCCCTTTTGCTTTGACTGATAAGGCGACTTGCTATCTGAAGAACTCAAGGGAAGTGATCACCACATGAGCCACCTTGAAGACATTATTTTTAAAGAGATTCTGCCCAGTGAGTAGAATTAATCATATGAGGATCAAGCTCACGAACTCCACCCAACACCCGAGCGAGTCATTCAATGAAACATGGGAAAGGTTCACAGACCTAATCCAGAAATACCCAGGACATATGATAAGCAAAATGATGCTGGACCAAATTCTTGTCAGTAGACCAAACCCTGAGACCCAAGGGTTAGTGAGTGCATCTTGTGGAAGAAGATACATGGGACGCCACGAGGACACCACCTGCAAGGTGTTTGAGAGACTCGCAGAATCCAGCCGTGTACAGATGGTGAATAATCCTGCAACTGATCAAAGCACTGACTTTGAATAATAATTGATAAGATAACTAGGTCAAACATATTTATAAGAAGGTGGATAAACTCCATAAATCATTTGACGTGGATAAATTGGCTAAATTGCCTAAACAAATAGAGGAACTGGCTGGCAGGATATCTGATGAACGTCAAATTTGCCTCTTTAAAATGATTAATTATCGTAGTATAGGAGGCGAATTCAGTTCAGCAAAAATCGCAGTCTTTTCAATGCTGTGGAATATTTTTACTTGGCAAGTCTACCAAGGTCGAACACAGGGGCACAACTACCTAATAAATTTATCGAATTTTGATTCATGAAGCATAATGTGAGTTAATTTCAGTTTCAGGTCCATATGAAGAACTATGTTATTAACAAAGCAAAACCATGATGCATGCAATTTTTTATTTATTTTTATGCAATTTAAAATGATGCATGAGCAAATATGCAAAGAGAATTTATATACAGATTAAAGACTACAATTATATCTAAAAATTATGAGCAACACAATAGAAATGAAATCAGTGTCAATTTAATCATAACAATAACAAACGGTCATCAAATCAAAGCAAGACAAGGAGAGTAGGGTCCCATTTTTCACATAAAAAGTCACTTCAATTAAACAGTGGTAAATGAGACAATTAAACATGCTAAGATGTAGAGGATAAAACAAGGATCAAAACGACACTAAAATCATGCAATTTGGACATACGATGCTCAAGTTATGCTAAAAATAATGCAAGGGCATAATTGTAATAAAAATGCAAGAAAAATAAAGGATAACTATTGCATTTAGGTCCCTAGAGGGACCTAAATGCAAATAATAAAAAACCGTTTGGGCCCCTATGTAATTTCTCCATTGCGCGCAAGGGTATTTTTGTAATTTCCAAAAATATGGAGGGCTTCCTTGTAAAATACCTAGGCACGCACGTGAGGCATGTGCCAGGGGACCTTTCTGCAAATCTCAAAAATAATCGGGTCTTTCCTGTAATTTTTCCAGGACCTCACGTGCGGTGCACGTGAGGCGCCTAGGCTCGGGAGATCCCTAAGGTTCGGGCCACGTGGCTGCAACTGGTGGCTCGGCTCGAGGTTCGGTGAACCCGAGCCATCTGGTTCGGATTGAGGCTGGGATGTCCACGTAGCTTCATCCTAGCCGCCCGATCCCGTAGATCGGACGGCACCTGTAGCGTCATCCTCCTCCGCAGGTCATCGGAGAAGGCAGGTCTCCGGCGACCTGCTTGTAGCTCTGTCGTATTTCAATGGATAGTCTGAAGGTCGAAATAGCTCGCTGGATGCGTGGCGAAGGTCCTGGAGCTCAGGCGAAGCTCCGAGGTTGTCTGGAGCTGCTTGGCGAAGCATGGTTATCGGAGGAAGAGCTCGAGACCGGCGGGGAGGTGCAGGCTCCGACCATTGAAGAAGTGAAACCTACAGATGTTAGCAAAGTCGAAGTGTGCCCTTGTGCGTGAGCGGTGAGTGAAATGGTGGTCCGTGGAGGTGGCCGGAGTGATGGACCAAGAAGCTCCTTCTCCGGCAGAATGGAGGAGGAGATGGATCAGATTGTGGGGGGTTCTGGAGAAGAGGGGATGGGTCGGAGAAGATGCTGGAGGTTGGGCGGAGCTAAGGAGATGGTCAGATGGAGGTGGACGGTGTTGTAGCGAGTAGGAAAATTAGGAAAAACACAAAAGAAAAGAAGGGGGTGGGAAACCTCGTCGGGGAGAGGAACACAGTGGAGGAGGTCTAGGCTGAGGGTCGATTCGACCCTCCGGTCATTGCTCGACCTGGCCGACCGGTCCAGGGAGCTTGGCTACCGCCAGGGAGGCGGAGCGTACATGGCTGAGAAGCCATGGATCTCACCGGGGCTCCGGCCGTGGTTGCCTCCATTCTAGGGCTCCTCCGCTGTCACCGGAGAGCCAGAGGCCGGGCCGAAGCCCCGAAATGGTGGATGACCGGCTATGGTGGCGAAGGTGGCGATTTATAGGGGGGGGGGACTGGCGTTATGAGGTGGTGAGGGGTGATTGAACGGCTGATTGATGGCGGGTGAATAACGGAGGAGGACGATTGGGGGTTACGCGAGGATGAAGGAGGTTAGGGCTTTGAGAGGGAGGCGTTATGAGCGAGAGGGATGGTCGGAGGTGGCGGCCAAAAATGGAAGAGGTGCAAGCGTTACGAGGGAGAACGGTTGGCTGGAGGTTGACGATGGTGGTGGACCGTTGGATCGTATGATCCAACGGTCAGGAGGAGTGCCGGTATGGAAGGCTTAGATTAGATCTGAGATTAGATCGAGCGGTGGGGAGTTGGGCGTAGATGGGTGGTTTAGATGGATAGGTGGGGAAGATCCAACGGTCGAGACAGCTGGGTGACGTGGCGTGTGGAGGACCGTTGGATGTACGTGGGATCGAGCGGATAAGGTGAGGGGAGACGTGGCACAAGGGAGACCATAGGGTGGAATGATGATCGGACGGTTGGGGTTAGGGCGCTAGAGAGCGGTTGAGATTTGATCAGAGAGTTAGATCAGACGGTGGATGATGGAGCGGACTTCAACGGATGAGATGGAGGCGGAGCTGAGAGGATCCAACGGTCCAGGCGGCCGACGGGTGTCGTGAGAAGAAGCGGGCCGCGTGGTGGCTCCATAGAGCGCCACGTGGCCCAATCAGAAAAATTCAAATAAAATTACAAAGAAAATTATAAAAGAAATAGTTAGAGGCCGAATTAGGAAAAAGTCAAAACATGAAAGTTGCTTGTCTCGACGAGATCTACAAGTTTCATGTTGGTCAAAAAGCCAAAAGAGGTCATTTGTACAAAACATATTTTGGGGGGGGGGGGATTTTTAAGGGGATAAAAACACATGATTTTAACTTTTGAATTGTTTTTGAATTTTTGAGCCTTTTTAAAGGGTCAGTGAATTATGGACAATTATTCTACCTAATTTTTAGGGGTTTTTAGGATAAAAAAATACAAGAAAAATAGAGGAAATTAAATATAATAATTTGATTGTAAATTATACACAATGTAATACATGATAATAACAAAGAATTACATGTGATTTTTATTGGATTGATTAAGCAGGGGTGTTAATTTGTGGCTTTTAGCATGATGAATTTGAGATTCATCATACCCCTATACTTAAACCATGCTCGTCCTCGAGCATCTAAAGAATGAAGGAGTCATATTAATTCCTGACAGTGGCGTGAAAAATTCAAGGCTCAATCTTTCGAAGACCCTTAATTTAAGAGATCGTAAAATTCCGGGTTTATCCAAGCCTTAGTCAGAAGGAATCCAACTTCTCTGATGATTAGACTCTCTTTTTGTACATAGAATATAAGGATATGACATTTAGTGTACTGCATTTCATGAGAGCTGAGTAGATGCATCACTCAAAGTTCCAGTCCCAAAGACTCTCCTCTAGACCTAATCCTCAATACTAAGGAATAAGTCTAGTCTTGCTTCAGTCAACCGTCTCATAGTTTGTCAGACTTGAAATGTTTGATGGACGGCCAGATGATGGAGGTAATGGGATTGTGTCTATTTTTCTCACCCTCACATTGGAACAAGGGGCCTCTCGAGTGCCTTTTTACTCAACACATGTAAATTTTTATATTGTTGATCAATGTGTCCGTCAAGAGAGTTGGAGTCGTCTGCACTTGTTTTTCTGGGAGTACACCGGGGTGTGTCTTTTCTGAGTATCTAAGATACCTTCGACACCCAGACTTGTATCGCTTACGATGCAGGGCCCTTTTTGTGGTGTCAGCCCGACTCCTTGGTCCTAATTAGCGCTTGGTCCAAGTGGACACTTTGAAAATGTTTGGGAGTGCTCGCCATTGGTGGAAGCTCTTTTGTAATTTAACTTTGGTATTTAGAGCTTTTTCTTTGACATTTCTTTTCTTTTGTTGGCTAGCTCCATTGCTTTTACCAGAAGTTGGCGCACACTGATCAACAATTTTCATTTAAGTTTCATTACACCCTGGCACATAGGTTAATATCAAAGAGATGGCATATGAATCTTGTTCGCTAGGGTTTTGCTGACACTCAGGTCTTCTGAAGCCTTATTAACTTTATCACATCCTCAAATATCATTAGATCGGATCTAAACTCAAATCCCTGGTCCTAGTTCCTTAAGTGATATATCAACTAAGCTCATCAATCATGCAGTTGTGGAAGTGATTGTGCTAATCATATTTTTCTTAAAGGTAGAGATGAAGAGTGCAATATAGCGCTCAAATCTTTCAAACCAGGGAAGTGCGGATATTTAAGTCTTAAAAACCCTAATGACCAAGGTATGTTAACTCAGACTCTCAAGATCACAGAAATCCAGTGTCCTCAAAATCCTCAAGCCTTGAGTGAGTGTGAATGTGTTAGGAATACACCAACTCCTTGGTTAGTGAATTTTTGTGTGATTTTTGGTTTTTTGCAGATTTTTATGGGTTAAATTTTTTTTGATTCTTTGGAGAGACAATGACTGGCCCATTCTCGAATAAATAAAAGTATCCACTCTCAGCCAGTATGGGTGTAAGTACAGGACGATAAATAGACCCGTGATCCTTAAGGACGAAGCCAAATGCGGTGTCCTCTAAACCACCCACTCTTGTAAGGGAGACCGAGGTTCCCTCACTGAAAGTGTCTACTAAGCCTAGTAGTCAGAGCCAAATTCCAAGAAGGGTTTTCCTTTTTCAATTTTTTCAAATATTTTTTATACAGGAATATTTACAAAAAAATTAAACCCTCAATTTTAATAACAATTTTTACAAGGTTTTTACAAAACTCAGTTCACTAGTTTACCAAAACCCAGCCCGAAATAAAATTTAAAAAGTTTTAAAAACGCGAGCTAAGGCTAAAGTAAATATATAGTAATATACAATATACCCCCTATACTTAATTTTTGCTATATCCTCATAGCACAAGTGCCATGAAGCCAAGGTTTGATTTAAATATCAGGTGATATAGCAGAACCGAGGAGGAGGGTCCCCCTATACTTAGGCCAAAATCGACCTAAGCACAAGAAGACAGAACGAGGGAGGGATGAGCAGGCAGGTCCCCCCCTATACTTAGGCTACAAATAGCCTAAGTAAGGTCTGAATTAGGGGGGAGGGTGTTCTATGATACACGGGTGAGGGGAAGGGGGTTCGTGAAATATCCACACACACACACACAGAGAGAGAGAGAGAGATAGAGAGAGAGATACAGGGAAAGATGGTGGGGGTGAGTGTGTATGTGCAAGTGTAGTTGTGTGTGTGGGGGGGGGGTAGATCATCAAGTGATCTACTCTCTTTTTTACAATATGCAAAACGGAAAATAAATATGCAGTTGCAAGTCTTTTTTTTTACAATATGCAATGCAATCTGACTGATAGAAATCCTCCAATTCCTTCACAATGTCTTTTGCAGCCTCTTCAGCGGAAGCTCCCGACTTCACGCCTCCATGAGGATCAAGCATCCTCGATCATCATGGGCCCTGCTACAAAAGAGAAAAGTTATAAACACCGATAAATTAAATCAGCAGATATGATACAAAAATGGATGCATGAAATAAGGACCTGCAAATTTTGAAATTATTCAACAAATAAAAAATCAGAATTCAATAATTAAGCAAAGCCGTGTCCTCAGCAACGACGCCATTTGATGAACATCAAATTTGTCTCTTTAAAATGAGTAATTACTGTAGTATAGGAGGTGAATTCAGTTCAGCAAAAACCACATTCTTTTGAATGTTGTGGAATATTTTTACTTGGCAAGTCTACCAAGGTCGAACACAGGGACACATCTACCTAATATGTTTATCGAAATTTGATTCATGAAGCACAATGTGAGTTAATTTCAGTTTCAGGTCCATATGAAAAACTATGCTATTAACAAAGCAAAACCATGATTCATGCAAATTTTTTATTTATTTTTATGCAATTTAAAATGATGCATGAGCAAATATGCAAGAGAATTTATATACAGATTAAAGACTACAATTATACCCTAAAAATTATGAGCAACACAATAGAAATGAAATCAATGTCAATTTAAGCACAACAATAAAAAGCGGTCATCAAATCAAAGTAAGACAAGGAGAGCAGGGTCCCATTTTTCACATAAAAAGTCACTTCAATTAAAACAGTGGCAAATGACACAATTAAACATGCTAAGATGTAGAGGACAAAACAAGGATCAAAACGACACTAAAATCATGCAATTTAGACCTACGATGCTCAAGTTATGCTAAAAACAATGCAGGGGCATAACTGTAATAAAAATGCAAGAAAAATAAAGGATAAATATTGCATTTAGGTCCCTGAAGGGACCTAAATGCAAATAATAAAAACCACATGGGCCCCTGTGTAATTTCTCCATTGCGTGCAGGGGCATTTTTGTAATTTGCAAAAATATGGAGGGCTTCCCTGTAAAATACCCAGGCACGCACGTGAAGCATGTGCCTGGGGACCTTTCTATAAATCTCGAAAATAACCGGGTCTTTCCTGCAATTTTTCCAGGACCTCACGTGCAGTGCACGTGAGGCGCCTAGGCCCGGGAGATCCCTAAGGTTCGGGCCACGTGGCTGCAACTGGTGGCTCAGCTCGAGGTTCGGTGAACCCGAGCCATCTGGTTCGGACTGAGGCTGGGATGTCCACGTGGCTTCATCCTAGCCGCCCGATCCCGTAGATCGGACGGCACCTGTAGCGTCATCCTCCTCTGCAGGTCACCGAAGAAGGCGGGTCTCCGACGACCTGCTTGTAGCTCTGCCGTGCTTCAATGGATAGTCGGGAGGTCGAAATAGCTCGCTGGATGCGTGGCGAAGGTCCTGGAGCTCAGGCGAAGCTCTGATGTTGTATGGAGCTACTTGGCGAAGTGTGGTTGTCGGAGGAGGAGCTCGAGACCGGCGGGGAGGTGCAGGCTCCGATCATTGAAGAAGTGAAACCTGCAGATGTTATACGAGCCGAAGCGTGCCCTTGTGCGTGAGCGGTGAGTGAAATGGTGGTCCGTGGAGGTGGCCGGAGTGATGGACCAAGAAGCTCCTTCTCCGGCGGAATGGAGGAGGAGATGGATCAGATTATGGGGGGTCATGGAGAAGAGGGGATGGGTCGGCGAAGATGCTGGAGGTTGGGCGGAGCTAAGAAGATGGTCAGATGGAGGTGGACGGTGTTGTAGCAGGTAGGAAAATTAGGGAAAACACAAAAGAAAAGAAGGGGGTAGGAAACCTCGTCGGGGAGGGGAACCCAATGGAGGAGGAGGTCTAGGCTGAGGGTCGATTCGACCCTCCGGTCATTGCTCGACCTGGCCGACCGGTCCAGGGAGCTTGGCTACCGTCGGGGAGGCGGAGCGTACATGACTGAGAAGCCATGGATCTTACCGGGGCTCCGACCGTGGTTGCCTCCATTCTAGGGCTCCTCCGCTGTCACCGGAGAGCCAGAGGCCGGGCCGAAGCCCCCAAATGGTCTATGATCGGCTATGGTGGCGAAGGTGGCGATTTATAGGAGGGGGGGTCTGGCGTTATGAGGTGGTGAGGGGTGATTGAACGACTGGTTGATGGCGGGTGAATAACGGAGGAGGACGATTGGGGGTTACGCGAGGATGAAGGAGGGTAGGGCTTTGAGGAGGAGGTGTTATGAGCGAGAGGGATGGTCGGAGGTGGCGGCCAAAAATGGAAGGGGGTGCAAGCGTTACGAGGGAGAACGACTAGCTGGAGGTTGACGATGGTGGTGGACCGTTGGATCGTATGATCCAACGGTCAGGAGGAGCGTCGGTGTGGAAGGCTTAGATTAGATATGAGATTAGATCGAGCGGTGGGGAGTTGGGCGTAGATGGGTGGTTTAGATGGATAGGTGGGGAAGATCCAACAGTCGAGACAGCATGGGGTGACGTGGTGTGTGGAGGACCGTTGGATGTACGTGGGATCGAGCGGCTAAGGTGAGGGGAGACGTGGCACAAGGGTGACCGTAAGGTGGAATGATGATCGGATGGTTGGGGTTAGGGCGCTAGAGAGCGGTTGAGATTTGATCAGAGAGTTAGATCGAACGGTGGACGATGGAGCGGACTTCAACGAATGAGATGGAGGCGGGGCTGAGAGGATCCAACGGTCCAGGAGGCCGACGGGTGTCGTGAGAAGAAGCGGGCCACGTGGCGGCTCCAGAGAGCACCACGTGGCCCAATCAGAAAATTTCAAATAAAATTACAAAGAAAATTATAAAAGAAATAGTTAGAGGTCGAATTAGGAAAAAGTAAAAACATAAAAGTTGCTCGTCTCAGTGAGATCTACAACTTTCGAGTTGGTCAAAAAGCCTAAAGAGGTCAATTGTACAAAACGTATTTTTGGGGGTATTTTTAAGGGGATAAAAACACTTGATTTTAACTTTTGAATTGTTTTTGTATTTTTTAGTCTTTTTAAAGGGTCAGTGAATTATGGACAATTATTCTACCTAATTTTTAGGGGTTTTTTAGGATAAAATAAACACAAGAAAAATAGAGGAAATTAAATACAATAATTTAATGATAAGTTATACACAATGTAATGCAGGATAATAACAAAGAATTACAGGTGATTTTTATTGGATTGATTAAGCAGGGGGTTTAATTTGTGGCTTTTAACATGATGAATTCGAGATTCATCAGTACCTGAGATGCATGTACATGCCCTGACTTCACTCTCTGTCCCAAAACACCAAATTCACTACATTCAAGGGCAAGGGGTAGGGCAACAGATTCATTAGAGTAGAGACCAAGTCTTTTCCCATCAAACCGAAGAAACCTCCGTTCAAACTGTTTATGAGGAACCTCCACAAGTCATGGAGATAAACATAGTCTGGTATAACTCGGAACATGTCAACCGATCAGATCCAAACTCTACTCCGAGCCCTCATCCACCACAATCTCGACCCATCTACCAACCTCAGCAGCAACAGCAGCATCAGCGTCAGCAGCACCGTACGGGTTGTCAGAACCTGCAACCTCAGCAGCAGTAGTATCAATGACGGGGCTAGCATGGCCATTTCAGACAGTATCAACAGCCTCAGGCCAAGCAGGGCAAGGGTCATCCTCTTCTTTGATCTCTCATGAACTCCAGCAAGTGTTGGATGAACTTCATGATATGAGAGTCGACATCAATCAACTCTCTCGACGGAGAGACGAGGTGACTACACCCAAACCGTGATTCCAGCTCAAGTACAGGCTAATCCAAATAGCCTTGGACAGAATCATGTATCAATCTCTGAATATTCCTTACCTGAGTACAAGATCTTTTCGCATGATGACGCTTATCATAATTCTCTTAGGAGCGGAAAGACTATAACCATGTCCGATCAAGCAAAAGAACACGGTGACACAGCCCCAATGTCTGCTAAGTCACACAATATGGGGGAAATAGAGAAGGAGAAGCACGAGGAGGGGAAAGTAGAAGTCCCACCCACACCACCCATCGAACACTACACCACTGAGGACCCCAGAGAATCAGAAGCTAAGTCTGACGAAGAAGCATCACCAAGACATCCGCGATAGTTGTCCACCTAGATCAGTCAATCCGAGTCCTATAAATACGCTTAATTCCTCATTCAATAAAAGTGATATTTTTGACAAAAGTCCAAACGAACAAAAAGAACCCTATCTGAACAAAGAAGCACATACTCTCTATTGCTACATCTCGCCTAATAAAAAATGAGCTACCAAGGAAGAAAAGAGACATGGGTGCTCACTTTATCACTAGCCCGATCAATGAAATCAAGTTTGCCCGGACACTGCTAGACAATGGCTCCTCCATCAATCTCATTCCCACAACTCTATTTGAACATCTAAATTTAGGTCCTCTTAAGAAGTCTAGAGCCATACTTCAATTCGCAGGTACATCAACTAAGAAACCTTAGGGGGAGATTAGAAATATTGTCATCAACATAGAGGACAAAATTACCCAGTAGATTTCACGGTCCTTGACAAGGATGTCCCTGGAAATTGGAATGATTCTCAAATGATACTATGGTGGCCCTTCATTAGGACCGCATGAGCTGTATTCGATTATACATCGGGGAGAATCCAGTTTGGAGAAGTCGAACTTACAATGATGCAAACTAGGTTTCAAAGACCTGACACCGAATCTAACACTGAGTCTGAAAATTCAAAACCTAAGGTAGAAAACGTAGAAGTCACAGTTGGGTCATGGAGACAGAACCCGATAACAATGATAGAATTACTCTCGTTTGGAGAGGACATTGTTGATGATTTAATCTGTCAGCTCATACATGCATCTACCTACACTCCCGGAGACTCAGAGGTCCCTCTTGACATGTTAGTCTATTCTCCTTATGGACAATCCCGGGGTGAAGTAAATAGATCGGACACAGCATTTGCCAAATCACATTGCATCTTCATCGATACGATCCCCAAAACAATTAACATGGTGGTCGATAATGATACATAGAAACCATCCTTATGGAAACTAGAATCACCAATGATAGAGCCAGATTTCGTGAATGATACAGACTTAACCGAGCTCAAACCATTGCCCCCTACTCTTAAGTATGACTTCCTTGTAGAAATAAGGGATAACTTTTGGTCATCATCAGTTCACATCTGACCGAAGAGCAGGAGATCCGCTTGCTTAAAGTTTTAGAGAAAAATCGCAAGGCTATAGGCTGGAGATTGTCAGATCTTCTAGGGATTAACCTAACCCTCTGTTCAAACCATATTTACCTTGAGGATAATGATGATTCCGCTCGTGAATGCCAACATAGGTTGAATTCAAATTTACGGGAAGTGGTTAAGACTGAGATTAAAAAATGGTGCAAGGTTGGTTTCATATATCTCATCTGAGACTCTAAGTGGGTTTCGCCTTTGCATGTAGTTCCGAAAAAAGTTAGGACTTCGTATTATCACCAACGAGGAGGGTGAGGAGATCACGATACGGGTACCTACGTCGTGGCGCGTCTGTGTGGATTACAGGCACATGAATGTCGCAACGAAGAAGGACCACTGTTCCCTGCCTTTTATTGATCAAATTTTGGAGAGATTGGCCAGGAGAGAATACTTATGTTTCTTATACGAGTACTCGGGCTATAATCAGGTAGCCACCGCCCCTGAGGACCAAGAAAAAGGTTGCTTTTACATGTCCTTTCGGTACTTACGCATCCAAGCGCATGCCTTTTGGGCTTTGCAACGCCCCTGTCACTTTTCAGCGGTGCATGATTATGGTTTCTGTTGAAATGGTTGGAGATTTCCTGGAAGTCTTCATGGATGATTTCTCGATCCATGGTGATTCATTCGATGATTGCTTATCGCACCTGGATCGAGTCCTCGAGAAGCGTAGGGAAGTGAATGTGGTGCTCTCGTGGGAGAAAAGTCATTTCATGATAAAAGATGGCATTATGTTGGGGTACATCATCTCTAAGAAGGAAATGGAGGTCGACCCTACCAAGGTGTATGTGATCAAGAAAATCGAGCCACCTATCAACGTTAAAAAGGTGCGATCTTTTCTGGGACATGTCAGATTTTATAGGGGAGATTTAAGGATTTTTCAAAAACTACCCGACGCTAACTGACCACTTTGGGAAAGACACCGAGTTCCTTGGAGATCATAAGTGTCTTGAAGCCTTTGAGCTGCTCAAAAAGAGGATCACTGAGACTCCCGTCCTACAAGCCCCTGACTGGTCTCTTCCCTTCGACATCATGATAGACGCTTCAGACTTCACGGTTGGGGTTGTGTTGGAACAAAGAAAAGATGGAATACCGTATGCTATTCACCATGCAAGCAAAGTTTTAGATCTAGCTCATAAAAATTACACTGTGATCGAAAAGGAAATGCTTGCGGTAGTCTTTGCCTTGGAGACATTTCGATCTATACTTTCAGGATCTAAGGTGACAGTATACACAGATCACTCAGCCATCCGATACTTAATGACAAAAAAGATGCCAAAGCACGTCTCCTCAGATGGGTACTCTTGCTTCGGGAAATTGATTTGGAGATTAAAGATAATTATGGAGTTAAGAATGTCATGGTTGATCATTTATCACGGACCGATCAAAACAAAATACTTGAGTTTGAATCCATCCGTGAAACCTTCCCAGACGAGTCATTTTTCTGCTATTGACTCTCTCCCATGGTATGCTGACATGGTGAACTATCTTGTCTCCGAGAAAGTTCCCCAGGGTTGGCCCAAGAACAGAATCGACCGACTCAAGTCGGAAGCCAGACACTACCATTGGGAGAATCTGTGCCTTTTCTTTGAAGGACCGTATTTTATACAGAGAAGATATATTCTCAGGAGGAATACCAAAGCATCCTCAATCTCTATCATACCTTAGAGGCAGGAGGACATCACTCCAGGAAGAGGACCGCTGAGAAGATACTACAATGTGGATTTTACTGGTCGATCTTGAATAAGGATGCCTACAATTTTGTTAGGTCGTGCCTGGTCTGTCAGAGAATTGGAGGGACCATTGGTCCCAAAGATGCCATTCCTATGTAATCAATGATCATCTGTGGTGTATTCGATTCATGGGGAATTGACTTTACGGGTCCATTCCGTAATAATCAAGGATTTCAATATATTCTTCTCGCAGTAGATTATTTATCTAGGTGGGTGGAGGCTATCCCTAACGAGCAACAAACAACAAGATTGCATGCAAGCTTTTGAAAATTCATACTATTTCGAGGTTTGGAATCTCTATGGTATTAATATCTGATGGGGGTAGCCACTTTATCAACCGGGAGGTGAAGAAGTTGACTAAGGAATACGACATCGAGCATCGTGTCGCTAGTCCTTACCGTCCACAATCCAATGGCATGGCCGAGGTGTCAAATAGGGAGGTCAAAGGAATTTTGCAGAAGCTAGTCTGCCCTGATAGGAAGAACCAGTCCCAACTTCTTGACCGAGTTCTATGGGCTTACCAGATGGCTTACATGACCCCACTGGGCACCTCCCCATTTCGAATGGTATATGAAAAGTCGTGTCATTTGCTCATAGAACTCGTGCATAATTCATAGTGGGCAATCAAAAAGATCAATTGGAATTGTCACCAAGGAAAGAAGAACATGGATATGGATTTGAATGAACTATCTGAAATACGAAATCATGCCTACGAAAACAACACCATTTATAAGGACAGAGTGAAGAAATGGCACGACAAGAACATTCGAACAAAGACCTTTGTCCCATGGCAGAAAGTATGGTTATTAAATGCATGATTAAATATTTTCCAAAGTAAATTGAAATCCAAATGGACGGGACCCTTCATCGTGAGAGAGGTGCACAATAACAGAAGTGTTGAAATCTTAGAGACCGCAGACAACACACAAATTTCCGTAGTCGACGGTCGGTTGCTTAAACATTTTGTCGAATCAAGCGACCAATTAGTGCATGTAGAGTATATCTCCTTCACTCAGGGCACTGTATTTGATGAAAGGCTCAAGCGGTCCGGATGAAACACCTCTTCCGTAAAATTCCATCACTCCTTTGTATATCCATCACTACATTCATCTCCTCGATCACCCACCTGTGATTACTTCTCATACTTAGGACTGACCTAAGCCTAAGTATCGGGGGATCGGTACCATTGTGTATACTTCACTTACGTTCTTATCGTCTCATCTATACTTAGTACGAGCTATGTCTGCATTTCACTTTGTGTCATGAGGACATAACACATGCTAAGTATGGGGGTGTGCTTGTATATAGTCTATATATTTTATCCATAGCTCATACTTTAATCTAACATCGGGGATGGGTACCAGTTGCGTATATTATTTATATTATACTACATTCTTATTGTAAATAATACCTTTTTTCAAAAAAATAAACAAACAAAAAAGCAAAAAAAATTAAAAACAAAAAAACTTTTTGCATAAAAATTCAAAAAAAAACTCATGGTCTTGCATTTCATTAAGCATCTAATACATCCATGCATTCCTTGCTTGGTCTATTTCTGAAACATTCACTATCATCCAAGTCTTGAGGACTTGAAGATACTGGATTTCTGAGATATTGAGAAACTGAGTTAGCCATCGTTAGTCATTTGGGTTTTTGAAACTTAATAATCCACACTTCTCTAGTTTGAAATATTTGAGTGCTATATTGCACTCTTCATCTCTACCTTCTAAATAATATGATCATCGCAACACATTCACAACTGCATGATTGATGAGACGAGTTGAGTTATCACTCGAGGAATTAGAACTGGAGATTTGAGTCTAGATCCAATATAATGATACTCGAGGATGGGATAACGTTAATGAAGGCTTCAAGAAACCTGAGTGTTAGCAAAACCCTATCTAGTATGTGAACAAGTTCGCATGTTATCATTTGATACCGACCTATGCGCCACGGTGTGACGAAACTAATTTAATTCTTGATTAGTGTGTACCAACTTTTGGTAAAAGCAGTAGAGCTAGTCATAAAAGAAAGAAATATATTAATAAAAAAGCTCTGCCATTACAAAATCAAATTCAAAAGAGCTTCCACCCAAAGGCGAGCGTTACCAACCATTTTCAAAGTGTCCACTTGGACCAAACACTATTAGGACCAAGGAGTCGGGCTAGCACCATAAAAAGACTATGCAACGTATAGTGATACCAGTATGGGTGCCGAAGGTATCTTACATACTCAAAAGAGACACACCCCGTGTACTCCCAGAAAAACAAGTGCAGACGACTCCGAATTCTCTTGACGAACACATTGATCGATAAAAATAAAAATATACTTGTGTTGAGTAACAAGGCACTCGAGAGGGCCCTTGTTCCAATGTGATGGAGAGAAATATACACAATCCTATGTCCTCCATCATCTGGTCATCCATATACACTTTCAAGTCTGACGAACTAATGAGACCATTGATTGAATGCAAGAATCGACTTATTCTCTAGTGTTGAGGATTAAGTCTAGAGGAGAGTCTCCTAAGCTGAAACTTTCATGAAGGAAGTTTTTCCATCCGAGGTCCCCTTCTATTTCTTTTATATTTTTTTTTTTTAATTTTGATTTTTTTGGGTGCCACGTGGCAGCCCTATGCGTGCCAAGTGTCACCCCATTTCCTCCCTCCTCCTTCGGCCTGGTCACGTGCCCCACACGTGACCTTTCATCCTCCCGGGTCGCGTGTGGCATGTGACCTCACCCCGACCCCTTCCTCGCAGCCGTTTCGCCCTTCCCCTACCGTTGTTCTCCTCGCCTCCTTGTAACGGTCGCCACCCCGCTCCCTCTGGTCGTTACGAGGCCAACCACCACTGTGGCTCCTCCTTACCATAATGTCCCCGATCATTACCCATCTCGCCACCTCCCTATAAAAGCTCGTCGCCCCCTCCCTCCATCGCCATCCGCCATACGGCAACTGAAGAGCGAGACCTCCATCTTCGAGGTGGTGACAACACCCAAGCTCGGCAAGGCCTCCTCCACTCTAGGAAATATCTGATCTCTTCCCACTGATCGTTGCAGTGCCTCCTTGCGTATGCTTGCTCCGACGTCAGTCGTTGAGCTGCTTGTTCCTCCAAGTACTTCCCCTTTTATCGTTACACCATCCCCCTCCTCCTCCGATCAATCCATCTTCAGTGCTTCATACAACACCTTCATCTATGGTCTCTCTAAGACCGGAGCTTGGATCCACCCTCAGTCCCTCCGCCACTTCGCCAGCCTCCACAACTCCCACATGCGGCCGTTCACGGCACAACCACCAACCGCACCTAGTAGCTGAGCTGCTCGTTGCATCCACCTCTGTGGCCTCGCCTCTCGCCGTGATAATAGCCACCTTCGTCTTCGCCTCAGTTTGGCGAATCGACAGTGGAAGCCTTCTATCGCACACCACAACGCCACCCACCCACGCCCTCGCCAGATCGCCTCCGCCGTCCAAGCTTGGTCGATAGACATCAGCGAGCAGCCCCACCTTTACCTACCGCATGCTGCCACTGCCTTCATATCTGCCTCGGTGACATCCGCCTACTTCGCTGACATCCAGTCGTTGGAACGCCAACATCAACACCCCATTATTAGTATTTTTTAAAATGTCATCGTCAGCAGGCGTCAACTATTTTGTCATGTAGTGTTTTTCCTTTTTTTTTCAAATGAAGAGGGAATATGATGAGAGCCCTCTTTGGACCCTTCCAAAAGAGTCCTAAAAAATAAAAATAATAGAATTTTTTAGATACTTTAACATGGGTTTGGTGCCCGTGTTCAAAATAAGAATGGTATTATCTTTTAGAATTTTTATTGCAATGAATAATATGCAACTTTATACGAACTCCGATGCAATGAACATTAAAATTATGAAATGAGAAAATATGAATTAAAGCAAGAGAATGCAGTGGATTGCGCGTGAAATTAGCTCAAAATGTTATAAAAACACGATAAATCATTGATTCATCAAAGCCTCTATAATTTAACAGTTTGGATGTCCCCTTCCTTCTTATAAAGAGGTACCACGATATTTCTCCTTCAATCTTCGGACATTTTCTCATTTTACCAAATAACATTGAATAGATTTGTAAGACGAATCAAACCACACTCACTTAAAACTCTCTGTACTTCTATAGGAATGTCATATGGTCCTACACCTTTCCTGGGTCTTCAAAGCCTCCTCTTCTTCCTTTCTTTGTGTTCGTCTATATCTTGCACGATTTAAATAACCTTCACTACTAGCTAGATCACCCAAATTGACCTCTCTATTTCATTACATGATAAAAAAAACTTATGGAAATATTGCTTCCGTCTAGTCTCTATACCCATATGAGTAACAAGCACGTGGCCTTCCTCATCCTTGATGCATCTCACTCGAGAAAGGACTTTGGTCTTTATTTCTCTTGCTTTGGCTAATCTGAATATATCGTTCTGACCCTCCTTAGAGTCGAGATTTTTGTACAAAACTTCATGAGCTTTTGACTTAGCTTCGCTTGCAACCTTCTTTACCTCCTTCTTTGCTACTTTGTAGTTTGTGACAGCTTCCTCTGTTCTATCATTAAATTTGTCTTTAAAGCATGCTCTTTTAATTTTGAGCTTTTGCTGCACCCCTCCATTCCACCACCAAGCCTCCTTTTGGCCTGGAGCTCCTCCCGTTGACTCGTCTAGCATCGCTTTGGCTATCCTTCGGATAGAAGATGCTACCGCCTCCCACATATCATTTACACTTTCACTACAATTCCAATATAAGTCTTTTAAAAATTTCTCCCTAAAACTTGGTTGCTTCAATTGATGATTCCACCATCTAGTTCTAATGGTCTTAAAAGCCCTCGCTTCCTTTACCAGCCCTTTTATTTTACATCCATGACTAACAAGCAATGTTGGGTTGTCAAACTCTCTCGTGGGTTTACTTTGTAGTATTTACAACGCAATCGATTCTTTTCCTCGAAGCAAAGTGATCTATTTGTGTTCTAGTCGGGTCACTCTTTAAATTATCATTCCTCTCCTTGAAGATAGTGTTTGATGTGGAAAGATCATAAGTCATTACAAACTCCAAAATGACTTTTCCCTCTTCAATTCTTTCCCTGAAAGCATGACCTCCATGAACACTAGCATGCTCTGAAGCATCCTTTCCTGCATATCCATTAGGATCTCCACCCTGGTAGATCATCTATCTTAGTGGGATTCCTTGCAAACCTTATCTAGATCCTCCCCCAAAAATGTTTAATCCTTTTATCCAAACCAATTTACAATGCATAAACTGAGTTGATGTTTAGAATTTTCTTCTTCAAGTGCCAATTTCAGCAAAATAATCCGATACCTGAATCTTTGCACCTCAACCACACAATCCTTCAAATCCTTGTGAAAAAGCACTCCAACATCGTTTCAACCCTTATCTTTACATGAATACCAAAGTTTAAAGCATGTCTTCTCGATCTTCCTTATTTTCTCTCCAGCCCATCTAGTCTAATGGAGATATAGTATATGAATCTTCCTTCTTTTCCATCGTGTCTACGATCTTCATCGACTTCCCATCCGAAGTGCCAGTGTTATAACTACCTATCCTCAACTTCCTTTACAACTTATTTTGGACTAACTTCTTTACTTGCATGCATCCATCATGCAAGAACCCTTGCAAATTTTGGATTGCATCCGGGCGACGATGCAATGGATCTAGCTTATTTAGTCGCACGCGTTCCTCACACGAGAACCTTTGCAAAATTTAAGCTGCATCCGGGCAACGAAATATGCTATAGAATATGTATAAAATAAAACACACAAATTAAAAATCAAAGAAAAATATCTACTCACGCGTGATGATATACTACATGCAATCCAATTACAATTTTGAAAATAATAATATTTTTATATTTTTAATAAATTGAGCGCAAACATAAAAATTAGCATTCAACTTTAAAAATCAATAAATTATCACATACTTTCATAATATATATTAAATAGATATTGATGTATATTAAAGCATATCCAAAATCAAATAAAATACAATACAAAACCTTAAAAACTAAAAAATACACAAAATCTTATAGAAATCATACAAAATATCAAAAAACATAAAATATGTACAATATTTAGTTTTGGAGCTAATAAAAGTCTCCGCAATTTAAAAACATAAACATATTTCATTCTTTTCAGAATTTTCAATTCAATATAAATCATGTTATAAATATTCAATTCACTATTTTCAACTTTAAACTTTATTTAAAAATCAGTAAGAATAAGTACAAATCCTATAAAATAGTAATAATGGATAAAAACATTTAAAATGCAAAAACACTTTCTTCGATAATTTTTGTACATATTTTACATATTTCAAAAATACAAAGTATTCATTTTCTTTTACTTGTATATACTTTTATAAATAAAATATTTTTTGAATATTATAAGCAAAATAAAATAAAATAAAAATTAATAAAAAATCATAAATCAAAATTCAAAATTATTAAAAAATTAGAACAAATAGAAAAACTACACTTGTTTTATATAATAAAAACAACATAAAAAGAATAAAACATCTAAAAAAATAAATATCTACAAAACCATTAAAAATCTCTAAAAATCGCTAACACCTAGATACCTTGTATCACTATATTATTTCACCTTGGTTTCCACCGTTGCCTCCTCGAGTTCAATCTTGTCGTACTCACCATATACGTATTAATTTATGAGCATAAATAATGAAAACACATAACTTTTTAGGTGATATCGCTTGGTCATTTCAGCGTTGATCATTCTACTTTAAAACACCAGATCGAGTGTGATTTCACTATCTGCTTGCAAACCTTATCTTGATCCCCCCTAAAAAATGTTTAATCCTTTTATCCAAACCAATTTGCGGTGCATGAACTGAGATGATGTTTAGAGTTTTCTTCTTCAAGTGACAATTTTAGCAAAATAATCCGATCCCTGAATCTTTGCACCTCAACCACACAATCCTTCAGATCCTTGTGAAAAATCACTCCAACATTGTTTCAACCCTTATCTTTACATGAATACCAAAGTTTAAAGCACGTCTTCTCGATCTTCCTTGCTTTCTCTCCAACCCATCTAGTCTATTGGAGATATAGTATCTGAATCTTCCTTCTTTCCATCGTGTCTACGATCTTCGTCGATTTACTAGCCGATGTGCCAATAATACAACTACCTATCCTCAACTTCCTTTACAACTTATTTTGGACTAACTTATTTACTTACATGTATCCATCATGTAAGAACCCTTGCAAATTTTGGACTGCATCCGGGCGACGATGCAATGGATCTAGCTTATTTACTCGCACACATTCCTCACATGAGAACCTTTGCAAAATTTGAGCTGCATCCGGGCAACGAAATATGATATAGAATATGTATAAAATAAAACACACAAATTAAAAATCAAAGAAAAATATCTACTCATGCGTGATGATACACTACATGCAATACAATTATAATTTTGAAAATAAAAATATTTTTATATCTTAATAAATTGAGAGCAAACATAAAAATTAGCATTCAACTTTAAAAATCAATAAATAATCACATACACTCATTATATGTATTAAATGGATATTGATGTATATTAAAGCATATCCAAAAATCAAATAAAATACAATACAAAACCTTAAAAACTTAAAATTACATAAAATCTTATAGAAATCATACAAAATACTAAAAAACATAAAAATATGTACAATATTTAGTTTTGAAGTTAACAAAAGTCTCCGCAGTTTAAAAACACAAACATATTTCATTCTTTTCAGAATTTTCAATCCAATAAAAATCATGTTATAAACATTCAATTCATTATTTTCAACTTTAAATTTTATTTAAAAATCAGTAAGAATAAATACAAATCCTCTATAATAAAAAGAATGGATAAAAACATCTAAAATGCAAAAACATTTTCTTTTATAATTTTTGTACATATTTTACATGTTCAAAAAATACAAAGTATTCATTTTCTTTTACTTGTATATAATTTTATAAATAATTTTTTTTGTATATCTTATAAACAGAATAAATTAAAATAAAAATTAATAAAAAATCATAAATCAAAATACAAAATTAATAAAAAATTAAAACAAATAAAAAAGTATACTTGTTTTGTATAATAAAAACAACATAAAAAGAATAAAACATTTAAAACAAACAAATATCTACGAAACCATTAAAAAATTCCTAAAATCACTAACACCTAGATACCTTATATCACTCTATTATTTCACCTTGGTTTCCACATTTTGCCTCATCGAGTTCAACCTTGTCGTACTCACCATATATGCATTAATTTATGAGCATAAACAATGAAAACACATAACTTTTTCGGTGATATCGCTTGGTCATTTTAGTGTTGATCGTTCTACTTTTAAAACACCAGATCGAGTGTGATTTCACTATTTTCTCTCATGTCTAACAACATACATGTCATGTATCCACAATTTAGTTAGCAAAACTAAGCAAAGCTCATTCTCGTAAATGCCCCAATTATAGTCTCATGAAGATGTCACATGATAAGACCATGGAATCAAGATACAATATAGTCACGAAGAAGAAAAAATACATGTAAAAAATTGATTAACGAGGTATAAACATTCTTCGTTTTTTTGGTTGCTCAACGACCCATTAGTTTTCCACCATGCACATGATCAGTCTCCATCTATCTCTCTGATGAAATACACACAAACACACACTCTACTTCTGTACAATAGAATAACTGGACAACAACTCAAGGAAACTCATGAAAAGTCAAATTTACCGAGATAATTCAGTTACATAACTATATCAATAATTGTGCTAAAAGAAGACAACAATCAAGGGGGTGTTTAAATAACATGCATAATATTTATTCCAAAAGGAAAACATAATTCAAGTTATTTTTTTTATAACAAGCACCCACAAGCCTATCAACCCTATCCCATGGCTCTTACCATCATTACCATATTATTATACCATTATAACTACATCGGATAAATATTCCTAAAATTATTCCAACATAGGTCCAATGAAAACAACATATTCCAAGGGTTATCACATAATATCTCGAAAAGTGTTAAATATTCCATGTGACACACAGCACTCACAACCCTTATTGGCCTTAATGATTTTGCAATATGCCTCCTATAAAAAACTCATCCATGGTCGGTCCCAAGCATGAGTAAATTGATGGGGATTACTCGTTAGGTAGCCGATAACCAGCGCACGAGAGATAAATTCCTAAATTGTGTTCTTTTAAGAACACTATTTAGGAATCTATCTCAAAACCGTTCGGATCTTTTAAATATGGATTTAAGCAAACATCTGTATTTTGTTGGGGCGTTCCCTACATATGGTGTGTCGCATCGCCCAAATATAGTGAGAGGTTGGCAAGGATCACTACATAGTTACCCGGATGTAGGTCAAAATTTGATAGAGTTTTCGCATGAGGAACACATGCGGGTAAATATGGTAGTTCCGTTGCATCGCCGCCCAGATGCAGTCCAAAATTTGCAAGGGTTCTCGCATGATGGACGCATGCGAGTAAAGGAAGTTAGTCCAAAAAAGATTGCAAAGGAAGTTGCGGATATGTAGTTGGAATGTTGGCACTTTGACTGACAAATTGATGGAGATAGTCGATACGATGGAAATAATGGAGATTCAGATGTTATGTCTACAGGAGACAAAATGGGTTGGAGAGAAAGCAAGGGAGATCGAGAAGACATGCTTTAAACTTTGGCATTCAAGTAAAGACAAGATCAGCTCTGGTGTTGGAGTGGTTGTTTAGAAGGATTTAAATGACTGCGTGGTTGAGGTGCAAAGATTTGGGGATTGTATTATATTGCTAAAAGTGGTGCTTGAAGAATAAATTCCGAATATCATCTTAGTCCATGCACCACGAATTGGTTTATATGATAGGATTAAACAAGCTTTTTGGGAGGATTTGGATAAGATTACGTAATGGATCCCACAAGAGAGATGATTTTCCTGATGGGTATCTTAACGAAGATGTGAGAAAAGATGCTTCATGGTATGCTAGTGTCCATCGAGGACATGGCTTCGAGAATATAAATGAAGAGGTGAAAGTCTTTCTGGATTTTGTAACGGCTTATGATCTTTTCATTGCAAACACTCTCTTCAAAAAGTGGGAGGAGCATCTAATTACTTATAAGAGTGGCTCGACTAGAACTCAGATAGATTACTTTGCGTTGAGAAGAAGAGATCGGTTGTGTTGCAATCAATTGAAGCAATCAAGCTTCAGGGAAAAGGTTTTAGAAGACTTATATTAAGATTTTAACGGAAGTGCTAACGAGAAGTGGGAGGCAGCATCATCTTGTATCTGAATGGCATGCAAAGAGATGATAGAAGAGTCAAAGGAACGAGCTCCATGCCAAAAAGAGGCTTGGTGGTGAAGTGAAGGGGTGCAAGAGAATCTCAAAATTAAAAGAGATTACTTTAAATCCATGTCCAAGGATAGAATAAATGAAACCATCACAAATTACAAAATAGCGAAGAAGGAAGTAAAGAAGGCTGTAAGCGAATCTAAGTCGAAAGCTTCCGAAGTTTGTACAAAAAGCTTGACTCTAAGGAGGATGAGAATGATATATTCAGGCTGGAAAAAGCAAGAGAAAGAAAGACCAAATATTGTTCTCAAGTGAGATGTATTAAGGATGAGGAAGGCCACGTATGTATTACTCATAAGGATATTGAGACTAGATGTAAGTAATACTTCCATATTTTCTTCATTGGAGAGTGAAGTAGAGAGATTACCTTAGGAAATCTAGCTAGTAGTGAAAGTTACTTGAATCGTGCAAGCTATCGACGGATACAAATGAAGGAAGTAGAGGAGGCTTTGAAGGTTATGAGACATGGGAAAAGTGTAGGACCTGATGGTGTTCATGTAGAAGTTTAAGAGGGTTTTAGGTGATCGTGGTTTTACTTGGCTTGCAAAATTATTCAATGTTATTTGGCGAAGTAAGAAAATGCCTGAAGAATGGATGAGAAGCATCGTGGTGCCTCTTTATAAAAAATGAGACAATAAAAAATGTTCAAATTACAAAGGTATCAAGCTGATGAATCACACTATGAAAATCGAGGAATGTGTGATCGAAAGAAGGTTGAGAAAGTTTTTAGAGTAAAAGAGAATCGATTCGGATTCATGTCAGGTCGCTCAACTATTGAAGCCATCCGCTTGATAAGGAGAACAATGGAGATTTACAGAGCTAAAAGGAAGAACCTCCACACGATATTTATTGATTTAGAGAAGGCTTATGATTCTGTCCCACGAGAGATATTATGGGGAGTTTTGGAGAAGAGACAAGTACATGACCTATACATTAACCTCATAAAAAAATGTATTATAGGGCTTCATATCCTGTGTAAGGATACATTCTTGGAAGGTTGACTATTTTGACATCAACATTGGTTCGCATCAAGGTTCAAGTTTAAGTTCATTCCTTTTTACGTTGGTGTATTGTATTCGTTGATGATATTGTGTTGATTGATGAGACTAGAGATTGAGTATATGAGAAGCTTGAGGTATGGGGACATGCATTAGAGACAAAAGGATTTCGTATAAGTATGACTAAGGCTGAATATATGGAGTGTACTTTTGATGGAAATAACGTTGGATGAATTTAAGATAGGTGATGATAACATTCAGAAGAGAGTTTCTTTTAGGTACTTGGGATCTATTTTGCAAATGATGGGAAAATTGATGGAGATGTTACAAATAAAACAAATACATGCCGACTAAAATGGAGAGGAGCCTCTATTGTTCTCCGTGATAAGAAAATTCATTTGAAAATCAAAGAAAATTTCTATAAAGCAGCCGCGAGACATGCTATGCTCTATGGACATGAATGTTAGCATGTGAACCATATACATGTGCAGAGAATGGCAGTAACATAAATGAAAATGCGAAGGTGGATGTATGGACACACGCGTAAAGTTTGTATTCGAAATGATGCCATCAAAAGGAACGTTGGTGTAGCTCCGATCGAGGATAAGAAGTGAGAAAATCGCTTAAGGTGGTTTGACTATATGCAAAGGAGGTCGACCGATGCACCGGTGAAGAGATGTGAGTTTTGGAATGTTGTCCTGTCTAAAAGAGGGCGATGAAGGTCCAATAAGCGTTGGAATGAGGCTATACCAAGCGATCTTAGTTTTTTTTGTATCTAAGTCCGAGAATGACCCAAGGTAGATCTGAATGGAGGCAAAGAATTCATATAGCAGACCCTACCTAATGTGAGAAAAGGCTTTGCCGCTTTGTTGGTGTTTTTCTGTCTCATAAAAATAAAGCTATAATATATAAGGCGATTCTATATTTGAACTCCAAGTCAAAACACCTTAAATAAATGAGATCTATATTCAAATTGACACAACTCAAATCTATACTAGCTAGCATGGTGCCACCTCAAATCGATAACCCAACCTATCCTTAACAAACTTAGGGCCTGTTTGGTTGCTGGGTTGGGTTGGGGTACACCGGTATACCCTCCTTCCAACCCTCTTAATCCTCCTCACAGTTTACTATTCACAGGGATACAATTTACTATTCACAAGGGTACCCCAACCCAACCCAACCCAGTCCAACCCAGCAACCAAAGAGGCCCTTAATCTCAACCTAATATCCCCAAAACCCTAACCCACGTACCGAACCACAAGACCCAACCATAAACCCCCAGGGGGTGTTTGGATAGTGGGTTTAGGTGGGTTAAACTGGTTGCAGGTAACCCATTTTTGGGTTTTGGTGTTTGGATAGAGGGTTAAACTGGGGGTGGGTTAGAAGTGAATTTGGGGTGATGTGATTGTATTGGAGTTTGAAAAAGTGAGAAGTTATTGTGATGTGATTTTATTGAAGTTTGAAAAAGTGAGTAGAAGTGGAGTAGTTTATAATTTTATATGATATGATGATATAGTATATTATTTTTTGATGGATTTGATGATGAAGAATTGATATATTTAATTTTTTTAAAAAGAAAAAAAGTGAGACCCATGTGGAGGGAGAAAATATGGGGTAGGGCCCGATACAAGAACGCACCCCCAATGAATCGCAACGCCACCCCCCAAGCTTCCCCCCCTCTCCAAGTCGGCAATCGAAAGCAAAGCATCATCAAACGGACATCCTCGATCCAACGGCCGTCCTCCCTCCACCTTTCCACCCATCAACGGCCCACGACCCCCTCCTCTCCCGAGGCAGTCGCTTCCCGTATAAATTTACCCCCACCCCTCTCCTTTGCTCTCCATTTTCTCTCTCCCCCTCCTCTCCCCTCTCTCCACTGCGAGCTCTCTCCCCACTTCTATCCCTACCCCCGCTCCTAGGGCTCGATCGATCGAACCCCCAAAACCCCCTTCGATTGATCGCCCTCTCCCCCAATCCCTCGATTCGATCCTTTCCTTCCGCCGTTGCCGATCGCTGGCGAGTTTCCGGCCGATCGTGCGGGTGTTCCGGTAGGAAGCCCGAGTAGGTAGGCCGCTCGATTTGTGCTCTCGATTCGATCTTCTGGGGTTCGCCTGTGGACGAGGATTGATCTGGGCAGTGCTTGCAGGGGAGCGCGGCGCAGCGGCGCGGCATGAGATGGCCAACCAGAGGACCAACCTGCCTGTTAGGCTCCAGCAGATCTTGTCCGGGGGGCGGGCGGCGGTTCCGTCTCTGAAGCTGGAGTCCGATCCTGTAAGTGGTCTCGTCCTTCGGTGCCCATCCGTTGGCTTGCGTTCTTTCATGTTACATGGGTTTGTGCCGTAAAGACTGCAACTTGGGGATTTTTCTCTGCGGTTATTTGGTAAAGTCCAAGTCTCGGCGAGTGCTATTGGAAGCGTAGACATACGTGGGTTGGGATCGTACGGTATGCTGTAATTAGATGTAATGAAGTGAATACGTACACGGTTCTCTAGAGGGCGTATAATATGAGTTTTCCTAATGTGATGATAGGATTAGTAGGCTATGAGCATTTTGATAGTTTCTTTTACTGCTTTTTAATGTAGAAAAGTACATGCTCGAAGTCAGTACTACTAAAACTACCAGGAGCTTTTGCTGTTGTATCTAATGGTTTTGTTAGTCCATAACATCTTTCTCAAAATATCTCTAGTAATATGCCTGACTACATGACAACTACTTAATAAACTACATGACAACTAAACCAGATGCTTCTATGGTAGTATATGGTTTGTCGGGGAAATAAGCATGAGTTCGAGCTGGTTCTATCATTGTGACTGGGAGACATCTTTATCTCAAGAAATATAATTATCAATTGAAGATCCAGATAACCTTATCTCTCTTTACGATGTTTTTAAAAATCCAGTCTTTTGACAATGTTCCTCCAGGAAGTGATTCTTGCCCAATTTCTACTTAGGAGAACTCCCGCCCATCGTACTGGATGGTTGGTACGAGGATTGCATCTACATGAAGTTAAACACATTATATTACAACTCGAGACAGTAAATCAGAGAGTTAACTACAAGAATGCCAAAATTCTTTTCATGCAAAATTATCGAGTTAATAATAAATTGCAACTTCAGAAGAAACTCATGTTATTTTAATGAATCGTATCAATATGATATCGATAAACTGTTAATGGCTAGATCAACATGTTAATCTCATTGAATCGATTTTGTTACTAAGGACCTTACATATGTAGTTTGGTACAATTCATAGAGCTTTGGTCATTAATTTGACCAAAAAATTTTGAGGAAGAAGTGGCTAATGAAGGTGCAGAACCCAGAATAAAATTAAATTAACCTATCTAGAATCTTATTAACAGATAATAACCGTGATTTTATGGAGAGGAATGCCTATGTTCTATGAAAAGATACAAGGCAGGTGGGCAACTTTTGATTTCCCATCATTTTCTTAAAATGGTAGTCTTCTTTAGAATTAGCATCTATTAGTTTTGTGTTTTTGTAGTTGTATTAAGGGGTTTTTTCTAGAGCAAATAAATTTATAAGAAGCTCAAGGAAACCTAACAGCAAAATAAATACCTTGGGTTGGAATATTGTTTATAGCTTTTGAACGCTATGTTGGTTATTTCAAGCTAATAAAAATTGATGCTGAAATAAGGGCAGCAGACCACATAGGTTTCCTTTCCATGGAAGCAAACATAAGGATTGAACGCTGATTTCTTTTTGTTTAAAGTTTGTTGCTGATGTGGTCATGATCATAAAAATTTAAGCATAAAGAATGAATATTAATACGATAACCTGGTTTCTGAAAATACGATAACCTGGTTACAAAATATCGTGTTGTTCTACATATTATTAGAAACATGAATGATTTACGTTCAAATAATTTTTTTAAACGGTGAGTTTTATAACTTAAATCTTACATTTCACATTTTACATATTAGTTAGGGTAACTTCCATTTATTAGTCTCTGATGTCTGCAGAAACATGTATGGTATGCCTTGGGCCTGCTCTGCCCATCCCATGAAAATCTTGAAACATTGTAAATTGTTTGGTTTTTGGTGTTAAGAATTTTGAGAGTTGTTTTTGGAATGTGTTGGAGTATTTGTGTATGCGTCATGTAGATGGGTAAATAGATCACTCTAGGTTCCATTTGCCACATCCAATGTTTAGTCCCACATCTACCAATGGTGGGACTTGAAGGGTCTGTGGAGGCTATATAAGAAGCCATAAACCCCCTGTATCTGATGAGAAAGTGCAATGCAACATATGACCTTTTGAGGCCTTCTCCTCTGGTTTCATCCTGCTCCTTAGGGAATGGGGTTCCAAGTGAAATCTTACATTCTTCATTGTTCTATATCCTTTATTTTTGACACGCTTCCGCATTCAAGTTTTCTAATAGAATGAATCTACATCAAAGCACACCACTGAAGAGGTAATGTTGGGGAATTTAGGTGTCATTCGCTGTGAGATGTGCATGCTTTTTGCTGTCTAGGTATGCATCTAAGTGCAAGTGTTGGATTTGGATTGTGGTGGAAAGATTGTGTTCATCACGGTTGATTAGGAAGCATTTTATAGCATGAATTTAGCGGTTTGGTTTTTTAACCATGCAATCATCATATAGTGTCTCATATTTCATGGAAACCAGATGTGTTTTATTTTGTCAAAAGGTAGCTCTTTATCTAATTTTTCCCTGGGGTAGGGGTCTAGAGGGGTGTTTATGTATAGTGATCACATTGGGCAAAAATACGTTGATTACATACCTTGAGAATTCATCCTTTGATGCAAGAAAAAGGCAACAATTGGCAGTGGGCTTGTTCAAACTTAATCCAGGGATAATCACATGATAGTTGTGGAGAAAAATAGAGAATAAATGTATAATATGTAAGACGACAAAGTTTCCTTCCCATAACCCCGTTCAATTGAGACGTAAATGGAAAGGATGTCTTTTTGAGAGTGCCCTGAGTAGCAAATAAAGTGGACTGTTCATACCAAATCAATCCAAGAGCAATGTTAGATGTGAAAATTTAATCCTCGATGAAGAATGCTTTGATAAACTTGACAAAGGACATGTCCATTTTACTTATCTCCGATCATTCCTTCATTAGATACACCCAATAAGATTTGCTGTAGCCTATAATAATCTACGGAAAATAGCACAATACGTGTGATCACTCGTAGGGTAGACCAGACGAGACCTTTAAATATCACATTGGACTAAGAAAAAAAGGTGAGGAACCAGGGGCTCAGTCCTTGGAGGAAAACATGCATTGTGATTTTTTCGAAAATGGCATGTTTCATACTCAAAGGTCTTTAGTGAAGTATGTTTAGGAAACACTTGAGAGCGAGCGAGAGAGAGAGAGAGCATTTGGTTAGAGGGGTGAAGATATAAGTGCCACAAGAGATGACACTAACAAAGAAAGAATCAATGTAATTGTTGAGATAATTTATGTTATTCTTCTCATGGCTCCTACCAGAATTCTACATCATATTGGTCCCTTGATAATATTAAGAATGCTCATAAAAATAACTATATGTTGGAGTTTCAAACATAATATATGCCCATATAATAAGCTCAAGGGAAAGTCATGGGCACATAAAAACTCTGGATAGCTTATTCTCTAAGAGAACTTTACAATGGTATATGAGGTGATCAATTAACATGAGCCATTGGCTAGTCGAACTGACTTCACAGGGGATGAATGTTCCGGGGGATCATAAGGCTACCTTCTCCAATCAAGTGAATGGACTCTTCGGAGCCAAGTATCCATTGTAACTTAGAAACATGAGCATAATTCGTTAACTAATTCAAGCTCGTGTGGAGACTCGCAGTAGGGGTGCAATCGGATGAAGCGGATGCAAGAGTGCATACGCTTAGAGTAGTCAATAGCAGAGAGTTGGATAGTACATGGTTTGTAGTCATCTTCATTGTAGATGCATCATAGTCTGGAGAACATGCCAGATTGGCTTGCGGAGGTTTGCCAAATTTTTCCCAACACATTAAAGGGTGATTGAATATGCGGCAATGAACATAAAGAGGACAACTACAATATGTGATTGATGTATTATGTGATCTTGTAAACTTGTATTATGACATTTACTATTTCAATTTTAAAATTATCTACACATTCTTTGTAATAAAAGTATTATTGTTCTTTTGAGAATTGACAGAAAAACTAAATGCGAAAATTTAAGTTTCTGTACTCTGGACGGTCATCGATATGGAAACTGAAACCGTTATACACAACATTAGAAATCTTAAATAAAAAACGAGTTTTCAAGACATTTTTCCAATTTCCGACCATTTCACTGAAATTACACTGAAATTCCTCCGAAATTCCTTTTATGGGCTTTATCGAAATGAAACTGAAATCCGACATTTAAGGCCTTGGTCACAACATCGATGTCTTGAGAATTGTAGCAACCATCACGTCAGGACGTTGCGAGAAAAGCAATGCTCTCTGCATCATAAGTAGGACCGACTGTCCAAAGAAAGTCTCGAATTGATGTAGGTAGTCAAAAGTTACCTTGATGGAAGGGCACTATCAGATGTGAGGAAATGATTCTTAACTGTATCATAGTGAGGATGTAGTCTGGCAAAGAACCTGCCAACTTGCCATTTTGATCGTTCTACTACATGCTTGGCTCAACATGCGGATTGACTGTGAATTATATTCCTTGCATGCATCTTTTACCGGATCCTTCATTAAAATGTAGTTCATCCTCTGACCTCTAATGAATGCATTGAAGATTCGAGACCAGGGTACGTAGTTGTACCCTTCAATTTGATAGAAGTCCCTATAATTACTATGGAAGATGTGGATATCATGAGTTCTGTCGCTGTCAGAGTCATCACTATTGTTGTTTAGGAGAGAAGATCGAAGATGTTATGGAGCAGTCTACTCAAGTGCTAGAAGACAACAGTGATAGCCAATGGTGTGAGGGGTGGCAACGAGGCTACCTAATGACCATGTCGCTACATGAATGGCGGTGGCAGTAGCAGAATGCAACTGTAGGGAAGAAGGGTGCCGTTAGGCTGTACATGAACTGACCTTAGGTGCAGTGAGGTGTGGTGAAGAGGTGTGATGCTAGCTGTGGGCAGCAAAGGTGGGGGCGCCATGGTTGAGCGGCTGCAGCGACAGCGCTGTGCGGTGGGCTGTGTGATCGAACTTTTGGGCACGAAGAGGCCCACTAGACACAAAATAGAGGCACCTCTAGTGGGCACGAAGAGGCACTAGACACAAAATAGACACGACATGGAGGATTGGAGGTGGTTGTGGGATTTAGGGTAAGAACTTGGTCTAAGTCCATCCCTCTGGTACCATCTGGATAAAAATATAGAATCAATGGAATGGTAGGGTTTATGGCATGAAACGTTGAGGCCCTGGAGATTTTCTTATATAGTGTGAAACCCAAAACCCATATAGATGGAAGATACATAATAGTTAGATGTTAGAGTATTCATTGTATGTGCCTGTTGTGTTGTAGGAGGGTAAATGGATCCCTCCAGGATCCATTTACCCCATCCAGTGGTTTAGTCCCACATTGTCCAGTGGTGGGACTTGGAGGCCCTGTGGAGGATATATAAGGAGCCTCAGGCCTCCTGTAACAGATGAGAAAAACAATAGAAAAACACACCCCTTTGAGGGATTCTCCCGTGGTTTCATCCCGTTCCTCACGGAGTAGGGTTCCACGTAAAATCATGGTGTTCCATGTTGATGTTTCTTATTCTTATGCTATGTTTACCGTTTCCGCTTCCGCTTCCGATTTTCTAACATGGTATCAAAGCGGGTCGATTCCCTAGGATTTCATTATGATCTTTGATTATATTTTGTAATTTTGAGAATCAATTTTGAGTTATTCTTGAAGATATTTTTGTCCATGTTTCTGTTCAATTTTTTTAAGTTCTAGGGTTTCAATGCCAGATGCAAATTATCCAGACCGACCATATTTTTCAGACTCTACAATTTTTCAGATGAAGATTTTTTATGCGCAATTCCAGACTCGAAGTTCAGATTCCAAGTCCCATTTTGATGTGCAATGTTAGACTCGACAGATTGGTCAGAGTCCAAGTTCGAGGCAATCCATGATGAGGCCCATTTTCGAGATCTCCAGAGAGACTCATTTTCAGACACACACATCGATGCGGTCATTTTCAGATGAGCACATAGATGCCATCAATTGTTCATGGTCCCCATCATTATTCTTGTTTTGTAGGCCATAGTTTTCATGTGAGCCATAGGGACTCCAGAGTAGAGAACCATTCCCTATGTCATGTTGGCAAGGGTTTTCATGTGGTATCATAGGTACACCAGAGAAGTGTACCATTCTCTGAGCCAGATGGGAGAGACCCAGTTCTCTGAATAGGAGACTATTTCCAGACTCCATTCTCCAGCAACCGTGGACGCCGAAGAGGATTGCACAGCCACAACCCTTATTCAGTTCGGCCCTTTTCAGAGATGGAGCAGTTGTCCACATTATTGTGGCAGGCCAGAGTACTCCGATGAGGAGACCCATTCAGTTGCAGTAACTCTGACATGCGCAGTATAGAGCACATGCTCTCCAAAGAGGAGATTCAGAAGACTCACACTCCAGCCCGTTTGTCCTCCTCACCTGCACGACATGAGAAGCAACGTCCTCGACAGCAACAGTGTTGCGCGTTGGGTTGATATTGTCCGTAGTGTCCTGTAGCGTTGAGTTGAGTTTCTTTCTGTTTGTCCAAGCTGAGCATTGCATGCTCCAACTTGAGGGGGAGTGTTAGAGTATTCATTGTATGCGCCTATTGTGT
The DNA here is from genome assembly GCA_037367405.1 of Ottelia alismoides. NCBI lineage: Eukaryota > Viridiplantae > Streptophyta > Magnoliopsida > Alismatales > Hydrocharitaceae > Ottelia > Ottelia alismoides. The sequence goes on from JAZKJV010002696.1 coordinate 388,386, forward strand.
TATAGGAGGGTAAATAGATCCCTCCAGGATCCTTTTACCCCATCCAGTGGTTTAGTCCCACATTGTCCAGTGGTGGGATTTGGAGGCCATGTGGAGGCTATATAAGGAGCCTCAGGCTTCCTATAACAGATGAGAAAAGCAATAGAAAAACACGCCCCTTTGAGGGCTTCTCCCGTGGTTTCATCCCGATTCCCGCTCCTCACGGAGTAGGGTTCCACGTAAAATCATGGTGTTCCATGTTGATGTTTCTTATTCTTATGCTATGTTTACCGTTTCCGCTTCCGCTTCCGATTTTCTAACAATAGAAGTGGTTCAAAATAGAAGGTGCTGAAATAGAAACATAGGTGGCCACCAATGACCCAATAATAAATAACATCAATACTATTATTTCATATTGATTTATGACCTTATGGGAACTTCCACATTTTGGTCTGTGATGCCTTTTGGCGATGGTTTTTGAAAATCTTTATATATGGATGGCTTGGTTTTTGTGTTCACAAGTTTCTTAGAGATGTTTGGAATGAAGCTACCCTCTTATAAAAATGTTCTTGAAGACATGATGTTGGGGAAACCATGCGCCGTTTACTTCTGCTGTTAAATTGTTAAATCGTTGAAGATATGTATAATTGTTAAAGAAAAGCTTTTGCGGTTTTAGCATTCTTGAACGTGGAGTTCCTTGGTTTTGCCTGTTTTCTGCTGCACAGTTCTGTGGATCAGTGTCACTCCTCTGTGAATTAAAAGTTATTGCAGATTTTCCTTAAATGTTCTGAAACATAGTTCTTTTTGTTAGAAAAAGACTAGTTTTTTAGTTTGAAAAAGACCTATGTTTGAGCATGCAGTTTATGGTCTAACATCTAGTACCTTTTTTGGGGGACTTGAAATCCTGTGGGGCTAACCTTCCTTTTTTTTTAAAATTTTAAAAGCTGCATTGCTATTTTTTGTAGAGATTTCACCTGAGGGAATTTAGGTATGTATTATTTACCGAGAATAGAAACGTGCGTGGTGTTGTACATGCATCATTGAAAATATGAATACGATGCTTGATATTAATAGTTTTCAACCTCTCTTTCAATTTTATTAGCCATATGCATCTCAAATTTAGAGTGCTCTGATCATTTTATGTGATAATCTTCTTTTGCAAGTACGTTGTGAGTATTTCTATTTCTATTAGTTTTATAATTTACTCTAAGGAGTTATACATAATGCGGCATTTGCATTTTGCAGCCTCCTGATGTCAAGTCATTCATTGATCGGGTGATAAAGAGTCCTTTACATGATATTGCTATTCCCCTTTCTGGTTTTCGTTGGGAATACAATAAGGTAACTTTTTCATACATAATGATTATGCCACTTTCGGTACACGGTTGCTTCTCTAAGTTTGCAAACCATATCAGGGAAACTTTCATCATTGGAGGCCCTTATTTATACATTTTGACACATATTTCAAGACATACTTGTCGGGTAGGAAAGATCTTCTTTTGACAGATGCTGTTTTCGAGGATGATACATTTCCAAAGCACTCTGTTCTTCAAATTCTTAGAGTAATGCAAATAATTTTGGATAATTGCCACAATAAGAGTTCCTTTGGAGGCATGGAGGTATTGCCATTGCTCATCTCTTCGTCATTCTCTAGTGTCAAATAGTTGTGTACATCAGTGGTTTGATTAATTTCTTTTGTATGTTTTTGCTACAGCACTTCAAGCATCTTCTTTCATCGACAGATCCTGACATTCTTATTGGTTCTCTGGATACACTTTCTGCCCTTGTCAGAATTAACCCATCAAAGCTGCATGGAAGTGTGAAACCAATTGGGTGCGGCTCCCTGAACAATTACCTATTATCTTTGGCACAAGGTTGGGGTAGCAAGGAAGAAGGCTTGGGATTGTTCTCTTGTGTTGTGGTAAATGAGAGGAATCAACATGACGGCTTATCTTTGTTTCCAATGGAAGTGGAAGATGCTAGCAACAACAATCAATATCGGCTTGGTTCTACCCTGCACTTTGAGTTTCACTGTGCTGCTGATGGTGGTGATGGGCTCAGTGGCAAAGGCCAGTCTAGCCATATGCGTGTGATACATATCCCAGACTTGCATCTTCGCAAGGAGGATGACCTTACCCTTCTCAAGCAATGTATTGACGAGTACAATGTCCCAGTTGAGCATAGGTTTTCATTGCTTACAAGGATCAGATATGCCCATGCATTTCATTCTCCTAGAACATGCAGAATGTACAGTAAAATTTGCATTCTTGCTTTCATCGTCCTAGTTCAGTCAAATGATGCACATGATGAGCTTGTGTCTTTCTTTGCACATGAACCTGAGTATACTAATGAGTTAATAAGGCTCGTTCGTTCGGAGAATTCTATTCCAGGTGCTATCAAGGCTCTTGCTATGTTTGCCTTGGGAGCTCAATTGGCAGCATATGCATCATCACATGAACGTGCAAGGATTTTGAATGGCTCAAGCATTATCTCGGCTGGAGGAAATCGGATGGTGCTTTTAACTGTGCTTCAAAAAGCGATTTTGTCTTTAGATAACCCTGGCGATCCAACAGTTATTTTATTTGTAGAAGCTCTTCTACAGTTTTTCCTGCTTCATGTTTTGTCCTCTTCAAGTTCTGGGAGTGCTATTAGAGGTTCAGGGATGGTCTCTCCGCTTTTGCCCCTTCTACGGGACACAGATTCGAGTCATGTACATCTTGTCCATTCTGCCGTTAAGACTCTTCAAAAGCTCATGGAGTACAGCAATCCTGCAGTTACTTTATTCAAGGATCTTGGGGGGATAGAACTTTTAGTGCAGAGATTGCAAACTGAAGTTTCTAGAGTTATTGGCATTGATGTCAATGGAAATAGCACCATGAGTTATAGTGATTTATCCAAGCCTGATGATGATGCTTTGTACTCTCAGAAGCGCCTTATCAAGATCTTGCTCAAGGCACTAGGTTCTGCCTCCTATTCTCCAGCAAATACTCCAAGGTCTCAGAGTTCCGATGATAACAAGTTACCTGGTTCTTTATCTTTAATTTTCTCCAATGCAGAAAAGTTTGGGGGTGATATATATTTTTCTGCTGTAACTGTTATGAGCGAAATGATTCATAAGGATCCCACATGTTTTGGAGTTTTACTTGAGCTTGGACTTCCTGATGCCTTTTTGTCGTCTGTTGCAAATGGCATACTTCCATCTTCAAAAGCACTTATTTGCGTTCCTGGTGCTCTTGGTGCTATTTGCCTCAATGCAAAAGGCTTGGAAGCTGTAAATGAGATAGACGCACTGAGGTTTCTTATAGATGTTTTCACTACAAAGAAATATTTGGTAGCAATGAATGAAGGTGTTGTTCTTTTAGCGAATGCGGTGGAGGAACTTCTGCGACATGTATCATCTTTGAGAAGTACTAGCGTCGAGATAATTATTAAAATCATTGAGAAGCTTGCTTTGTTAGGCGAAAACAAATGCCATGCCTCAACTAGTAAGGTCGATGAGGATGGTGCAATGGAGGTGGATGTTGATGACAAGGAGAGCAGAGGTCGGAACCTGGTTGGTGCCTTGGATTTGGCCGCAGACAGTATAAGTAATGACCACTTTGTGCAGTTATGTATATTCCATGCAATGGTTTTGGTTCACCGAACAATGGAGAACTCTGAAACCTGTCGTTTGTTTGTTGAGAAGAAAGGTATAGAGGCCATGATGAAACTTCTATTGCAGCCTTGCATTGCTGAATCAGCTGAAGGGACACCAATTGCTTTGCACAGCACTGTCGTTTTTAAAGGTTTTGCTCAGCACCATTCATCTAATCTGGCCCATGCTTTTTGTGCATCCCTTAGGGATCATCTGCACAAAGCTCTGAGCGGCCTCAAATTTGTTTCTGGTTCAACTCTACTTAACCCAAATTCAACCCCAGACCATGGAATATTTTCACCTCTTTTTGTTATCGAATTCCTTCTATTTCTTGCTTCTTGTAAAGATCATCGTTGGATGACTGTGCTTCTTACGGAATTTGGAAATGGAAACAAAGACGTCTTAGAAGATATTGGGCGGCTACATCGAGAGGTTTTATGGCAAATTGCTCTCCTGGAAGATGTAAAAATCGAGGCAGAGTCTGATGTTTCTTCTTCAGCCGATGCATCAAGCTCAGAGTCCAGTATAAATGATGGGGAAGAACAAAGATTTAGTTCTCTCAGGCAATATATTGATCCATTGTTGAGACGAAGGGCTTCTGGATGGTCAGTAGAATCACAGTTTCTGGACCTTATAAGCATGTACCGTGACATTGGTCGAGCTGCAACCAATCTACGAAGGCCAGTGGAGGATCTTTCGGCAAATTTGCAAATCGTAGCAGGTCCTCATTCCCAGTCGTCTGGTTCTTCAGATGCTGAATCCATCAGCGCAAAAAAATCTGATAAACAGAGATCCTATTTCTCTCAATGTCGTGACCTGCTGAGGTCGCTATCTTATCATATTAGTCATTTGTTTTTGGAGTTGGGTAAGGTGATGCTACTTTCTTCTCGTAGGGGAAGTGACCCCGTAAATGTTTCTCCTTCTGCTAAATCTGTTGTGTCCACATTTGCATCAGTTGCACTAGAACATTTGAACTTTAGCGGACATGTTGGCATTTCGTATGAAAAGGAGATTGCAGTATCGACAAAATGTCGTTACCTTGGCAAGGTCATTGATTTTATTGATGTAATTCTCATGGACAAACCTGATTCTTGTAATCCCATTTTGGTAAACAGTTTCTTTGTCCGTGGTGTTGTTGAAGGGGTTCTGACCACATTTGAGGCAACTAGTCAGTTATTGTTTGCTGTTAATAGACTAGCAACTTCTCCCATGGATACAGATGATGAAAATTTAAAACATGATGTAAAAGAGGAGTCTGACAACTCTTGGATTTATGGCCCGTTGGCCAGCTATGGTGGCCTTATGGATCACCTGGTGACGTCATCTTTCATCATATCTTCCTTCACAAAGCAATTGCTTGAACAACCAATTGTGAATGGAGATATTCCATTTCCAGGAGATGCAGAAGCTCTTGTTAAGGTTCTTCAGTCTAAGGTGCTGAAAGCAATGCTTCCTATTTGGAGCGATCCTCGATTTACTGAATGTAAATATCAGTTCATAGCTGCAACCATTTCAGTTATCAGACATGTTTACTCTGGAGTGGAGGTTACAAATATTGGTGTTAACAGTGGTATACGATCAGTTGGTCCTCCTCCGGACGAGTCTACAATTTCATTGATTGTGGAGATGGGATTTACTAGGTCTCGTGCAGAAGAGGCACTGAGGCAGGTGGGAACAAATAGCGTCGAGCTAGCAACAGACTGGTTATTTTCCCATCCAGATGAGCCTCAAGAAGATGACGAGCTTGCTCGTGCTCTTAAGTTATCCCTAGGCAATGGTGACATACTTCCAAATGAAACTACAACTGATGGCGAGCCAGTATACCAGGAAATGGAGTTAACACAGCTCCCCCCAGTTGATGAGTTATTGTCTACCTGCACTAGACTTTTGCAAGCAAATGAGTCTTTTGTCTTTCCTGTTAGGGATCTTCTTATAACTATAGCTACTAAAAAAGAAGGTGAATATAGAACAAAGGTTGTCCAGACTCTTATTAATCAGCTGAGTCTGTGTTCTAGTCAGCTGGCAACTGGCAATTCTGTGGCACTGTCTGCATTTATGCATGTACTTGCCTTGGTCCTTCATGGAGATGCTATGGCACGTGAAATAGCTTCCAGTAGTGGTCTAGTTGGTATTGTTTTTAATATTCTCTCTCAATGGGAGCCTGCCTCTTGTGCCGATAACAAATCCCCTGTTCCTAAATGGGTAACTGCATCTTTTCTTGCTATTGATCAGATGTTGCAGATTAATCCCTCACTAAGCCCTGAACTCATTGCCTCAGAAAACCAGCAGACACCTATTTTAAATAATGGAAGCAAGGTAGACGATGTGAAATTCTCTTTGGGAGTAAATAAGTGCAGCATGCAGACACAGGATAAAAAAAAGTTCATTGAGATTGCTTGCAAGTGCATAAAAGCTCAGTTACCGTCTGATACAATGCACGTGGTTATGCAGCTGTGTGCGACACTCACTAAAGAGCATTCGGCTGCTATAAGTTTTCTTGATGCTGGAGGTCTCCACACGCTGCTTAGTTTACCAACTAGTAGCTTGTTTCCTGGATTTGATACTTTAACTGCGATGGTTGTTCGCCATATTCTTGAAGACCCCCAAACTCTTCAGCAAGCCATGGAATCAGAGATAAAGCACAGTCTATTGGCAGCAGCAAGCAGGCATACTAATGGAAGAGTTTCAACAAGGAGCTTTGTTCAAAGCTTGTCTTCTGTAATTTCTAGGGATCCAGTGGTTTTTATGAGAGCTGCTCAGTCAACATGTCAGATAGAAATAGCTGGGGAAAGGCAGTATATTGTGCTACTAAAAGACCGTGAAAAGGAGAAGGTGAAGGAGAAAGCATCAGATAAAGAAAAGCATCCTATTGTAGATGGAAAATTGGGTGCAGGTGATTCTGGTTCAGTGCTTCCTGAAGGTGCCCCGAATAAGTTGCAAGATTCAAACAGCAAGAGTGTCAAATCCCATAGAAAACCTCCCCAGAGTTTTAGTACTGTAATTGAGCTGTTTTTGGATGTCATTATGATGTTTATCCCCCCTGCCAATCTTGATCCCCTGCCAGAAGAGACGGTGAACACAACTCCACCAACAGACATGGATATTGATACCACTTCTAGCAGGGGCAAGGGAAAAGCGGTTGCCATTTCATCTGAGGCCTGTAGAACTGCTAACCGGGAAGCTTCAGCATCTCTTGCTAAATCTGTTTTTATTTTGAAGTTGCTGACAGAGATACTCGTAACATACACTTCGTCGATTCACGTCATTCTTCGCCGGGATGCTGAAATAAGTAGTCTTCGTGGTCCTCAAAAGGGCAGTTCAGCAAATTGTGCTGGTAATGGAATATTTCATCACATTATTCACAAGTTCCTCACACACACTGGGATTATCAAGAAAGATAAGAAATCTGATGGTGATTGGAGACAGAAATTGGCCACCAGAACGAACCAGTTTTTGGTCGTTTCATGTGTTCGTTCTGCAGAGGGACGAAAGAGAATTTTCTGTGAGGTCAATCACATTTTTATGGAGTTTGTGGATTCTTCTGGTGGTTGCCAAGCCCCAGATAGCAGGTTACACACCTTTGTTGATTTGCTCAATGATATACTGGCCGGGCGTTCATCCACAGGGTCGTACATTTCTGCTGAAGCTTCTGTGACTTTCATAGATGCTGGATTGGTAAGGTCACTTACACGAGCTCTTCAGGTACTGGATTTGGATCATGCTGACTCGTATAAAGTTGTCACTGGGGTTATTAAGGCTTTGGAGCTCGTGACGAAGGAACATGCTCATTCCTCTGACCATGGTTCTAAGGGTGATCCTTCCGTGAAGTCTGCTAATGAACAGAATGAACAGATGAGGATTGATACCAATGGAAATAGGTTTCTGCCTTTGGAGACGGCATCTCAACCTGATAATAGGGAAATTGTTGCTGATCATATGGATTCCTTCAATGCTGCTCGAACCTCAGTTTTTTCTGATTCAGTTACGGATGACATGGATCATGACAGGGATATAGAAGGGGGCTTTACTCCAGAAGAAGATGATTTTATGCATGAGCCTTCGGAAGCTGGTAGAAGCCTTGAGGATGGTGCCTCCACTGTAGAAATCAATTTTGAGATTCCCCGTAGCGTGGAGGATAATATGGGTGAGGAAGACGACGATGAGGACATGTCTGGTGATGATGCAGACGGCGAAGGGGAAGAAGATGACGAGGATGATGAAGAAAACAATGATTTAGAAGAAGATGATGTCCACCATATGTCACATCCTGACACCGATCAAGAAGAGCATGGGGTAGATGAAGAGGAATTTGATGAGGATGTAGAAGAAGAGGATGAAGATGATGAGGAGGATGGAGTTATACTACGCTTGGAGGAAGGTATCAATGGTATTAATGTTTTTGATCAGATTGAGCTTTTGGGACCTGGAGGAAACACTTTTCCCAATGATACACTACGTGTTATGCCTCTTGAAGTTTTTGGATCCAGACGTCAAGGTCGTAGTGCATCTATCTATAATCTTCTTGGTAGACCTAGTGACAATGGATTCTCAGCTGACCATCCGCTTCTAGCTGAACCTTCTTCTATAAGACAGCTGGTCCAACAAAGGCAGTCAGGTTAGATGTTTTCCATGTTGGCGTAATTTTTAAAAAATTTATGTTTATTATACCTTATTAATGATTTTCCCTAAAAAATATCAGAAAATGCAGTTGACGTGGCATTCTCGGACAGAAATTCAAATAACAACTCGTCGAGGCTAGATAATGTCTTCCGTTCCTTGAGAGGTGGTCGTCAGCACCGCTTCAATATGTGGGTGGATGATGCACGTCAGCGTGGCGGGTCCGCCTCGTCTGCGATTCCTCAAGGCATCGAGGAACTGCTTGCCTCTCATCTTAGGCGGCCTACCCCCGTCCAAACTTCTGACAATAATGCGACTGCTGCACTTCCTCAGGAATCTAACGAAAACAACCAGTTAAACCAGTTAGATGAAGTAAGAGCTGCCCCAACGGAAGATTCACCTGCAGAAAACATTCCAAATGATTCAGTTCACCAACCTAATACTGCATCAGATGGCATTAGAGACACAGATGTCGGGCCTACTGATGATGGCTTGCTTGAGGAGAGAGAGACTGTTATTGGTCCTGATCAAGCAATTGACATGCAGTATGATAGGAATGATGCTACTGTTCGGGATATGGAGGCTGTTAGTCTGGAAAGTGGTGGAAGTAGTGCTACATTAGGCGAAAGCTTGCGTAGTTTGGATGTAGAAATCGGAAGTGCTGATGGTCATGATGATGGAGAACGGCATGGTGACCAGGCCAGTAGGGGAAGGAGATTTGCTAGTGGAACTGGGCACCAAAGCAACCGAGATATTTCTCTTGAAATTGTAACTGAAGTTACGGTACATGATACCCAAGAAGCACATCAGGACCTGCTACTTGAAGACCAGCAACAGCAAGTCAACAGAAATGTTGATACTAACTCCATTGATCCCACTTTCTTGGAAGCCCTCCCAGAGGAGCTTAGGGCAGAAGTACTATCAGCTCAGCAAAACCAGGGAGTGCCCTCATCTAATGAACATCCACACCCATCTGGAGACATAGATCCTGAATTTCTTGCAGCTCTTCCCCCAGATATACGGGCTGAGGTACTGGCACAACAACAAGCACAGCGATTACATCAATCTCAAGAGTTGGAAGGGCAGCCAGTGGAGATGGATGCAGTATCGATAATTGCAACATTCCCATCGGAGTTGCGTGAAGAGGTTAGAGGGCAGTTGGAACTTTTATTTTTAAGGTTTTGGGATCAAGGTTTAAAATAATGTAAGGTGTAATGGGTGAGTTCCCTGTTCTTGAGTCGAGGCATACACCTCATTTTTAGAGTAGAAAAATTAAATCTAAAATTAGACAATAATATAATTAGATAAAATGCTACTGGAGATAAGGTTTGTGAATTTATGAAGTTCCATGTGGTGTGATGCAGCAAATGTATGTAAATATAATAATACACCAATTTCAAATAAGTTGAACTACCAATATTATTAAAGGGCTATGGTATATCGTAATATTTGAGTTCTCACAATGCCCTCATATTTGGCACATGGATTGGTGCAAGTTTAAATAAATGTCATGCTCTTAATTTGAGCTTTTAAGTTCCTTGTTTCATGTTAGGTTATACAAACAAAATTTCAACATTCTAATATAGTTCGATTACTTTACAAATCAAATATATGCTAAATTTGTGTCTGTCCTTTCAAATAAGCTAACATGTATGTTAAATTAGAACCATGCCAACAAAATTTCAACATTATAAGATAGTTCCATTATTTTAAAATTTAATATATGCTAAGTTTTTTATTGTCTATTCAAGTAAAGAGAAGATAATATGCATTTTAAATTAAAATAAGTTAAACTTACCAAACCTACATCTAATAGTTTTAGAGGTAGACTATGTGAGCACGATATTTGAGGCGATGCCTTGACACCTCAACACCACCTCAGATGAAATTTTGCCTCAAAAGACGCCCCGCCTGTTCGCCTCAGCGCCAAACAATGCTTGGGATGATTTTTCGTATTCAAACCAAACCACACATCCTGAGATGCCTTTGCTATTTCAATTTTGGAGGGTAACCTGAATGGGATCCTTTGCATTGGCAGGTTCTTTTGACTTCTTCAGAAGCAGTACTGGCGAACTTATCACCTGCACTTGTCGCCGAGGCAAATTTGTTGCGTGAGCGGTTTGCACATCGGTATCATGGTGGTGGCACTTTATTTGGAGTCTATCCCAGAAGTAGGCGAGGGGAGCCTTCTAGAAGAGGTGACATAATAACTTCTGGCCTGGAGAGAGGAGGGACCTCCCGTAAATCTTTAGGAAACAAAATTATAGATGCTGAGGGGGCACCTCTGGTTGATACAGAGGCATTGAGAGCAATGATTCGGTTGCTTCGAGTTGTACAGGTCAGTTGCTCTTCTCGATGCATGATTAAGAAAAAGTTGTGCCAAATTTTACTATTCTGTTGGAGTAATGCAATCTGTCTTTGCAGCCCCTTTACAAGGGTCAATTACAGAAGCTTCTTCTGAATTTGTGTGTGCATCATGAAACTCGTTCATCTCTTGTGCAACTTTTGATGGATATGCTAATGCTTGATGTACATGGGAATCTTAGGAGTTCAAATAGCATGAGGGAATCACCATATAGATTGTATGGCTGTCCAAGTCATATTAGCTATTCCCGTCCTCAATTTTCTGATGGTATGATTTTTCCCTATTTTGCCTGGTGTCTACTATTTGCTTATGAAATGATTTTTATTTTCATATACTTCAACCTTCCTTTCCGATTTTTCTGAGTTAACTTTTAATGCAGTTAAATATGAAATTATTTTTACTAACATGCAGGTGTCCCACCATTGGTTTCACGACGAATCCTTGAGACATTGAAGTACTTGGCACAGTATCATCCCAATGTTGCCAAACTCTTGCTTCACTTCAAGCTAACTACACCTCCTGTGGATAATGGTGATCACAGTCGTGGCAAAGCTGTCATAATTCTTGAAGATGAGCACCCTGGTCATAAGAATGAAGGTGGTGCTATTGTTCTTCTTCTCAGTCTTCTTAACCAACCGCTCTATCTGAGGAGTATAGCTCACCTTGAACAGGTGATTTTTCTTTACAGTTTAAAAAGTGGTAGACCAGTCTATTTTTCTAATTTTTTGACATCATTTCAGCTCCTTAGTCTCTTGGATGTGGTTGTGGGTAGTGCTGAGAATGACCTGGATGTTCTTGATAAGACAACTCAGCTACCAGAGCAGAATTCTGTCTCTGTTGCTGTACAGGATGCTCCGACAAATATGGACCTTGCTGGACCTTCTGTTGGGGATGGTGAAAAACCATCCGTGCCCATATTGGTTCCTGCAGATGTTAGTAATGTCAGTGGAACATGCGCAATATTGACTGATTTACCTCAGTCAGATTTGCGACAGCTATGCTCTCTGCTTGCACGGGAAGGGTATGCCACTGCGATCTCTTTATAAATAGTTTACATGCTAATATGTTATCCTCTGGATCCTCTTTTGTGTTGATTTATAGAATAATATGTTCCAGAGTTATGCATTGTGCATGGGTAAAATAAGAGGGTAAGCCGGCAATTGTGTTATTAGGAGCTCTCCTTTTGCAAACCAAACAATTCTGTATTGTTGGGTGTCCTCTAGCTTCACCATTATGGATGGATGATCAAGAACACAGAAAGGTTAGAGGGGAAGTTGCAAGGACATGTTTGAACTGAGATTTCAATGATTTTGACGCTGTCATTATGGTCATCCCAACTTTTGGCATTTGTAAAAATTCTAAAATTAAAAATCAACGTATGTTTGTGTATATATGTTCCAAGTAAATGAATTAGTTCTTTAACAACTGTACGTGCGTTGTTTAAAATTTTGTATTATGATTATATAATAGACCCACTTAAATGGTCTGATGGTAGTGCAATGTACCACCTAAAAGACCAGGGTTCAAATCCCTCCTTGTGGTGGTTGCCTCGGTTTGCTTCTTTTTTGGTTCCTGTTCAATTATTACTATTTCTGATCTTACTAAATGAACTTTCTTTTCTCTTGGAGAGTGAGTAGGTCAAAAGTACATCACATTGTGTAGAAGACGTTGAAATGAACTGGGATACTGATGCAGTAATCATATGTTGTCGTTTCTATCATCGTAAGAATGGGGCAGGCTTGGTTGTTCACATTCATTGTTCAAAGGTCAATAAGAGATAGCCCCAAGACTCGTAACAGTGCTTGATTGGGTAATGACAACATACAATTAGGGCATGGGTCATCATGCACACATGGGTAGCATCAACTTGTAGATGTATGGAGCCTGGATGCTAAGTGGCTGGGATATTTTGGCGGTGACATGAGTATGATGTTCAGGACTATTAATCATATGAAAGGTTTAAATGAGATAGCACTATGTTGGAGATAGTTATCTTGAAAATGAATACACATTGTGTTGGAGATTTTCAGCATATGCTGACGGAAGCATGCATCTTTTTAAAGAGAATTATTATTCTAGTGATCAGAGTCTTTTATTAAGTATCTCGTGTTTTGTTCAGTTAGTATGGGTTATCCTCTAGCAAATCACAACATATGTTGATGGGAGCATTTTTTTCGACAAAGAATTATTATTCTAGTGATCGGACTCATTCATTAATTATCGTTGTTCACTTAGTATGGGTTATCCTCTAGCAAGTCAGAAGGTATAGGTAATATGGTGATGAGTTTGTGGTCAACGGAGAATGGTGCAATTTTCCGAGTGACTTGCACTGCCACACTTCAATGTCATGATGATAAAATACTCCAGATGCAGACAACAATAGTTCAAATAAGAGTCATGTTGACTGATAGATTATCGAGTGTTCCCATCACGTATCATGAGGTGACAGTTCTGTAATTTTGTTTACATAGTTTGTAGGATGCTTGTAACAACAATAATGACGTGCAGTTGCATCACTTGCATGTTAACCGATTGATTATGGATCACTTGCATATGCTATTTAGTTAGAGATATGTGTATGTATGTGAAGACCAATATGAGTGGAATATAGTGAAGGTCGTTTTATCATTTGTAGAAATGAACAAGTTTGGAAATTTGAGAACCATGCATAAAAAACAGGGAGATCGGTTAGAGATGATAAGGTAGAGGGGGTATCATGCGTGATCGGATGCGGATGGAGTACTTGGTTTAGAGTTTCTTGCTGGAGGAGTTTTGGATGGTAGTAGGTTGTGAACCAAATGTTTATGGTTCCTTGTGCATGGATGGCAGTTTTGTGTTCTTCAAGAATTTCATAGTAAGCGAAGCTAAGTCAAAAGCTTACGAAGTTTTGTACAAAAATCTCGACTCGAAGGATGGCCAGAAGGATATATTCAGATTGATCAAAGCAAGAGAAAGAAAGACCAAAGACCTTTCTCAAGTGAGATGCATTAAGGGACCGTTTGTTTACTGGGGTATACCGGGGTACCCCGGTGTATCCCCCTCCAATCCTAGGTTGGAAATCCCATCACAAGTCAAGGTGATATCACATCACATTCCTTATTCCAACCCTCTCCCAACCCTCATAACCATCCAAACACCTACTATTCACAAGTGGATACCCCAACCCATCCCATCCCAGCAACCAAACATGCCCTAAGGATGAGGAGTTCACGTGCTTGTTACTCAAAAGCATGGCCTCAAATTTCAGCGAAATTCGATCGAATTTCTGTCGAATATCGATTTCCAGTCGAAATCGAAATTCGACCGAAATGATCGAAATACGGGGGTCCTAGTACAAAAAATGACCGAAATGAGCGAAATTTTGATCGAAATTTGACCGAAATTCCATCGAAATTCTGTTTTGGTTGTCACCGAAATGGTGACCGAAATCGACATTTAAGGCCTTGCTCAAAAGGATATAGAGACTAGATGGGAGCAATGTTTCTATAAACTTTTCATTGGGGAAGGAAATAGAGAGATCACTTTTGGTGATCTAGCTAGTAGTTAAAGTTACTTGAATCGTGCAAACTATAGACGGATACAAAGAAAGGAAGTAGAGGAGGCGTTGAAGGTTATGAGACCTGAGAAAGGTGTAGGACCAGATGACATCCCTGTAGAAGTATGGATGGTTTGACTTGGCTTACGAATCTATTCAATGTTATTTGGTGAAGCAAGGAAATGCTTGAAGATTGGAGGAGTATCATGGTGCCTCTTTATAAGAACTAAGGAGACATTCAAAATTATTCCAATTATAGAGGCATCAAGCCGATGAGTTACACTTTGAAAATTTGGGAACGTGTGATCGAAAGAAGGTTGAGACAAGTTTCCAAAGTAAAAGATAATCAATTCGGATTCTTGCCTGGTCGCTCAACTATTGAAGCAATCCATTTGCTGAGGAGAACATTGGAGATTTATAGAGCTAAAAGGAAGAACCTCCATATGATTTTTTAGGTGAGTTGGCGTACGAATCTATTCAATGTTATTTGGCGAATCAAGAAAATGCTTGAAGATTGGAGGAGTATCGTGGTGCCTCTTTATATGAACAAAGGAGACATTCAAAATTGTACAGAAGTATTAAGTTGATGAGTCACACTCTGAAAATTTGGGAACATGTGATCGAAAGAAGGTTGAGGCAAGTTTTCAAAGTAGAAGAAAACCAATTCAGATTCATGCATGGTCGCTCAACTGTTGATGCCATCCATTTGCTGAGAACAATGGAGATTTATAGAGCTAAATGGAAGAACCTCCATATGTTTTTTATTGATCTGGAGAAGGTTTACGATTCTATCCCACGAGAGATATTATGGAGAGTTTTAGAGAAGAGGCAAACACTTGTTCTATACATTAACCTCATAAAGGATATGTATGATAGAGCTTTATCTTGTGTAAGGGCTCAGTCTGGGAAGACTGGCTATTTTGACATCAACATTAGTTTTTCATCGAGGTTCAACTTTGAGTCCATTTCTTTTTACTTTGATTATGGACGAGTTGACAAGCCACATTCATGATGAGATACCTTGGTGTATGTTATTTGCTGATGATATTGTATTGATTTGTGGGACTAGAGATGGAGTAAATGAGAAGCCTGAGGTCTGGAGACATGCATTAGAGACTAAAGGATTTCGTATAAGTAGGACTTAGACTGAATACATGGAGTGCACCTTTGATGGAAGCAATGATAAAGGAATCGATGTGAAGATTAGTGACGATAACATTCATAAGAGAGATTCTTTTATATACCTGGGATTTATTTTGGAACATGATGGGGAAATTAATGTAGATGTTACTAATAGAATAAATGCATGCTGGCCAAAGTGGAAAGGAGCCTTTGCTGTTCTCTGTGATAAGAAAATTCCTTTAAAAATCAAAGGGAAGTTTTACAAAGCAGTCGTGAGACCTGCTATTCTCTATAGATTTGAATGTTGGCCTGTGAATGATTGACATATGCAGAGAATGGCTGTAGCAGAAATGAAAATGCTAAGGTGGATGTGTGGACACACACACGTAAAGATTGGATTCGGAATGATGCAATCGGAAAGAAAATTGGTTTAGCTCCGATTGAGGATAAGTTGCGAGAAAACCGCTTAAGATGGTTTGGTCATTTGCAAAGAAGGTCAACTGATGGGCATTTGATTACTCATTGGATTATAGTGAAAAAATGCTGGGATATCGGTTGGAGATGATCATGTAGAGAGGCTATCATGCTTGATCGGGTGTGGATGGAGTGCTTGCTTTAGAGTTTCTTTTTGGAGGTCTTTTGGATGGTTGTTTGTGAACCAATTGTTAATGGTTCCCTGTGCATGGATGTCATATTTGTATTCTTCAAGATTTTCATAGAGTTGGTGATAACTGATATGTTGCATGTTTGGGAATTACGGGTGGGGAAATTTGTGTTTGATTGTTTGAATATATTTCATTGCTCCACAAGAAGACACGGTTGGATGATTTCAGACATATCACATTCTCTAATTCTATGACTTGATTGTTGCTTAGTTACTTGCTAATATACTTTAGGGTTCTTAAAGATATTATAGGTCCCTAGTAGACAACTTTTATTCTAGGTAGACATCATGGTGATGCTTCAGAGATTGTAGTTGACATGAAGATTGGATGTAGCATGGTTGATGTGAAAAGTGTGCATTTTTGAAGTTTGTGACAATGTGGATAAATTTCCTTTCTGGCAATCTAGAGGGATTTTCTCAACGGTTGGATTGCTTGGATGAAGAGATGCATCTCCATCTCATCATTTGTTGTCTTGTTAAATGTGCATCTAGAGTGTTTTTTCTTCAGCATCTGAGGGATGCCAAATAGGGATGTCTTTTGATGCCGCTTTTGTTTATTTTGGCGGCTGTTGCACTAGCTGTAACTATAGGGATGTCTTTTGCTGCTGCTTTTGTTTGTTTTGGTGGCTGATGTACTAGCAGTAACTATGGGTGGATATTCTATGTAAAATACATATATTGGAAAAGGCTGAAAATGGAAACCTTACCCCCAATTCTCGTAGCTGTTGCTTTGGCAGCTGACATATAACATATTTTCCACGTGGGGGAAGGGGTTAGAGTGCTGTCTAATTAATGGCGAAGAATTTGTTCAGTGATCTTAGATTCTAGATGTTTCTTCTCTTTGGTCAATATGTAGGGATTGGTGATCATCAAGGTTCTGGAAAGATAAGTGGACAGAGGATGCCACACGCTAATATGTTCCAACACCTTTTGCTTTGACAGCTTTTAGAAACGTCATGATAGCGGATTGCTGTTTAGGCTTTGTAGGGAAAAGAGGGGCATCTGGACCGGTCTTTTTGTTTTAGAGCAGCCGATGCATAAGTCTATGGGCATGGAGAATGTGGAAAGTCCATCTTGCTTGAGAGATTACTGGTTCTGGAGTTATGGTGACTTAATGATAAAGAGGCCTACAGGATGCTTCCAAGACTGGCTTCACAAGGAGATGTGAATTTTAGCTGAAATTGTAGCTTTCTCTGGAGAGCACACACTCTCATGAGACTGATTTTTGTGTCATTGCTACAAAGATCAAGAATATTTGTAAGGGTGTCTAAGATGGTTTCGTTAGAAACCAATGTGGAATGCCGCTTATGCGTGGATGTGGCAGACAATATTGGACATCTTTACTTCTCGTATGAATGCATTCAAGAGATCATCAGAGAGCTGGGGAAGAATGATTATATAAATCCAATATGGAGTATGTATGGAGATGCTTGAATATCACAGTTTACTGGTCTAAAAACGAGAGAAAAATCCTTTTGCCTTTCTTTTGGCTCTTTGGCTTGCCTGGAATGCTCTGATTTTCTTGAATAGCGCTAATGTGGAGAATCTAATTCCATGCAGAATGTTTGTATGAATCCTGGTCGATGCATCGCAGATTTATGACTTTTTGATGAAGTGTATGGGCGACCACATTTAAAATTTTTTTAATATTGTCACTCCGGATATTAGTGCATTGCTGTTTGTGACTTATGGCCATCTTTTTTTTTTATTATTTTCTAAATAAAAAATTACATCTATTTCTCTGAGTTCATGTCGTAGGATGGCTGTAATTTTATTTTGAAGTTATGGTTGGAGGTCCGTGTGTAACCGACTAAAAAGTTAGCATTTCTGATAGTTCATTGTGCTGGGTTGTTGCTAGACAAAAGATCTTCAAGCATTCTGTTATCATTCGACTCAATTCCTTTATTATTTTATTTTAATCAGGGATCATGTGGTGATAAGAGTCGTACATTTATTCGGCATCTGTATTTTTTTTGAAGTTGTGATTGGTGGTCTTCTTGTCTTAACCTACTAAAAAATCCGCACCTTTGGTCATTTACGTTGCTGCACGACAAGATCTTTGAGCATCCTGTTATAGCCACAGCCTATTTCTTCACTTAATTTATGTTAATTTGTAGAACATTAGAATTGATAAGAGTTATGTGCTTATTTAAGATTCTTTTCTCAAGAACATATTTGTAATTCTCCATTTTATTGATAATCTGGAAATGACATCGTTTCACCTGAGTGAAATTTTCTTTATTGCAGGTTGTCTGATGGTGCTTATGGTCTTGTGGCCGACATACTGAAGAAGTTGGTGACCATTGTTCCTGATCATTGCAATTTATTTATACGAGAACTAGCCAATGCGATTCAAAATCTGAGCTTTTCTGCAGTGAAAGAATTGCAAAAATACGAGGAAACTGAGAAGGCTATGCTTACATCATCTTCTACTGATGGAACAGCAATTTTAAGAGTTTTGCAGGCATTAAGTTCTCTTACATTGACATTACATGAAAAGAGAAAAGAGCCAGACCTTCTTCAGGAGAAAGATCACAAGGATGTACTGTCAGTGGTAGGCAGTATAAATGCAACTCTGGAGCCACTATGGGTGGAGTTAAGTAATTGTATTAGCCGCATAGAGTGCTCTTCTGAATCCATGTCAGATTTTGCTTCGAAGCCTACAAGTACCATGTTCACCAGCACCAGTGCAGTGCCTCCACTTCCATTGGGTACCCAAAATATATTGCCTTACATAGAATCATTCTTTGTGACCTGTGAAAAACTTCATTCTGGACAATCAGCTGTAATTATTCAAGAGATAGGCACGGCCTCTGTTTCAGATATAGAGGATGCTATAAATCCAGGAGGTGCACATAAAGCAACAGGGAGTGCCATCAAAGGTGATGAAAGAAATCATGCATTTGTGAAATTCTCTGAGAAACACAGAAAACTACTAAATGCTTTTGTCAGACAAAACCCTGGATTGCTTGAGAAGTCATTCTCTCTACTGCTGAAAGTACCACGCTTCATTGACTTTGATAACAAGCGTTCTCATTTCCGATCCAAGATAAAGCATCAGCATGATCATCATCACAGCTCTCTTCGAATTTCTGTGAGAAGAGCTTACATTCTTGAAGATTCATATCATCAGTTGCGGATGCGTTCTCCTCAAGAGCTGAAGGGAAGGCTAACAGTTCATTTTCAAGGAGAGGAAGGTATCGATGCTGGTGGTCTTACACGGGAATGGTATCAAGTGTTGTCCCGAGTTATTTTTGACAAGGGAGCACTACTATTTACAACTGTTGGCAACGAGTCAACTTTTCAGCCTAACCCCAACTCTGTTTTCCAGACAGAGCATCTCTCATATTTCAAGTTTGTGGGACGAGTGGTGGGTGCCCTTTCTTATTCAATTTCCGTTCTATTGAAACTGCTAAGTAAAGCTTTCAATCTCTTTAATTTTCTTTCTTTGACATTAATTGCAATTCTAACTGCTATGTGACACTTGTTTGCAGGTTGGTAAGGCTTTATTTGATGGTCAGCTCCTTGATGTTCATTTCACTCGTTCTTTCTATAAGCACATTCTTGGTGTGAAGGTTACTTACCATGACATTGAAGCTATTGATCCTGATTACTACAAGAATTTGAAGTGGATGCTCGAGGTAGGAAATTCGCTTTAAGCTCAGAGGTTGATGGTTTTATTAGGTCGTCAACGGCCGGTTTATAATATTTGATATATTATTGAATTAGCTTAATACGATAGATGTTCTTTTTGCAGAATGACATCAGCGATGTATTAGGCCTCACTTTCAGCATTGATGCTGATGAAGAGAAGCTAATCTTGTATGAGAGGTCAGAGGTAAGAAAATCCCATGCATCTTTCAATAGAGTCGTCGCAAAGAATATACGATTGTTTTACTCTCGCTACTCCTAGATCATGAAGCTATTGTTTATTTAGACTGTCGTTTCTGCTTATTTACATATTGGACTGTCAATTGTGGACTTGGCAGGTAACCGATTATGAACTAAAACCTGGTGGCAGAAACATCCGGGTGACTGAAGAAAATAAGCACGAATATGTTGATCTTGTTGCGGAACATCGGCTGACAACTGCCATCCGTCCCCAAATAAATGCTTTTATGGAGGGATTTGGTGATTTGATCCAGAAGGAGCTGATATCGATTTTCAATGACAAAGAGCTAGAGCTATTGATCAGTGGACTTCCCGACATCGATTGTAAGTTCCAATTCAGTTCTCTGGGGCATGTGCAATGTGCCTGGTCCATATTCTTAATTTGGTGGTGTTGACTTCTGGATCTTTTTGTTCCTTAAACAGTGGATGATTTGCGGGCTAATACCGAATACTCTGGGTACACAAATGCCTCCCCCGTCATCCAATGGTTCTGGGATGTGGTTCAAGGATTCAGCAAGGAGGATAAGGCTCGTCTATTGCAATTTGTGACCGGAACCTCAAAGGTCCCCCTGGAAGGTTTCAGCGCTCTTCAAGGAATATCGGGTTCACAAAGGTTCCAGATCCACAAAGCTTATGGTAGCCCTGACCATCTACCTTCCGCTCATACATGGTATGCATCTCCTGCAAATTCCAAGCCAATCGATATCAGCACCGTCTTTGCTTAAATAGTGAACTCAATGCACGCTTTTGTTTCCCTTCACAGCTTTAACCAGCTAGATCTGCCGGAGTACCCATCTAAGGAACAGCTGCAGGGAAGGCTGCTCCTTGCCATCCATGAAGCCAATGAAGGATTCGGATTTGGCTGACGGCAAAGCACGTGCCAGGTCGCTAGGCGATGCGTCCATGTTAATGTATGTAGATACTTTCTTCATAGTGGCGAGGGGAGAGGAGAGAGGTTGGTGGGGGATTTGGATCATTTCTTCTTTGGTAAAGCATCTGTGTATCGCTCTTGTACAGTATTTGCAGCTATTCACAGTGCGTCTTTCCTCCATTTTTTTCTAGGGCTCACTTGAGAGTTCTTTTCCTATATTTTGCGCCCTCCTGTCGTTGCATCTCTCTGTTTAGTTCCTTTTTTTTGCGGTTCAGGGGTTGTAAATCTTGCGTTGGCTAAATGTAATAAGGTTGATCGTGTTGTATTGCGCAACTAGTTATTCGTTCCGGCTTGGTTCCGACCAGGTTCCACTGCCGGAGAAGGGCTATGGGATCACCTCGGGCAGTGATGTGCTGTGGTTGATGAAGGCATGGCCGAAGTGCGCTGCGAATCAAAACCAAGGTGGCTTGTTGGGGAGCTTAGAGTTGGCGGTTTTTTCCTCACCCAGTGTAGCAGTTCTCTGAAATTCCAATATAGTTGTAGATGAGCAGGTGGTGGCTCAAAATAGCGGTTCTGGATGGAATTAGGACGGCATGTGGCTCGGTTGAAAATCAGCAGCACAAGTTCTGTTAACTGACCATGACTGGGAAAAATATAAATTTACTTATGTAAGTTGAAAATATTAAATAATCAAGGAAAATGTTTAAAATATAATATATAGCAGATAAGAGTTCCTATTTTTTACAATTATTTTTTTACAATCTAAATACACTCCTTTTTTCATGTGATTAATGAAATATATCAACACGATATAATTATGAGGCCTATTAAAGAGTTGTAATATTATTAACAAAAAAATTGAATACATTCTGATTATCATTGCATATTAAAGCCGGATAAGTTTACAAGATAAGTTCAAGCTCATAAAAAAATCATTACAAATAATAATATTTTTTGCAATAATGTGAATACAAAAAAAAGCTTAGCAAAGTAAAAACACTTCATTCATTGTGAGGATGATAGGGATGAGCATGGGCTGGGCCTGTGCCCATTTAAGTTTTTAAGTTTGTGGGCTTTGGGTCGGGCCTTGGCCCACTAAATTTTTTTTGAAGGCCCAGGCCCAAGTTCGGCCCAATTATTATGGGTCGGGCCTGAGTCGGGCCGGCTCATAATGTCTCAATCGTCAATTGGGCTTGTACCGGCCAAAAACTTATGGGTCTAGACTTGGTGGGCTCATAAACTTGGCGTACCCTCATTTGGTTATTTCGATTGTAATCTTCGTTATGAAGTATTTATTAGTTATTTAGATCTTTATTATTTAGTTATCCTACTGTTTTGCACGGATTTGGTCATATCTATGATTATACAATATCTAATGGAAAGAGTTTCATAGAGATATTATAGAAACATGTGCAAATAATAGTAAACAAACAGGTTGAAAATGTACCTCAAGTGGATTAATCTGTCGACATCGTCAACTCCCTCATTAAATCCAGATGAATATATTAAAGTGAGATATCAAAGTCTAGACACATATGGGTTCTATGTGGGCTAGGCTATCGGGCCTAACGAGCCTAATTTTGGGCTTCTATGCGGGTCGGGCTATCAGGCCTAATGGGCTGGGCCAGGCTAAGCCCAAGCCCGTCCCATAAATAATTCGGGCTCGGGCCGGGCCGGGCTATGCGGGCCGGGCTTCGGGCTGGGCTGGGCCGGCCCAGCCCAATGCTCATACCTAGAGGATGAGGATCTTTGATATCTAAAAAATAAACTGTCAAACGCACAACATTTTTGATATTCAAAGGAACAACTCGCATTATGGGAGAAAAACTTGTAATTACTCATCCATTTAATACAACAGTCAAACACACAACATTTTTGATATTCAAAGGAACAACTCGCATTATGGGAGAGGAACTTGTAATTACTCATCCATTTAATACAACATCATGTAATGAACATCAACATTATGTGACCTTTATTTATGATTATCCGTCTATGATTTTGTCTTCCTATTAGGTCACAAGTCAGAGACCTTTGAAAAGTATATCATTCTTGTGTTTGAAAACCAAATAGGAAGGAAGATCACACGAATTCTTAACCGAGGTGGCAAATATCTCTCAGATGACTTCAAAGAATAGCTTAACGATGGAGAGGAATTGTTTCCAATCTCACTTCACGTACTCCTCAATTCAATGGAATTACATAGAGACAATGTTGGTCATGGTGAGATCAATGATGAGTAAAACGCAATCACCTTTTAGTTTTGGAGAGACCGCAACATATGTCCTAAACAATTTCTAAAAAAAACATATGTCCTAAACAATTTCTAAAAAAAACATATGTCCTAAACAATATTACAAGCAAATCAGTGTCTAGAACCATGAGCTTTATTATGCAACCGAGTCGAGTGCTAGACACTTATGATTTTGAAATTGTTTTGTCCATGCTAAAAACGTGGACGCAAGCAAGTTATAATCTCGTATCTGATAATGTTACTTCATTGCATATGTAAAGAACAATGTTGGATATCAACTTTATGATCCTAAGATTTGAAAAGCATTTATCTCAAAGACATCACAATTCTAGAGGATGATTGCCTTGAGTCAAGATAACAATGAAGTACATGAACTCATAGAGACTAGTGAGATTGATAAGTTCCTATGCCAAAAATTTAAGAGGTAATAAAATATTTCACAACTATTGTACATGTGAGCTTGGGATGAACTATTTCTACAATAAATGTTATTGTAATAATTTTTATATATCAATAAAAGTTACTGATGTTCACTCCCTATTTGAGATTAATGAATGAATGCACTTATAAGGTTTCTTATTACATTTAGGGTTATGTACCATGACCATCTTGATAATCATACGAATGTTGATTCAATGGTTGAATCATAAAGGATGTTGCTTGGATGACATAAATAGTTAGATTGAGGACTCATCTAGCACCTCCAAATGATTGTTGAGAAAGGATCTTCTACCTGAGAAGGAGATGACAATCCTTACTCCATAGGCTGATATCCTGCCTACCTCTTGATGCAGGTCCTCTACATTAGAACAAAAATTCAGAGGTGTCGAATAAGTTAAGTCAAAGAGTTGACTTAACAAGATCGAGATAACCAAGACCTATATCATATGTTGTCATGATACAGACACACATCCTTTGTCCGTATATAGATGTGTTACTATATATCTAAGTGTACATTAGGCAAACTATTAGATTGATGACCTAATCAAGGTCTATATACCGACGAGCTGGTGTGCATATGAGGGCATATGCATAATACACTCTCTCGAAGGGATCATACAGGTTCACTAGGAAGCATGGCATGATTTGTAGGTATGATATATGCTTTTGAAAAATATATGGTCAATATCAACTCCTAATGATCAAATGAGAAACTTAGTGATAAAATCATGAAGAAAACCGTTCAAAAGTGATAAAAAACTTTAGGTTTATTTTAGGTCATCAAGTATGCAGGATGTATGTGTATCAGGAATACTTGAGGGTGATGTGATCTTTATCGATTATATAACCATGATGCCTCCATTTCGAGGGAGTGATGAATTATGTTTAGATTGTCGTTACTCCACTAAGAAGATTGATTATACAATCTTAGTCCAAATGTTGGACATTCACCTGAATATGATTTACATTGATTATTTAACTGGGTAATTCTATAAATAGATGGGTATTCGATCCTATTTGTGAAGTCAACAACTAACCATTCTATACATACAAGGGTATTCTATCCCGGATTTAGATGATACCATTTGCTTTCTGTCTAAAAATTTAATTTGGAGATGCATTTCATAAATATAACATACGAAGATTACAATTATAAAAATGCAAACCATAATTTCATATGCATTTATTATACCAGAGGGAATCTTACAAGAAAAAAACTTACAAAATTTACAATTTCACAAACTATTATTACAGAGACATTATAACAAAATACTCAATTGGAAAGAATTTTTACACTAACAATCAAGATGGAAAAATTATAATTATAACTAAAAAATAATTAAACATACCTTTGGTGAGAGAGGTTCTTGAGAGAGGGAGTCATTAGGAGAGAGGGAGGGCTGGCTTTAGGAGGTGTGATCGAAAGAGAGGGAGGATTTACTGAGAGAGAGGGAGGGCTGGCTGGTTGATGAATCTCGTATTCATCATGCTAAAAATCACCTATTAAACCCCTGGCTTAATCAAACCAATAAAAATCTCCATTAATTCTTTATTTTTATCTTGTAATATACTGTGTATAATTAACCCTAATTAATTGTATTTAATTTTCTTTATTTTTCTTGTAATTAAGTTCTCATCAAAAACCCCTAAAAATTAGGCAGATTAATTGTCTATAATTCACTGACCATTAAAAAGAGTAAAAAATACAAAAAATAAATCAAAAGATAAAATTCGATGTTTTTAGCCCCTTAAAAATACCCCAAAAATACTTTTTGTACAAATGACCTCTTTTGGCTTTTTGTCCAACATGAAACTTGTAGATCTCGTCGAGACAAGCAACTTTCATGTTATAACTTTTTTTTTCTAATTTTACCTCTAACTATTTCTTTTGTATTTTTCTTTGTTTTTATTTTTTGAATTTTCTGGTTGGGCCACGTGGCGCCCTCTAGGCCGCCCACGTGGCCCGCGCCTCCTTCCGCCACCTGGTTCCTCTCGGACCGTAGGATTCACTCCAACCGCCTCCATCTCTGCCCTTCACTTTCGCCTCATCCGCCAGCCGTCTGATCGAGCCCAGGATGCAATCTCATCCACTCCTTAGCGCCTCATCCAGAACCGTAGATTCCACTCCCTATCCAACTGTTCACCTCTCTCCACGTCACCCCATTCTTTTCCACCGTAAGATCAAGCCCGCCTTCTCATCAGCACCGCACACCCCCGCTTCGATCTCAACCCTCCATTGCCGCTTCGCTCCTAGCCCTTGATCTGACTCCCAGATCAGATCAGAACCGTCCACTCATGCCTAAATGCCAACCATCCGATCTTTCTTCCATCCTTCGCCTACTATCGTGCCACGTCACCCCTCAACCTCAACCGCTCGATCGCGTCTCATCCTACACCCCTCAAGCCTACACGTCATCCTTCGCTTTCCTACCGTTGGATCTTCCCCATCTCCAAATCTCATCCGCTCCTTCGCGCCCTAACCTGAGCCGTTTGATCAGATCCTGGATATAATCGTAACCCTCCAATTATGCAAACCCCTGGGCCGTTGGATTGTGAGATCCAACGGCCGAAAGGTCGTCTCCTAACTCCAGCTCCGATGTTACACCTCGTAATTGCCTCACCCCCTTTCCATTTTTGCTATCAACCCCGACCTTCCCTTAGCGCCACCCACACAGCCCCCGTTCTTCCGCCATCCTCGCGTAACCTCCACGTTCCCTTTCCATCACTCCTTCACCATTAAACCCCCATTCAAAAACCCCCGACGACCACTGAAATGCCCCCCTGCCTATAAAACTACCTCCCTCCGCTCCAAGCACCCTATCCACCATTAGAGGTCCTCCTACCTAGCTTCGGCCGCCCTCCGGTGACAGCAGAGGGCGACCTGGAGAGGCGATCATGGTCGCGAGTATCCCGGTGTGATCCGTGGTCTCCGGCCACGTCGCGACTGCCAATAGCGTGCCGCTGAGCTCCGTACATGGCCGGGCACGTTGGGCGACGACCCCTGAGCGCCAACGAAGCTCGATCACAGGTCACTACCTCCACCAACACCTTGCTCCGGCGAGGTGATTTTCTCCTTTATTTCTTTGATTTTTCCCAACTTCGTTACTCGCCGCCAATCTCACCTGATCGGCCTCCGACATTCACCACTCATTGAACATCCTCGCCGACCACCCTCCTCTTCTCCAGGACCTCCCCATACTCCGATCCCCTTCTGCTCCATCTCGTCGGAGAAGAAGGCTATGGGCCTCCACCTCCCTATGCCCCACGACCCCTGCTCAATCACCACTCACCTCGCACACACTCGCACGAGCTTCGGCTATGACTAACCCTTGCAGGTTCCTTGATTGGCCAGAGTTTACGTCGGAGCACCTTCAAACAATTCTCCTCTGGCGAAGCCTCATCGACCATCACCGCCGATCAGCTTCGGGGCTTCGCAGCACCTCCAGGACCTCCGCTAGGCGCCCATATTTCTTCTCCGACCTTAAGGCGCTAGCGGCAAGCGGAGGAGCTCCATCGAGCACGTCGGAGCACCGCCTCCTCCGGTAGGCTCGCGGCGGAGGCAGAAGAGCAGATGCTGTCCGATCTTCTAGATCGGACGACCGTGACGGAGGCACGTGGCGCTCGAGCCTCTCCTCCAGACCTATAGGCTCGGGTCCCTCCGAACCTCGATCCAAGCCTCAGCATCTGCCACGTGGCCCGAACCTACGACGACCCCCTGGGTAAATTACACAAAAGACCCTGAACTTTTTGGTAATTGCAAAATAGTCCCCAGGCACGTGCCTCACGTGCGTGCCTGGGTATTTTACAGGGAGGCCCTCAATATTTCTGGAATTTGCCCCGCGCATATGGAAAAATTGCATCAAGGCCCAGACGATTTTTGGTATTTACATTTAGGTCCCTCCAGGGACCTAAAAGTAATATTTATCCTTTTATTTTCTTGCATTTTTATTGCAATTATGCCTCTGATTTGTTTTCTTCATAACTTGAGCATCGTAGGTCCAAATTGCATGATTTTAATGTCCTTTTGATCCTTGTTTCTTCCTCTACATCATGACATGTTTAATTTTCTCATCTGCCACTATTTTAAATGAAGTGAATTTTTATGATAGATGATGACCCTGCTCTTCTTATCCTTGCTCTGATTTGATGAATGTTCTTCATGTTGTGATTAAAATGACCCTGATTTCCATTTTTATTATGTTGATCATATTTTCAGGGTATATTTGTAATCTTTTGTTTAGCATACTTGTAAACTTGCGTAATTGCTCATTCATCACTTTATAATTGCCTAAAAATCAACTAAAAATTACATGCATCATTTTACTGCATTATAATTAGCACAGTACTTCATGCATTTTCATAAAGACCTGAAATTGAGAAATAATTCACACATGCACTTCATTGATCAAAATTCAATAAAGAGATTAAGTAGTTGTGTCCTTGTGTTCGACCTTGATAGACTTGCCAAGTATAAATACTCTACAACATTCAAAGTTTGTGATTTTTGACGAACCGAATTTGCCTCCTATACTACAACAATTCACGATAATTAACGAGGCAGATTTTACGTTCATCACTGGTGTGATCGAAATGGAGGGAGGGGGCTGCTTAAATAGGCATGGGGGAGGGCTTAATTCGGCGAACCGTTTGCCGATCGGCGAACGACTCACCGATTGAGCGGTCTTCCGCGAATTCGGGGTTCGGGCATTGCGCCCTCGGTAAGGGGCACCTCGAGAAGGGGCGCTGGACTGTCGTTACACAAGTTGATCGGTGAACGGTCCGCCGATCGACGAATCGTTTGCCGATCCGTGCTCTGACAGGGAAAATTGGCCCTGCCATGCCCTGACTGGGTATTTTGGATAGGGCGATGTCCTGTATGGGAAAAAACTCACAGAAGAAGGGGATGTCTTGGGGTTTGCAGCCGCTACAAGAGGAGAATGGGGTTTGGGAGATGAGGGGTGCGCCACCATTGTTGTAGGAGAAGGGAAGGTAGGAGGGTTCGACCTCGCTATACGAGAAGAAGAGTGGTCGGTGTACGGCACCGCCGCCAGAAGATAACGGAGAAGGGACGGGGGGATTTTGTGGGAGGGTTGGGAAAGAAGAGGCATGATGAGGGGACGTCCTCCGGAGGGTAATTTCGTCCACATGAAAAATTTCTTTATCCACACCATCATGCCCATGACCCAAATTGTTACCTTTGAAAGATGTGGATCTATTTTGAGATGGGACCTATAGATAAGGACCTGTAAATTACCCTAAAATTTTTGATTATACCAATCATATCCGTAAGGTTGATTTTATAATTTTCATTAGAAAAGTGTTATAAATTATAATGATGAGGTCCATATCCCAAAATGCAGGGTATCTAATAAAAATGTGTTTATGTATATTTATTTAGGAAAAAATGAGGCTGCTCCACTCAACGGGTTGCTTCCATGTTATTTTTTTCACATTTAATTTTTATTTTTTTTTGCAAATTATCACCATGTATATTCATATGTATATCCCTCTAACATGCCATTTGAATTTCGTTAGCAACGGAGACTTCTATGCCCTACATTTAGGGCCTGTTTGGTTACTGGGTTGGGTTGGTTGGGGTATTCTTCTGTGAATAGTGGCTGTTTGGAGAGTTGAAATGATAATTGTGATGTGATGTGACATTGATTATGTATTATATTACTTTTTTAATGATTATAATATGTTTTTTTATGTTAATGAGTTTATTTGAACACGGTTAAAAATATTATAACAAAAAAATTGTAGAGTCAATCCAAGCTATCCCAATCCAAGAATGCATGGTTGGAACTAGGGGTATGCCAGGGCACCCCGGTGTACCGTGGCAACCAAACAGACCCTTAGAATATGTAATTTTAGCGATCTAAATATTGCTGTAATCGATCCGTTTTAGATGGATGGTATATGAGTCTCCGTTTCTAACGAAATTCGAATGATAAATTGTAACAATATATAATTGAATATACGTAATGATATTTTTTAAAAAAAAATAAAAAAATTACCAAAAGATGGTACATGAGCAGCTCCATCAAATCCATATATTTATAATTACCATTTTTTTATAGACAGCATCGTTATGTTCATCACCAAATGGTATTCCAAACGGAAATCCTGGAATCGCACAAGAGCAGGTTCCACTTCCAGCTAAACATCCTCCGACACCCTCCATTTCTCTCCAACCATTAGCCATGGCGGGGAAACCCCCGCAGCCACAGGCCATTCTCCCATTCCCCCTTTCCCGCCGCCTCCTCCTCCTCCTCCCCCTCTCCGCCGTCGCCCTCCTCCTCCTCACCTTCCTCTCCCTCCGCTCCCCCCACTCCCCCGCCCTCCATCTATTGATATCCCATTCCCCGTTCCCCTTCCCGACAGCTCCGTCTCCGTCATCCCCGTTCACCCCAAAGCCCCCGCAGGTCCGGATCTCTCCACCTCCTCCTCCTCCGTCTTCCACTCCCCGTCCGTCTTCGCCCGCGACTACGCCGACATGGAGGCCAACTTCAAGGTCTTCATCTACCCCGACGGTGAACCCAACACCTTCTACCAGACCCCCCGGAAGCTCACCGGCAAGTACGCCAGCGAGGGCTACTTCTTCCAGAACATCCGCGAGGGTCGCTTCCGCACTGACGATCCCGACCGTGCCGATCTCTTCTTCATTCCCATCTCATGCCACAAGATGAGGGGGAAGGTGAGATGGATGGCTGTTTGATCGTGCTGAATTGTTAAGCTTTCAATTTCAGTGTTGAGATTTTTTTTAGATGTTTCTGTATAATTCCATTACCGGAGTTCCCGAGTTGATGGTTTTGGCGTCAAATTAAGTCCTTACTTGGAGCCGTAATTTAGGATATAATTGATATGAGCATAATGCTGGAGGCAGCATCTGAGAAAATTACAGGACATTTGCGGGCATGATCACGTAATCGATTGAAGCCACAAGTTGCAAGTCTCCTTCAAACATCTCATCCCTAAATGCACGTAGGTGCTTAAAATTGAAGTTATTCAAAATCCTTTATTCAAGTTAAGCAATTAAAACGACGAAGATCTTTCTCACTCCCCGTGATGGTAATACGGAGGGTCAATATACTATCGGTATGGTGAGTTTTTAGGAGCAACAATTATCAGAGTCGTAGTTATGACCTTCTTCTTGTGTTCTATTTGGTGGGGTTACATATGGACGATACTTTAGTGTTATTCTAGAGCACATCGTTAATTTAGGTCCTATAATGTGATTGGTTTTTAACTAGATGCATGATCTGATGAACATGTGACACATAGAATTGATTCACAGGGGTTGGAATTTGTGGAAAAACGATTGGAGCAGTGAATAAGCAGTTGGCATATCTTAATGGAAAAGCATGACATATGTTTAAAAAGGGGCTTGTGGATAGAAGGATCGTTGATGCTCTAGTTTGAAGGTGTGAAGAGTTGACTGGTAGATCCTATAAAAGGGACTAGGAACTGGAAGTGAGTTTTCTAAGATTATGGCAGCAAAATATTTACCAAATCTATAATGCTAAGAGAGGAAGCTTAGGTCTCCATTTGTTCCTCATTTCTTTATGATGAAACATGGTTTAGTTTTGTAAAAAAATAAGTATTTTGCATGACGAATTATGTACGTAAAAATGTGACAAACTTAGCCAATCTTGCTTTTTTTAGAATAACATCGCCAACTGTTAGATGCCTAGAAAATAAAAGCCATTGTTCATCGTGATTATTCTCACCCAGCACCTATTCAATTCTTAGAGTCATGGACATGTTTGCCTCTCCATCAACTAATTTGAATTCCAGGTTGAAGTGACATAATAAGACGCCATAGACTTTTCAGGAGACTAAATTCTGACATAACAAGATGCCATAGAATATGCCTTTTCAGGAGACTAAATTGGGTTTCTCCTATATATTAAAAATAAAAAATAGAAGGAAATGCAACATAATAACTAGTCATTACCCGTCAGTTTATTTTGTCTCATTATATATTGGAAAATTTTGCAGGGTACATCCTACGACAACATGACCATCATTGTTCAAAACTATGTTGAAGGTTTAATTGCCAAATATCCATATTGGAATAGAACCTTGGGAGCAGATCACTTCTTTGTCACTTGTCATGATGTTGGTGTTAGAGCTACTGAAGGGCATCCCTTTCTTATTAAAAATGCAATCAGGGTCGTTTGCTCTCCTAGTTACGATGTTAACTACATACCTCACAAGGATGTAGCCCTTCCTCAAGTATTGCAGCCATTTGCATTACCAGCTGGGGGAAGTGACATCAAGAACAGGTTTGCATCCATTGCTTGTTTATATACTTGACAGTCATCTAGTTCTCATATGCATAGATTTGCATCTTTCCTTTCTTTCGATCTCATTGTTGGTGAAATATTTGGTATTAACATTTTTTGTCATATAATGCTTGCCTCGTAGTCAACCCTATTAGATTTACCATGCTTGGGTAAATTACATGACAAGGTTCTTTTCCAGACTTTTTTAGAAGGAATTAGGATGTGGGCCCAAGGCAGGGGCACACTTGTCAAATGTATTAATAAGCTTGAAAGAGATTACAAGGACCAAGCCTAAAAAGGAAGATGTGGTCTATTAATTCTTAGTTTTGCTTTGTGAATCCAGAAGTTAGGGTGTGCATCCTTTTT
The DNA here is from genome assembly GCA_037367405.1 of Ottelia alismoides. Lineage (NCBI taxonomy): Eukaryota > Viridiplantae > Streptophyta > Magnoliopsida > Alismatales > Hydrocharitaceae > Ottelia > Ottelia alismoides. The sequence goes on from JAZKJV010002696.1 coordinate 420,413, forward strand.
GCTTTGTTGGCCTAGAAACATGGATCATCTATTATTCGACCGCCCTTTGGCGAGACAGCTTTGAAGGAGGCTGACTATCCATGTTGCAGCACATTTTGATGTTCTTTCGGAGATCGTTGAAGGGATGACTTGAGAGTGGCCTTTCTGAGAGGGACGGAGCATGGTTGACCTTTAGCTGGACCCTGTAGCTTTAGAGAAATGATGTTTTTAGGTCGTTCATCCATATGCTAAAAGTGTGACTCAGTTTGTGTTCAGGATTGGAGTTTGGGATGGTGTTTTGTATTTGTCCTTTTTCTGATAGTGCCTCATTTCAAATAGAAATAGAACCTATGGGTAATACTAACATAATTACATTTAGTATATCCATCCTTGACTTTTAAAAGAATCTTCATGTGCTTAACCTTTCCAATTCATTGTCCCGTTCCCCCAATTATATTCCAATGGAAGTGTTTGGATGATATAGGTTTTTTGTTTATTTCATGTATTGCATAAACTTATGAGATGCGTTTTGAATTACTTTCCTTTTTCTGAACTCCAAAAATTTGTATACAACCTGTGTGACATATCAAGTATTTGGTTTACATACCATCTAAGTGTTCAGTGTTAATGATTGCTTTGCTTTTGTGACTGCTGTCCACATGAAAGTATACAACCAAACTGGTGAAATAGTTATTTTCAAAATGAAAAGGCATGCAGAAGTAGTTTTCAAACTCTCTAATCTTCAGTATCATTGGTTGATGATTTCAGGACCATACTTGGATTTTGGGCTGGTCATAGAAATTCTAGAATAAGAGTTATCCTAGCACGGGTATGGGAGAATGACACGGAGCTTGCCATTAGCAACAATCGAATAAGCAGAGCTACAGGAGAATTGGTGTATCAGAAGCAATTCTATAGAACCAAATTCTGTATTTGCCCCGGTGGTTCTCAGGTCAACAGTGCACGCATAACCGACTCCATTCACTATGGATGCATACCTGGTATTCATTTGTATCATTGTTCCTATACCCGTGTTGCAGCTGATATATGCTTAGTATGTCTACGAGTTCTAATTTGTATTTTCCACTCTGCAGTGATTTTATCAAATTATTATGACTTGCCTTTCAATGACATCCTTGATTGGCGAAAATTTTCACTTATACTCAAGGAGAAAGATGTTTACCAGCTGAAGTCTATTCTTAAATCTATTACAGATGAGGGGTTTTCTTCATTGCACAAGAACTTGATTGAGGTATCACCCTTTATTTAAACCTTTCTGTATGGTTTATTAATGCTTGAGGTTCTTTTTCTTTATCATTGTCTTATTGTAGCTTAACTTTGAGTAATTCGTTGTGGGATTTTACATAGATGCCCTTGAATTTTTAAATTACATAAATACCCTGCTCTTTCTTTATTTAATTTATTTATTTATGCAGATTCCCATATAAAGCTAGTTGATTTGCATAGTGTACTGTGTTACCCCTCCACTTCCACCAAACACATTTCTCAAGCCCTTATACAGTACCCTTTAAAATGCACCTCTTCCTCCAATTAGAATCCTCCGTCTTTCCCCAGCTAGACGGCTCCACCACCTCTCTATTTCAGCCTTTTCACTGGCCACCCATTGTTTACATTTTCTCCTCCTCTGGTTAGCCCTCCTTTTATCCAGACTGCCTATACGCCTTGCCTCTACCTTTCCTCTTTCTCCTATTGGCTTTTGTCCTCTTCGACAAACAAAAAAACTATAGGGGCCCAAAAAACTGATATATGGAGTGTTAAGTTGAATGCACTGAAAGATGACAATTGATGTTATATTTATATAACGTTCCTGTATTTGTTTTTTCTATAAGGATATCATTGTATTTTTTTCATTACGGTGTTTAGAGTTGGCCTTATATAAAAACCTTATACGCTCAATACCATTATTTCTTTCCATCCCACTTTTCACATGGTGTTAGAGCAGTAGTCCTCAACCAGAGCTATGGGTCCTTGCTCGAAACCCTATGTGGAAGGAGAAAAATGAAAAAGTTATATTCCTCGAAGCCATAGAGCTTTCTTATATAGGAGAAAAGCTCTATGGAAAAATTACATAAGATTGATTGGAGAAATAACAAATATAAATAAAGACCAAGAGATACAAGAATCTCAACACTCCCCCTCAAGCTGGAGCATATATGTCTATCATGCTCAGCTTGGAACAACAACGGTAAAATGGACCCCTCGCAAGAGCTTTGGTAAACATGTCTGCAATCTGATCGCCCGGCGTCAACTCTCAGGACGACGATATATCCCCGGCATACTTGCTCTTGTGGGCAATCTGGTGTGCGTGGAATGAGAACATATTTGAGGGGCAACAATTCTACCCTGAGAATGTCCTTAATCATCTTAGAAGACTGTTAACAAACAAAGCTTGAGTGTGTGGACTGTTATGTATTCCCTCACTTTGTAATTCCATCATCCGATTATCAATGGATGTTTGAGGTGAGCCCCATCTTGGGGCCTCACCTTGTTTACAATAAAAAAAGATTAGCGTTTATAAGGGTACATAGTTTCTTGTCATCTAATAAACACCTTGGATGGTCATGACCAAAGCATGTTGTTTTCAGCACCTTTTGACTTGATTGAGGTGTCCTTGAACAACCATCTTAGAATTGGAGTAAGCAACCTTGTCTCGGAAGCAGTCCCATCGACCATGGTGAGTAAGATTTAAGATCAATCATTAGAAGAATATTCTGACCATAAACTTTGGTTCACATGTACATGATGCACCAGAAGAGTTTTATACACGCGAAACTACGTGCTTTCTTAATTTCTTTTTATGTGTGATCAACCACTAATAATGATTATACCCTAATATTGAGCCCTTGATTGTTGATGACTGCGCTTATGGGTGTTTTTGGTGATACCTTGCGGGTGCTGTTGGTAACTCATGTGGGTGTGGCTCCTGGTGGCACCTGCAGGTAGGGATGCAATATGATATATCCGTATTTGTTTGCCACCGCATCCGTTTTAAACGTGATATGTCTATATATTTTGATTTTGGCTGATATGAATAAGGATACAATTTTTTATTTTTTTTGCCGATAAAGATATGAAGGCAAATGCTGTTTTCATTTTTTGAATGTGTGGACACATATATGGTTATAATTTTTTGGCTCACACAGATATGAATATTAATACCATCAAATTTACATATGTATATGGTATAGGCATATATAGAGACATCCAAATATCTTACATGGTACACATAATATATTGTATTTTGGAATTGCATGAAGATATATATATATATATGTATATATGTAAATTATATGTTATTTAATTAGGGAATATGGAGTATGCACTAAGGTGCATCTAAATTTACATGCATTGGTGCCACACACATCCACTTTTTTTGGTTTTTTGAAATGAAACCTTAGGGGATTTAGATCATCATATATCACAATGATGCAATTCCAAATTCATTTTAATGCGATACTTATATCCCATTCATTAAGACCATCAAATTCTAACGGTCTTAAAATTGATGAAATAGACCTCTTTAGATGGACATGTTAGGAATGCTTGTTTTACGTGAAATTTGAAACACATATTCCAATAGTCATTCTAAGTAAATCCCTAAGTTTTCATTTCAAAAAAAACCAAAAAAGTGGGCGTTTGTGGCACCAGTGCATGTAAATTACCTCACCTTTACAAAAATATTTCTTTTGAATGTAAGTGTTGGCTAACATTTGTTATGCATAAAGTTAGTCTATAACCTTTTGTTTAATATTTTATCCGGATTATGATTAACTGTTTTCATATTCATATCCATATTTAAGGATATGATTTATGGTTTTCAATATAAGCAATATACTCATTTTCGTGGTTGTATCCAGAATTTAAAATGAACAAGTATATGTTAACACATATTTATATCCATATCCATCCGTTTGCATACCTACCTGCATGTATTGTTGGCAGAACCTGTCTTGGGTTGCTATCAGTAGCACTAAATAGAGATTGCTGGTGGTTGTATAATGGGTCTCGACGAGTCAAGAATGGTGTCATGAGCCTCTCTGCGTCTAAGATTTTGGTGGTGGGTGGGGTGGGGGGGTGGGTGTTGGTTGTAGGTGGTTTGGGGGGTTATTTTGCAGGTTATCAAACCATTGATCTACTGCTGCTCTGGTACCATGTGAGAGGAACTTGTTTATTTTTTGAGAACCTAGAGCCCTCCTACATCGGAGAGAGGGAGAGTCTATGTTTAGGTGAAGATTACATAAATACCTGAAGGAGGGAGTCTAGGGTTTTGGATAAGATTTCATAAATAACCTTCAGAGAGAGAAAGAGAAAAGAATGAAAAATGCATATATTCTTCCACAACCACTACTATCATGGATGGAATTGGACCAGAAGAATCTATTCATTAGTCCCCCAGCTTCTTTTATACCCTTACAAGAATCTATGAGCTGGCATGTAGAGCACATGTAGTAGACTGTAGACCGAATCAGCTTATAATGTTTCCATTGGTCAGAGGCAGATCCTAGTAGTGTAATGGGATGATTAGGCATGGTGTCCCAAAGATCTATTTGCAATCATGTACTTGCTCCTAACAGAGAGCGGACGGTACAAATGCATATTTCTCTCGAGTTGCGTTAAAACCTGAGAGACCTCCGAGATTTCCATCAAAGATTTGTTTTGTTTTGGGTTACAAATGTAATGTTTACTCTTTACTGGTTAATTTTCAGGAATTTAATTAGCAAAAATCTTGTCATGTAATTGATTAATTTCTTGTTAGCATTTTTAATTGTTTGTTTTTTCTGAAAGAAAAATTTCTTGTTAGCATTTAATTGTTTGTTACAATTTTAATATATTCCGATTATTATTAATTTTGCTATTAATTTTAGGATTTTAATTTTTAGTTATATTTACATGTACGTGTACAATAGTTTCCTTTCCTATACACATACGTCTGCACACACGGACACACGCACTCTTCAAGATTTTATTATCTTGCTTGCCATGGTATTTTGGTTAGTTGTAGGTAATGCTGCCAGTATAGATCAGATTGAATCTGATTCACCTTGGTGGGGTGATGCAAATTCTTTGTTCCAAGTTCCAAAATCCTTTTCTCATTCACCAACTTGACTTTTCAGTTATCTAAGGTCAATATTTTTTGCGATTATGTTTGTTGCGGATACCAACAATGGACATGTATCAGAGAAGAGTGGGGTGTTGCAATTCTTTGTTCCAAGTTCCAAAATCTTTTTCTCAATCACTAACTTGACTTTTCAGTTATCTAAGGTCAATAATTTTTGCGATTATGGTCCTTGTGGATACCAACAATGGACATGTATCGGAGAAGAGTGGTGTTAGGAGGGCAGCAGTTACGAGGATTCTGCCTTGTAATGTGTAATCCAAAAAGCACAACATCATTCTTAGAAATACTAGTTTTTTTGTACTAAACAAGTTCTCCTTGCAACTTGATTATTGTTTTTTTGGACGTAGTGGTCAATAGGCTTAACCATTACATGACAATTTGACAAATTGAAATTCAGCTAGCCATTTATATGTTAAATCTTTTGTTGCCTAAAGAACAATGTGGTCCCTCAGATCCGAATTCCTTCCTGCGAGCCTAATGATATTTGTGGTTTGCAGATCCAAAAGCACTTTGAGTGGCACTCTCCCCCAATTCCATTTGATGCCTTCCACATGGTGATGTATGAACTCTGGTTACGCCGCCATGTCATTAAGTATTAAGGAGAAGCAGTGCTCTTGGAACCATTCGTGACATCCTGCAGCTGCAGATTATTTGCAACATTTTTCGAGTGTGTGCATATCATCTGTGCTTCTCCACACAATGTGGTAACCATAAAATTGCACTGCAGTTCTAATTCATACATCGAGAAACATCCACGAATATGCAGAATTACACAGTGCTGTGGTTCTTTTTGTATTATAGTAGGATGCAACTTGTTTGTACCATGTTCCATTTGTTCACATCTTCCTTGTTCTAAGTCCAGAGAGAGATAATTTACCAGAGAGATATAATTTATGTATGCATATCCATATCAATTATATAAGCTTTTAGGGGAGAAAAGAATGGTTTCACCAATTTTAAAGAAAATATGAGCACAATTATTTTTGTCCAGAGATATAATTTATGTATGCTCATTAATATTAACTCAATAAGTTTTTATGGAAGAAAAGAAGGGCTCCACCAATTTTAAAGAACAAATGAGCACAATTATCTTTTCTTTTTAAACTTTGGTTCTATAATGGGAAAGTCGAGGAAAAGGGTTTTGAACTTCTCTATTTTTAATCATCTGAGAGGGCTTTAACGAGGTGGAGTTGCTTGAATGACCAGGAGAATTATCGCATGAGAGGGAGAGTAGATGCTTTAGCTTTCTTTTCTATTCATTTTTAACGAGAAATAGATTGTGTACATTTTATTCCAGTTACATGTGCATGTATACACATGCATCTAATATTATTTTATATTTTTGTTTGAAGGGGTTTTCCAAGTTGCATAAGATCGCCATCCATAACTGCACATATTTTCTTTGAATTAGAAATCTAATTAACTTGATAAATGAAGACTCACAAGGTGATGCTCAAACGTAAGCAAATAGAATCTTGGTTAAATTTTTTTGTCATTGAACACGGTAAATGTTTCGTATCGCATAAATAAACAAAAGAAAGACTTTTAAGCTAAAGGAGTAGAGTTCTGAAAGTTTGAAGTTTGGAAATCAGTTGGGTTCTTGGGTTGAGCCAATTGAGTTATAAAGAGCCAATTATGGCTTTTAAAAAGTGAAGAGCCAATTAGGCCTGGAGGGGTAGATGGAGCCCTTTTCTCCATTGGGAATTTAGGGACAGACTTAAAATCTTAATCTTAAGCTAACACATCTATTAGTGGCTTCCTTGGGGAGGGAGTTCCTTGGTTTTACAAACACACCCAAGAGTGAGCCCCAAATCCCCTATAATTCCATCATTCTTCAAGTGTCTAGCCTTGGCTGCTTGAAGCTGTGTAGCAATATGCTATCCAAGTGTACCTGTATCTGCTGCTGAGTAAAGAAGGGAGGTAGCAGTACAAAGAGAGTACTATGGTACCCATGTTCTGATAGCACACTACAACCCGGTATGAAAACTTCATTCGCTGGATGGATCTATATTCTTGTGTCTGGAACTGATGTTTAGGATTTGTAATGCAGGCCATTGTTTCCGAGATGTGCAACCAACCATGGGAAGGAGGGCAACTATGAGCTTGAGGATGGATTTAAGACTCGTGAACACAAAGCCAAAGGTAAATAACTTCCCCCTTCTATGAAATTCGAGATTGTTGTTGTTAGATGGGACTAAACCTTCTCTACTATTTCTACCCATCTATTATAAACTGTGTGTATCTCTTCGTTTCAAAAGAGAGATGCGACTATATTTGGAAATGACATACTTATTCTATACTTGGTCTTATTGTATTATAGCTGTTGAGTGATAATCTTGCACTGGATTAAACGTGGTATGGTTGGATTTCCTACGATTTGTGTGGATAGTTCTCTATCTTATTACCTCAGATTTAAGCGTGTTTGAGCATACCCGTCACTGTCTGAAGATAACTAGGTGGCATTCTATCCAGCTATATGTAGATAAACTGAAGAAGACGATAAATAAGAAATAGCCACTGTATCACTACACTTCCAATTTATACGAATGCTCTACCAGTTCTATTCAAGACAAAATGGTCAGTGTATATGTACAACATATGGTGGTACATATAGTGCACCCTTGAGTCTAGAAGCAGGAGTTGTTAAATTGTTATCATGTAACAATAAACATTTGGCCGCAATAATTTTTTTGAAAAAGTTGCCATAATGGTAGGTATGAGTGGTTGGTTGCGAAAATTCAAATATTAAGCCATAATAACAACATACAAAGACCCATTGAAACCACAAGCTGAGTATTATATGATATATACAGGTGATCGTGATATTTACATCAGTAGGAAGAGCATGTGCTTGTGTGTATTTTATATTCGAATGAACAAAGAATTTCAGTATACCAAATACAGGATCTGTTGTATTTGTATACACGAGGTGTTTTGCGAGTCAAAGTTTAATGTCCTTTACTTGCAAAGTGTTTCATATAGGATTCTCAGGGTGAAATATTTTGCATGATATTGATGAAAATCTGATTGAGGTGAAACTGCAAAAGGCTTTTGAAGACTGATGTCTGCTTGAGCGTTCTGATGCATATAGGGTTTATATATAGGGTTTATAAATAGGAAGAATGCTGTTGATGCATCGTAGTGTTTAATCTATTGGGTGTCGAAAATCCGTGCTCGTGTACTGCACGAGAAGTGGTAGACCCTTCTGCCATGATGTCACGAAGAGTGATCTTCGTTGTGAATAGGAAACACGCAACAACACATCTATTTGATACCCAGAAGCTAGGGCATGCTGGTATAATAATGGAAATGCAAATGCTACTAATTTGTACCAGGTGATTAAATAAACTCAATATTTCTTTGAAACTGCATAAACTATTTTTTAGAGTTGATGATATACAATTCATGTGATTAGCTGTATAAGTTACCCTTGATGGGTCTTTGGGTTACATATTGAAATTTTATCATAGCCTCTTTCTTTATTGAGTTGCTAAGAGAAGCAGACAGATGTTGTGAACACTTTTCCGTTAACCTTTCTCTCGCCCTTTAGTTCTCATGTGTTTTTTTAGAGAAAAAAAAGGTCCTTATATTTTATATGTGAACATGTATACTTATCATGAATTTTCTGCATACTGGTTGGGTAGAACAATGCACATTGTGTATTTTTTCTTCTATTGCAGGATCCTTAAGAGGTCTGGTGGTAGTGCAGTGTGTCTACCACACAAAAGACCAGGGTTCAAATCCCCCCTTGAGGAGGTTGCGTTAGGTAGTCGTCAGCCATTGCAGGATCCTTACGGTAAACCTAGGTGACTATATGGAGGACGCATGCTGGCACCCTTGAAAATTGTAGTTTGTGGACTCGGGCAAGGGCTTTTCGTTTCAAAATCTGGTGTCAAGACCGGTTTTAGTTGTGCCTGGTGGGTGTGCACGGCGTATTTGTGCTCATAGGTTGATGATGTAGATCTCGGCGATTTTGATGAGACACCCTATTGCGAATTGTCTCGGCCCGGAGAGGTAGGGGGGAATACGTGGAGAATTGACACTGGATTCTTTTATACCTAGATGATGGGAATAGAAATTGAGGTATGGTAAATAGAACCAAAAAACTATCCCAAAATCTACCCAACCCTGCGTGGCATCTTGCCTGCCATCCAACGTGGCACCTGCCACAGAGTTTCCAGAATTGATTTTTTTTGAAAATTTCTATAGGAGGAAGAAAACCTCACCTTCCGTTTTGCTCTGATTGTTGCAGCGGTATGACGAGCAGGTGACTGCGATAGCAAGCAACAAGCGGTGCACGAAAATCTCTCTATGATTGGTGGCGTGCGACTAAACTGAGGTGGTGCACGACGGAGCAATGGAGGTGGTGGGTGACAGATCAGAGGAGGTGGCACATGATCGTAATGCGGTACAGTGCTGGTGCGTGATGGTGCGATGAGGAGATTATGTCGCATAGTCGAGGTGGCGCGATATGCAGAGCAACGATGGTGATGGATTTACGGGGCAGCATTGGTGGTTAGTGGCATGTGCAAGATGTGGTACATGGTGTTGGTGGCTGTATGCTGGTGGTGGTGCAGGTGATGTTCGTTGTGGCGGCGGGGGCGATGGTTATGGTGCTGATGATTGATGGTGGTGTGATGATGGGGAGGAAGGAGAAGATGGTGGCAGTGGAAAGCACGAAGGAAGGAGAAGATGGTGGTGGTAGCAGGTAAAGATGAAAGGAACGTGGTCGTAGTGGTGGCAGGTCATAATGGCAGGTGGGAGGACCTGCCATCAAAATAAACTAAAAAGATGACATATCCTTGAAGACTTGCCATTAAAAGCACTAATACACACGGCTAGTTCTGGAAGACTTGCCACTAAAATGAACTAATACATGGTAAGTCCTCGAAGACCTGCCATCAAAACAAAATAATAACATGGCAGATCTCTTAAGATCTATCATGAGTTTGAATTAATGCATGAGAGATCCCTAAACTTATATTAGGTTGACTTGAAGACCTTCCATGAGTACAACGAAACTCGAATCCACGATTTGGCATGATGGTTGTAAACGAGTGCCACATCATGCACAATGGTGGGCTAGCTTTGATATCCCTAAACTAATACTCATCTTTCCTTTTTCAGCGAAAATAAAAGGATGGGATGGAACGAGCAAAATCTTATTTGATTCCGATTATGTATATGGAGGCAACATCTCTTTGATAGCCAAGATATTAGTAGTTTCTAGCGGAAAGTATAACACAATATAATAGTGAAGTTACTTCTCTTAGAACAATAAAAATTAATGGATTTTAAAATCAATGGATTTTAAGCAATTTCTTGCAGAGTTGTTTTTACATTTACGCCTCTCTTAGATTCTGCAATATCAGTTATGCCCCTCCCTTTTTTGCAATATTAATTATGCCTCTACCTTCTTCGGCAATTAATAGTTGTGCCCTTCGGGATAGTTTTCATCCATTCCCTTCCCAAATGGACGTTATCTCATGGAACAAGTGTAATTGGAAAGTAGGGGAAATAATTTTTTTGAAATTTTTAGGCGCATAATTGTAACAAATTTTTGCTAAATCAATCTTTGATTTGTATAAATCATGGTTTGGTTTATCTCATTAACAGAATTACTACGTCGACGACACACTCCTTAATTGGCCAAGAAGATAGTGGCATAATTGATATTGTAGAATCCAAGAAGAGTGCAACACACCCTTTCTTCTTCAATCTGTAATTGAAAGATTTAGAACGTAAAGATAGTTGTTATTGGTGATAGAGATGGACGTAAATTTCCTTGGTTTAACTTTAGGGTGCAGCATTTATTCTTTTTGTTATTCCATCGCCCTCACCCATTTATATCCAAGTGGTCCATCGTAGATTTCCTATTTAAGTTATATGTTTGGGAGGAAATGATCAGATATAGATATAGCTTATACTATATTTTAATCTATTTTAAATACAAGTATTGGTAGATATATATAAAAGGGATTTCTACAAGTTTCATACTAGTTTTTCTGATAACACTTATGTCCTTATAACTATTCATGTGCCCATATATTCCAACAAGTTACAACATTAATATTACTACTACATGGCTCACTAAAATAATGAGTGTATAGCGATGAATAGTTGAAAATTTTTATAATAGCAAAGGCATAAGCTTTTGTATATGACCAGAACTAATTATAATGGATATGATGTTCATTATTAATTTCAAAAAAATGGTCACTCTATACCTTTTTTTGTTGTAGTGAACCCTACATTTTCATACTTCGTCTGGACCCTATAAACCATCAAAATTACATTTTCCCACTAATGTAAGGACGCAAAAGAGGTGAAGGTGTAAACTTAGAAGTTTAAAAGGAGTATGCCGTGTTAAAATGATAGATTACAGTGTGTTTATCTGCATATGTACGTATGTAATATATATGTGTATGTATGTGTGTGTATATATAGATATAATAGGGAGCTTGTTGCATTTAATTTTCATGTTCAACCCTTGCAACCATTTGTTTATGTCGAGATTTGAAACTGCACATTCAAAAGTCACATACATGTGTTGGGAACAGGACCCGCCGGTATCGTCTTCTCTCAGATACTGGTTGTTGGCGATACAAACCCCCTTGGACGGATGTAGATGCACAATCACTCATCACCACGGAAGCACGCGAAGAAAAGAAGAAACATATATTAGGGTGGTCGGTCACCTTTCATGACAACGAGAGAAGAAGGATCACTTTAAAAAGGAGTACAACTTTCTTCGTTTCCTCGCTCTCTCATCTCTCTCTCTCTCTCTCTCTCTCTCTCTTCTCTCTCTCTCTCTCTCTCTCTCTCCTCTTCTTTATATAGTCCAAATACAACCCCATAGTCATATTTCTTGATAAGACTATAAATATGATACAACTCAACTCCTATTAGGATTATGGGTCCAATTCTATTAGGATTCCTAATCCTGATTTGACTTTAATCCTAACAATCCCCCCTTGAGTTGATCCAATTAGGATTCTTAATCCTAATTTGACTCTAATCCTAACAATATGCACTTGCTCATCTCGAGACAAATTAATAGCCGATGGAGCTTATAACACGCAAGTTTATTCAACTCAACAACACACTTCATTTTCCTATGTATATGCGTTTTCGTTTACAAATATATATATATATATATATATATATATATATATATGATTAATATTATCAGTGATGTCGAGCATGCAATTTTGAGTCATTCCGCAACCTCCCAAAAAGAGCAAAGAGAATCCTCCCTCCATGAATTCCCGCTTGCTTGCTGAGAAGTAGACTAATTGGAGCAAGAGCTGCAAGGAATCATGTACACACTGAAGTCAATGATCTAAGCTTTATATATAATTGTGGGGGATAGGGAAGAGGCTTCTACTTGGAGCTTTAGTTATCCAGAGCAGTAATTGTGGAAGTTAGATACATTGAGCGGAACTAGTCAGAACCATCCCTCCAATTCAAATTATAAGCAATCTAAATCCAAACTATTAGCAAACCTGACACATTGAGTGTTGTTAGTCCTTAATCACTTCCCTATATGTGTGTGATTAATATTATTAATCGTATACGCATGTAATATTCCTGCCAATTGCTTATATAATAATGATTATCTATTAGCTTTCTCTTTAAAATTTATACTAATTATTATTTGTTTAAGCAATAATTAGAAATAAAAAAATATTGAGAAGAATAATATTACTAGAATCTGAACAATCGCTAGTAAGTAACAATAATATAACAGCGAATGTGTCACTACAATGAAAATATAGCCTAAGACAATGAACAATCTAATATTCACTATCATATATTATTTAGTTAAATATATTAGAACATATATTATTCATTACTTCATTCTTTAAATCTGTAATGAATATCATATTCGTCGCTATTCCTCACAACGAATCATATAACAATGTTTATTCGTTGACGTTTCTTCTAACAACAATTTAATTTAGCAACTCTTACTATAACTTCAAACGAATAGGTCAACAGAAAAATCATCGTTATACGAACTTTCAACAATGAATATAAGATTCGTTGCTAATTACAAGAATAAAAGATAATATGATAACAAATAACATTCTTAACATCGAAAGATAACTCGAGGAATATTCAAATTATTCATTGCTTTAGGACAATTTTATTGCAGCGTGTTATCTGTTGCGAATGTCTAAGTATATTTTTTACTTTTACAACGAATATTATGTTAGGATTAGAGTCATATTAGGACTGGGAATCCTAATGGAATTTGACTCTTAATCCTAATAGTAGTTAAGTTGTATTACATTAATAGTTCTACTGAAAATATGACTATGGAGTTTTATTTGGGCTATATAAAGAGGGGGTGGGGGCATTGCCTCAACGCCACAACAACAACAACCACCCCTAGAGAAAGGAGAGAGAGAGAGAGAGAGAGAGAGAAGAGAGCGAGGGAACGACGAGAGTTGTACTCGTTCTTCTTTTAGTGATCTCTATTCTCCGGTGGTCGCGTGAGGTGACCACCACCGTTATATCTGGTTGTTATATTTTCATGTGCTTCTGTGGTGGTGGTCAATTGTGCATCCGCATCCGTATCTACATCCGCTTCCGTATCTGAAGGCGCATCTGGTATCTGAGAGGAGACGATACCGAGACGTGTTCCATCAACTGGTATCAGAACACAATTGGTACCGACGGGCCGTATCCCAACATATTATTCACTATTGTTGTCGATAATTTTTAGAATTATTCCCGATTTTGTTGAGGTGAGTTTTTACCCATTCTTTCTGTGTAATTAACTGATAATGGAGACGAAAGAAGATTTAGCAATCTAAATACATCATATGGTCGACTAAGAGAATAAATAATTCACATTCAACTCTCACCTGTCTGGTACAAACAAATATGCATAAATTTAATTAAAAAAGATCCAAATTTAAGCACCACACAGCATGTGAAACAAGAACAACACAATCAAATCAAATCAAATACATCACAACAATTGGTAGAGAAAGTGGACATGGTGGTCTCAAGACCTATGGTTCATTGACATCATCCATAGTCTCTAGACATGCACCTTATTCCTCCTCCTATCCTTCTTCCTGCTATATATATCTGTATAGGGACATATAACAAACCCTAACAAGCAGTCTGGCAGTAGCATTTCCCCCAGAACCAGAAGAAGTTGTAGCAAGTGTACGACGTATAATTGTACGCGCCGCAATACTCCGAGCAGAAGGAAGGACAGTACGCCGCGTGGTATACGAATCCCTTGAGGTAGCAAATTCCATCGGCAGACACCGTCTTCGTAGAATCTAGTTATACGTGGGAAGTATACGAACATTAGCAAGCGAAACAGTGTATGCATGAAGCATAATGATACATAGAGACCAACCATAGGCGACGAGGAGCACGGAGAGCACGAGGAAGATGACAGAGGCCTTGGTCGCCATGGAGTTGCTAGCCATCTTGATCTAGGGCTCTTATGATGTATGAATCGCCAACCTTCTTCGATCGATATCCCACATTGAGCATCATGGTCGCTATTTATAGAGGAGGGACCTTACCCGCAGCGACATGATATCGAGGGATGTTCATTAAGGATGGCATGGCGATGGATGAATTGCAAGCATAACGAGCGAGGACCGTCTGGACCTAGGTTGGCTTCATTGGCAATTAGGGCAAGTCAGTACACCTCATAGAGGATTTTGACCACCAACTGCACATTTAATTCTCATCCATAAACCCATCATGCATTATTTTCAACGTATCTATCATTCCCTGTCTGATATTGATTGATGTTGAAATAATTAAATCAATCTAATACACTAATCGTTTTAATTATGCCTTTACAACAATGATTTAAGTTGTCTTGTCTTTGGAATTCGCAGTTTTCATTGTCACTTTAACAATGATTAGCATAATAAAATTTTAAAGTGCTGCTGTAATATCGTTCTTCCAACAGTGATATAGCAATGGATTTATTATTATCTGTAACCTATACTAATACTACTGGGGTATTCCCTCTGTAACTTTCTATCTCTTCTTTTAACACCCTCTCTTCTCTTGCTCGCTTCCATTCTTTTGAAGTAATATTTTTTTGTTTTTAAACTTAGTAATCTATTCAAATTCAAATTTAGCATGAATGTAAGCAAAATCCCACGTAAATTTTCCATTAGCATACTAAAATAAAATTATGTTTAAATGATTGCATAGAAATAAATTATATAAGTGTAAGATGTACTGTATAATTAATAGAAATATTAAAGTTATGATACTTTTCCATCCAAAAATCTTACCAATTTTATATTATATTAGATTAAATAAATATAACTTTAGGGATTTTGAGTCTTCATAATGCAAATAATGGTGTATAAAAAACAAGAATAAAAAATATAGTGTAGAATATTGCATTTATAAATATACTTATTAATTCTACGAATAATACAAAGATGGTGAACAAATATGATGTAAAATAGAGAGAACAATATCAATCTCTCCATCTCTTGATCATTTATTTTTTATGCTGGATTTTTTCTTATAAGTCATGTAAGGCGAACTTGCATTTATTAAACTTCTTTCATATTGACAATATTGTTATGTTATTAGTATAAAACAATCGTAACTTCATTGTGTAAAATAATTAGTACGGATGAATATTGCTACGCTAACATATTATAGTAATGCAGCTGAGATATTAAAATCATAACATTCTTTTATTTTTATTTGATGGTCTTCCGATTATACGTTATTATAGATCCTTTTGATATTGAAAGATAATTTCATATATAAACAATAAATAAATGCAGTAAAAATAAATGTCTCTCTCCCTCTCTACCAATCCGTCTCTATCTTCATCTTTCACTGCATTCTCTATCTCCGTACATGCGTCAAAACATATAAGAAATAGATAATATCAATATTTTCTTTGTATAAGTGACATACACTAACGATATGGATAATCATTTATGTAAAAAATCCAATTATCCAAAGTATTTATCTATGATAAAATTACTATAAGAACAACTACAAATATAAAGGAATATAATTCATGAGATATTTCGAAATATTTGGATAATATAAAAAATATTTTTATGGATAAAAACCAAAGAAGGCAAGAGAGGGATGGGTATATGTTTCCTTTGTTTTTTTCTCTTATGTTTCATTTCCATATTTATATCGTAAATGTACTTCCAATACTACAATATTTCAATGATCCATCTTTAAAATATTTTAAAATTGAAATATATTTTATTGTTGATTGCATCATCGAAAATCATAAAGTATATAACAACGTCATAAAAAATAAAAAATTATAATTATAATATGTTTTTAATAAAATTTGTAAGCATATATATATATATATATATATATATATATATATATAGGATTTGATTGGGCTGCCCCGTCCCATTTTTTTGTCAATTTTTTTATTTTTTTTGAAAAATATCGCCATGTATATTCATCCCTATATTCTTCCTATAAGCCATTTGAATTTCGTCAGAAACAGAGACTTCTATGGCCTCCACCAAGACAGGGTCGATTTAAAAAATCCTGCGACCGTTGAAAAAATGACGCCTGGATGGAGGCTGTAGGAGTCTCTGTTTTTGACGACATTCGAATGGCATATAAGAGGGATATAGGGATGAACACACATGGTCATATTTTTCCAAAAAAAATAAAAAAAATTGCCAAAAATAGGGTGGGGGCAGCCCCATTGGTAAAATGGGGATTCTTCCTTGGGGATCTAATTTGGCTCTCTCCGTTCCATTTTCCTTGTTATTTTATTTTATAAAAATAAATCCGTGGATTATTATTATTATATTCTTATATTATGTCATTCAAATTTTGTGCAAAACAGAGATTCCTATGACCTCCATACAGACAATCATTTTTTTAACGATCGTAGAATTGTTGAAATTGATCCCATCTGGATGGAGGTCGTATGAGTCTCTGTGTCACACGAAATTTGAATGACACAATATAGGAATATAGTCATGAAAATCCACAGTAATATTTTTCATAAAAATTTAAAAAATGGAAAAAAATGGAGTGAGGGAGCCAAGTTAACTTCCTATAGAATGCAACCTCATTTTACCCTATATATAGTCTGAATTTAATGCATTTTGGAAACAATCCACACATGCAACCTGAGAAATATAATTAATTAAATCAAATATACTTTTATTAGTTATCTAAATGGTAAATGGACATATAATGTCGTACATGTACTGGTAAAGTAAAAATATTTACATGAAATTACCGATAACTAAGATTTATTTTAAATGATTATGCAGATTAGTTTTAAATTTGATAAGGTGCTGATTATACATTGTTATTTATATTAATTTTTACCAACTTGTATGTATGTGAAAAAAAAAACTTTAATTCGAAGACAAAAATCTGTAAATACAAATATCTCTCGCATATATTTTTCTATGTACCCGTGCTCACTCTTGAATTCATGTACATTCAAATACCTACAAATCATATTGAATTCAAAAAAATCAGATTTCATATGTGAGATATGATTTTTGGGATCTAATTATATATTGTAATTATTGAATAACTTTGGCTTGCCATTTTATGTATATATTTGATGAATCTCAATTTTATCGTCTTTATTCTTTCATTCTGGTCTTAAATCCCTACCTAAATGCATGTAAATAGCACTAAATTGCACAAGATAATACTAGTTATTTATGTTGTAAATATTATATAAAATATTATATTTAATGCTAAAATAAAGAATAAATTAAGAAAAGAAATAAAATACCAGATGTATTGAATGACCCTAAACCCCGAGACTAAGTCAAGAATTGACTTCGTCGACGAGGAATAAAGTAGGAGATGAGGGGATTTTGATAAAATATCCATATAAAATAAAGCAGGCGGACTTCGCTCGCCCTTCTTGCAGAAGATACAACGAAGTAGTTCTTCAACTAAGTTCGGCAAAACAGATGGTTAGGATTGAAAGTCAATTTTTCCAATATCACAACCACCAAAGTTTGTCATTGAGTCATTTGGGGTTTTTCACTTTACTCTTGTTTTTCCCATTCTTCTTCGCACTCATGCTGCTCTCCTTATAGCACGAATTCTGTAAAGGGCCATAAAATCGGAGCCACTCGATCAAGATCGAGCGGTTCACATGAAATCCGAGTTTTTTTTTCTGAACTCTTAACGTGTGAAGCCCTTTACAGCAGAGGCAGTAATCCGCTCTCGCTCACCTTGACCGATACCAGACTGACAGATTAGAACGTGGATCGTCTGCTGACCAGCAGACTCTGCTGCAGTGTCCGGAACCGCTCGATCAAGATCGAGCGGTTCGCATGAATTCACACCTTTCTGTGGGCCCGACCGTGCGAATTCATGCGAAACGCTCGATCTTGATCGAGCGGCTCGGATAATGCAGCAGAGTCTGCTGTGTCCGCTCCCGACAGATTAACGAGATCAAGAATTTTTCAGAAGCCAAAGATCCACTTTCTGTTCTGATCCAAACACACCAAAGTACTGAAATCGGAAGAACGTGAATTCCTACCGGAGAAATTTTCAAAACAAAATTTTCATTATGGCATAATCTTACACAATCCAAACTACAAACAAAGCAATTACCATCAAACATCCACACGTACAGATCAACGAGGAAATCCACTGGACCTGAGATCGCTGTACTGCTTCTGCAATGCCGGATTCATGCACGAGAAGATCGACGATTTCTTCGGCTTGATGCCGAAGAGGAACGACCGGAGCGGTATCCTCGACCGCGTCGAGAAGTTCCTGAAGTGGTACTGGTGCATCCCGCCGCTCTTCGCCACCGGCACGAGCTCGAACGCCTCCGTGAGCTTCTTCAGCGCCTTGTCGACGTCGTGCTGGATGTCCCTGACGTGATCCAGCCCCGTCTGGAGCTCGTTCGCCACCCGGTTGTTCTCCTGCTGCATGTTGATCACCTCCCCCTGGAACTTCGCCGCCTGGTACGTCGTGAACACCCCGTCCTCGTCGGCGCACTCCTCCGACGCCCTCGCGATCTCCTCGCGGATGCCGCAGAGCGACGAGAACCTGCTCTGCAGCTCCTCTTTCAGTATCCTGTTCTGCTCAATCCACACTGACAGATCTGTTTTCAGCTCCTTCAGCTGCTTGTAGATCGACGACGCCTCGTCCTTCGTCGCGCTGCTCTTCGACGAACCCTCCTGCTTCTTCCGGTACTTCAGCCGCATCGCCTTCGTCTGCAGGTCCTCCGCCGCGACTTGGTATGTATTGATCTGTCGAACCGACGAGCTGAACCTGAGCCAGAATTCGAGATTCTCGCTCAGCAGCTCGTCGAGCTCCTTGCGGAATTTATCCGCAAGGGACGTCGCGGGCTGCTGCTCGTCCGCCCAGATCGACTTGCTTCCCTTCGCGGATGTTCTGTCATCCGCGAAGAGCGATCCGAGCGTCCGGTCTCCCGTCGTGGGAGACCGGTATTCCGCGATGGAACTGCGGTTCCATCCGGGCTCCAGGATGCTGAGCTTCTGGCGGAGCGATTGGATCTCCTCGTCCTTCATCACCACCATGCTCTTCAGATCCCGCAATTGCGCCATCGTGTCGAAGAGCTGGTCTTGGTTCTTCTTCTCCAGCTCCGTCAGCTTGCGCTTCGCGTCTTTGTAGTTCCGGAGCATCGACATCGACATGTACTCGGCGAGCAGGATCTTCTCCCGGTCCTCCAGATCGTCCAGGAGGAACATCTGCTGCCAGTTCTGCATCGGAGAGTCGTCGGAATTGGCCGCCGCCTCTTCGAGCTCCCCTTCGTTATTTTTAAATTTCCGCTCAACGGAATTTCCCGCCAAAATGCTCTGAACGCCCCCTTCCATTGGGCAGAGCAGTTTGAATTGGGAATTTCCCGCCGCCTGTCGACGGCGGCGGGAGACTGCAACTGCTCTGAGAGGTTGTTGAACGTCTGGCACGCCTTGCTGAAATGCATCTGGAGCTTCCCGCCTTCGCTGCGCACGGACCGGTCGAGATCCTGGAGCCGGCGGAGCTCCTCCTCCGCCTGCCGCAGCTTGTCGCTCAGGTCCTTCGAGCCGTCGAGAAGGCTCATCTTCTCCTCCTCCAACGCTTGCAGCTGCTTCTGCAGCTCATCCGTCTCCACCCGCAACCGGTTGATCTGCGCGGTTTGCGACGACACCGTGCTTTCCAGCTCGATCACCTTGTTCACGAGCCCGTCGATCTTCTCGGCGAGTTCCAGCACCGACATCTCCGAGTTGGATTGGAAGTGGATCCTCACCTTCTCACAGACGGATTCCAACTCCAGCCTCTCCTCCTTCAAGCCGCAGGATTCTTCGTACGCGATTTCGTCGGCGGAGCTCTCGCTCGTCATGTCGCCGGAATCCAGACCGTCCGCCTCCAGATGGCCGTACTGGCATTTCAGCGACCGCAGCTTCCGCCGCGCGCTCTTGATCCTCCTCGACTCCAGCCGGGCCTCCTCGGAGGACTTCCTCTGCTTCTCGTGGAGGTTCACGAGAGTGTCCTCGCACGACTTGAGAGCCGTCACCGCCATCAGCGCCCTCGCCTCGTCGTCTTCGATCACGGTGTCGGTGCTGAACTCGTCTTGCAGCTTGCACACCCTCTCCTGCATCTCCGTGATCCTCTTCTCGATGTCCCAATACTTGGCGAGGCCGCTCTCGTACGAGCTCTTGACGAACTCCTTCTCCGTCTGGAGCGCGAGGATCCCCTTCTGGAGCTGATCGATCTCCACGAGCGCCTTGTCCTTACTCACGACTGACGTCGACGCGGTCCTCTTGTGCTCCGGCGACATCTGGATCGAGGAAGACTTCGAGCTCCTAGTGGAGGTCAGCGTCGACTCGTCGAGCGACCGCGAGACCTTGTGGATTTTGCTGGAGTGGAGCGGCGAAGGCTTCGGCGAGATCTCTTCCTCGTCGTCGTCGATTCCGAAGTGGACCTGGTCGGGGAAGACGGACGCCAACGTGTTGTTCGCCTTCTGGAGCTCGCCGGAGAGGTGGTCGTATCGTTCGGCCAGCGCGCGGTAGGACTTGTACACGTCTTGCACGAAGGTGACGAGCTCCGGCCTCCTCTTGTAGTACATCTCCGCCTTCTTCGCGAACGTGTCGGCGTCTTCCTCGATGAGATTGAGCATGTTCTTGACCTTCTCCTCCATATCTGCCGGCAGTAACAGCAGAAATCTTTGTTGCATATTTACATTTAATCATATCACGAGAAGAAGTAGAAATATAATATAGGATATCGTCTAGAGTCCAGGGGCGGAACCATGAATTTTATCAAGAAGGGTCGAGTATACAATTATTATGTTTGCTCAAAAATAAGAAAATCTAGGTATATTTGAATGATATTTTTAAATAGAATTAATATTTTTAAAATGAACATCTTTCAATCTTGATAAACTTAGAATTTAAATCTATTATTAATGTTAGAATTTCAAATAGTTTGGTATTTTCCGTGGATATTTTTGAAATTAGATAAATATACTAAGTTAAGTCTCTCTGAATCTATCCTAAAAAGACTAAATTATCAAGTGAAATTTTGAAACAAAAAGGTTCAGGGTTAAAAGGAAATAATAAAATTTATTTTATTTATAAAGAGTAATAAAAATAATGGGAGAGATAAATAAACTCTAGTACAATTTTATATCAAATTGATAATACTTTGGAAGTGATTGGATAAACTATATAAAAGAAAGTAAAATTGATGTCGAACCCTTGTCTCCAAAATAATAGCCTTACCAGTCTACCACTTGACCATTTAATGATTTTTCAACATTTCTCTAACAACATCAATTATAATAGAATTAAAAGGTGACATATTAAAAACTTAATACATTGTATAAGTGACGTATAATAATCATGGGGGGTTATAATGTATACTAGTTCTGCCCATGACTCAGAATACAATTTTATATCAAATTATTTTAATACTTTGGAAGTGATTGGATAAACCATATAAAAGAAAGTAAAATAGATGGAGATAAGATTTGAACCTTGGTCTCCAAAATTATAGTCTTGCCACGCTACCACTTGACCATTTAATAATTTTACAACATTTCTCTAACAACATTAGTTATAATATAATTAAGGAGGGATCGTATTAAAAACTTAATACATTATATAAGTGACATGTAATAATCATGGGGGGGGGGGGTGGCATGGTCCCCCCATAATGTATACTAGTTCTGCCCCTGGGGGAGCCGCTCGATCTTAATCGAGCGATTCTCACGAATTCGTATGATTCGGGCCACAAAAAGTGCGAATTCGTGAGAATCGAGCAGCTTCTGAATGTGCAACAGAGTCTGCTGCAACCCTTGCTACAACAGACGATCCTTCTCCTAATATCTGTGGGTACCTTGGAGGTCGTTGTCGAGCCATTTGGACTGCTTGGTCCGGATGTGGCTCGCCCACCACCATGTGTAGGCATTGGTCGCAGCTCTCTGCAACATCTCCTCCTCTTCCTCCCTTCAACTCCTCCTTCACAGATCTGTACCTTCTCCATGTTATATTGATTACTTCATGAACATATCAAAAAAAGGTCAAATGCAAACAGATCTGAAAAGAAGAAAAGTTACCTGAACCCTAAAGATGGTGTTGAAATCTTTGGACACCTTATGTTGGTCGTGGAGACTTTGATGCAGAGGTAGACGAAGGTGTCATTTCCCTATTCCATGGATTCGAGTTGATGTTCAACATACCATTCCTCTCTTTTGGATTCTATGCTTCTCCGCACGCATCAGATTTCGAAACTCTCCTCCCATCAACTG
Organism: Ottelia alismoides; assembly: GCA_037367405.1. NCBI lineage: Eukaryota > Viridiplantae > Streptophyta > Magnoliopsida > Alismatales > Hydrocharitaceae > Ottelia > Ottelia alismoides. The sequence goes on from JAZKJV010002696.1 coordinate 443,281, forward strand.
CTTCTTCTCCCACCGATGGTTGCTCTTTCTCTCACGTCTATATTCTCTCTCTAAAATTAGTAACTAATATTTCCCTCTCTCTCTCTCTAAATTTAGCAAACATCGCATCTGTCTGTTTGTCTTGTTGCTCTTGTTGAAAATAAAATAGGTATAAATTGGGATATTTACATCCATAATCATGAGTAATTTTGTAATTACAATTATAACCTTTTATAATCGTGAATTACACCAAGACCATCAATAATGCTTAACTCTTACATAACACACCTCTGTACTAACTTCCTTCAAATTTCCCGTTAACTATGACGAAACCGTTAAATATTTACATTTTTTATCTTTAAGTTCCAATTATTTACATTTTCATCCCCCACCTCTTCCTCCAACACCCATCTCCTCCCCTCCCATGCATACGCCGTCATCCTCAACACCTTCGACGACCTCGAACATGCCGCCCTTGAAGCAATGGAGCCCAACTTCAAGCGGTTGGACCCATATCCGTGATCCCTTACGATAGCAAGGTTGCACCAAGCATTGCCGACTGAAGGAGGAGGCTGAGGACCTGAGGGCAGACGGACCTGGAGGAGGGCGAGGAGGGGCGGATATGGATGAGGAGGAGGAGGAGGCAGGCGAATATGGAGGAGGAGGAGGAGGAGGAGGCCGAGGAGGCAGACGGATCTGAAGAAAGAGGAAGAGGCCGAGGAGGCAGGTGGATCTGGAAAAGGAGGAGGACGAAGAGGGGCGGATTTGGAGGAGGAGGAGGAGGTCGGGGAGGAGTGCGGGCGTACCTGGAGGAGGAGGAGGCAGACGGATCTGGAGGAGGAGGAGGGTGAGGGCAGGTAGATCTGGAGGATGAGGAGGAGGTTGGGGAGGACGAGGATGAGGGCGGAGGACTTGGAGGGGGAGGAGGAGCGCGGACCTGGAGGCGGAGGAGGAGGTAAGGGTTTCGTTCTTTCCATTCCATATCCCATTCTCGGTCGCATCTATTCTCTTCAGCCAATCCCTTGCTGGTTGCCTCATCCGTGGTCATCGGTCGTACCCTAGACAAGGGCAGAGAACTTGGAAGAGGAGAAGGGCGGACTTGGAGGAGGAGGAGGCGATGGGCTGGAGGGAGGGGTGGGTGGTTGGAGGAGGAAGGAGGAGGGGCGTTGGAGGGGGAAGGAGGAGGGGTTTAATTTTTTTGGAAAATATAATAATCATTAGATAGACTTGGTTGGTGGGTTATCCAGGGGTGGATAACCGATTTTGTGTTTGTGTGTTTGGTTGGTGGGTTAAGGGTTGGGAGGGTTTGTGTGATGTGATTGTATTGGAATTTGAAAAAGTTAGTAGTTATTATGGTATGATAGTATTAAAATTTGAAAAAGTAGGTGGTTGTTGTGATGTGATTGTATTGAAGTTTGAATAGTGAGTAGAAGTTGAGTATTTTATGATTTTTAGATGATATGATGGTATAATATATATTTTTTTGGTTGGAAAGAGAGTGGGCCCCACTAATGGGTTGGGAATATGGGTTTTGGGGGATAACCCACCCAAAGTGGGGGGTAACCCCCCAACCAAACGCATCCTATGGGTTAGATTAATCCAATGATCTAGTTGGGGTAATGGATAAACTAACAGAGGGTTATGGGTGTGAATCGGAGTGAATATTCGGAGTTCCTAGTGTAATTCACGATTATGCGGGGTTATGATTGTAATTATGAAATTACCCAGGGTTATAGATGTAAATATCCCATATAAATTTGTATAAAAGAGAGAGAAAGCGACTTGTTTAAATTTAGTAGAATAAGATATATAACTACCCCAAGGCCATGAATTCGGATCGTAGGAACGTCATCCAACGGCTCAGAGCAGTAGATCCGGTTCCCTTTTTTAAAGTCACCCATTACTCTCGCGTGATCCTCCTTGCTTAAAAAAGAATCACTGCAACAAATTAATCCAAATTGAGGAATATTTAGATAGACGTAATCTACCCGATGTTAAGTATACAATGTATCGAGTAGTGGAGGCAAACACGCACAAAAGCAGACAAGCTAGCCACTTGTAAATGGATTTACAAGATTCATGCGTAATTGGACTATGTTTTTGAGCGGTGGCGACCGTTTTCACTATATCAGGAAAATGTGAATATACATGGGATACGAAATCCTATTCCATGGAGTTTATACAATACTTTCATTACAAACAGATCCTAGAAATAGACGGATCCCAATACCGAAATTACTCCTCGTCGCATTCAGTTTGCCCTCAAAATCCACACCCCTAATCAAACTTGAGGTTTTGAGATTGTGCTTCTGTTTATCTCAATAAAACGTGTTGAGATGGGAATCGTGATTATTGAAAAATTATATATGTACATGTGTGTCTATGCTTGTGTTGATAGTAAAATTTAGCACATGACTACAAGATATAACCGGCAAGATAGTTGAAATATAGGACTCGTTTGCATTAAAAACCCCTTCCATTCCTATTTTAGGATCCATTTGTTTAAGTGGGCACAAGGAAATTCATCCATATTGTTTTATAAATCTTCATTTATCATATAAGTCAGAAGTAACGTCCCGGGCTTAGGTCTCCGGTCCGTTATTGAGGAAAATTGGCCATGACAACTTGTTGGGTTCAAGCTCAGATGGACCCGTTGACAACCACCCAAAATGCTTAAGCCCAAGTTATCAAGTAGTAGTCCCCACCACTTATAGAACACACCCACACTTCGTGAGTTTTAGGTATGACACTATGTTTGGGGTTGGGGTGTTACAACCTCCCCCACTTATAATCGCAACGTCTCGTTGCGACATGACACATCACTTATTCCCAGTGACAGTGACGACTGCACGCTCCGGGTAGCATTTTCCTCCAACCTCTTTGTAGGGGAGGCTCCACCTCTCGGGTAGCCCTTTCCACTATCAGAGGGAATTTGGCTCTGATACCGTTTGTAACGTCCCGGGCTTAGGTCCCCGGTCCGTTATCGAGGAAAACTAGTCCTGACAACTTGTTGGGTTCGAGCACAGATGGACCCGTTGACAACCACCCAAAATGCTTAAGCCCAAGTTGTCAAGTAGTAATCCCCACCACTTATAGACCACAACCACACTTCGTGAATTTTAGGTATGGCACTATGTTCGGGGTTGGGGTGTTACATCAGGAAACTTTTTTTTGTCAAGTATCGTAAATAAGCTACCTCTCGGAGAAGTGGTTTTTATTGTTACATCAATGTCTCTCTTTTCATAGGGGCCTATTTGAAATATTACAACAAAAATGGCCTTTTAGAGACATGGCCTTGTTGTGAGACCAAAGTTGCCTTGTCAATATGTGGCTTGATGCACAACTTTAAATATTTAAGTATTTACTTTATGATGCTAAGATATTCATCAAGTAAAGATCATTCACATAATCATTCACACAACATTTAGAGATCATTTGAAAAATAGAAGTCGAAACAAAACACATCACAATAACATTTCATTTATTAAAAATACAATAATGAAATTCATACACAAATCTTTGTTGAAAAAGTTGTGTAATGGGCATTTGAGTGGCATTCTTTGTTCAACATCGTTTAATGGTGGGACTTGATCACATTGGTTAGGTTATATAAAGAGCCATATATCCCTTGTACTCATTGAGAAAAGGAATAGAAGACACATTCTTAGGCTCGGTTTGGTTGGTTGAAAAGGAATTACAATGGAATGCAATCAAGATAAGAATGGAATTCATATTAAAAATTGAAAGATTTATTATGAGACATATTCATTTCTTATGTTTGGAAAGGGAAAAGAATTAAAGAAAATAACATTCTTTTTGATATATTTCGTTAAGTAGAAAACATAATCAGTATCCTCCAAGTTATTTTTTTAATGTAATTGATATATTCATATAAGTAATCAACAATCAAATTTAAATGGAGATTACTTTGATTTTTTCATACAATTGATATATTCGATATATCCTTATCCGCTAGAATATGTTATTATCATATATGTATCCACAAGTCATAAAAAAGTTGAAAATGTTATGGGTATCCCTATCCACAAAAAGTAAAATCACATATCCATGTCTGTATACATATACACTAAAATGTAGCACTTATCCATATCCTAAAAAAATGAAGATGGTCTACGTATCCATATCTATATTTGCATAAAGAATACGAATATATTTCCATGTCCATATTCATGTCCATAGAAAAATCCTCATTCATATTCATAGTTGTATCCGCAAAAAAATAAAATTCATATCCATATCTGTATATGTATCCGCTAGAATATATTCAGCATCCATATTTTACAAAAAAAATTGAAAACTGTATACGTATCCATATCCATATTAGAAAAAACTCCCATATCACTATACATATCTGTATCCACGAAAAAAATAAAAAAACGCATATCCATGTTGATATCCCAATCAACAAAAAATCATATTTGATATATTTTATCTATATAATAGATATATTTAACAAATATGTATTCATATCTGCTAGAGTATCTTGTAACCATATTTGTATCCATATCCTAAAAAAATTGAACCGTATCTATATCCATATCTGCAAAAAAATTGCATATCCATGTCAGTATCCATATATGCATGTATTTGTAACTTATCGACCTTTTGCATCCATATATTTGTATCCATGTTGGTGTCCATATATCCATGTTCAAAAAGAACAATATCTGCGTTGGTATCCAAAAAATATCCAAAAAAGAAAAATACATATCCATGCCGGTAACCATATATTTGTAACAATGATATATTACTTAAAAAATAGAAGAATGCATTCAATAACATTTGTAAGGAATGGGATACCAATTCCTAGGAGGTACTTAGGAATGGATATTCCCATGTATGAGGGAATCCCGTTCCCATTGTAATCGTTATTCCTGTCTTCATATGATCTAACAAACACAGGAATGGAATCGACAGAGCAACAATGATTCCATTTCCTCCTCTATTCCAGCATAACAAACGGGGCCTTAGAGGTTTTGTCCCGTGATTTCATCTCTCTCCTGAGGGAGCAGGTTCCACGTAAAAATCCAAGAGTTCCTATTCCTTCATTTTCTTGTTATTATTTACTTCCATATTATGTTTTTGCACATGGTATCAAAGCAATTTCAGATTCAATTTGTTTTCGACTGTAACTTTTTAGGGTTTTTATCAGTTGTGCCCCTCTGAGATATTGTAATTTCAGTTATGCCCTTCTCTTTTTTGGAATATTAGTTATGCCCCTACCTTCTTGCAAAATTCACAGTTCTGCCCTTCTGTTAAGGTAAAGTAGGGGCATAACTGATATTACAAAAGGGCAGAACTATGTTTTTTGCAAGAAGGTAAAGGCACAACTGATATTTCAAAAAAGGGAGGGGTATAACTGAAATTGCAATATCTCAGAGGAGCACAACTGATAAAAACCCAACTTTTTATCTATTTTACAAAATGCTGATGTTTTTTTTACAAAAAACGAGCGGTCTTTCTGAACTCAGGAAGGATCATGTCTTATTTGAAATATCTCATATATACATACATATAGAAAGAGATATAAATATACATACATACACCAATCCTACACACCAAGCAAACCCTTGATAATATAAGAAAAATAATCCTATGTACCAAACAAATCCTAAGCATTGCATATCTCAACGGAGTTTGAAAAATACATGCGCAAAAAAGGGGGGTGCTTCTATTTTAAAAGAGCAAAGCCAAAAGGGGGGTGCTTCTATTTTAAAAGAGCAAAGCCGCCTCTTGAATGGACGGTTTTGGTATAATTACAAAATAGCCTCTTCAAGAAATTTAATTATTGTTCTTTACAAAAAAATCAGCAACTTATATGATGAGTAAAGTTCTAGAAATACGACAAATTCTACTTCGTGTTGTAACATCGAATAATCTCAACTTGATCCCTAACCGTTAAAGTGATTTAACTTAGATTTTATTTGACAGTTATACATAAGTTCAACTAAAACATCATATACAATATATATTGTTTAACATTAAAAAAACGAACAATACGAAGGGATACGAAGGGATCTTAGTTTTTTTGGATATAAGTCCGAGATTGACCCAAGATAGATCTGAATGGAGGCGAAGAATCCATGTAGTCGATCCTACTTAATTGTGGGAAAAGGTTTTGTTGTTGTTGTGTTGTTGTTGTTGTATTAAAAAAACGAACAAAAAATAGGTAAATTACAAAAAGGGGTCACAATTATGCATGGACTCAATTTTCAAATGTAACAAAAAATAGTCTAAACTTTAAGATTTATCGTTGACTTAGGAGGGTCTTATTTTTGGAACTTACCCCCAAAAATTATATATAAGTTAGTAATTAAACTTGCAAATATAAACTTTGGATTCCTCATTAAAACTGGAAATCGAGAAATTAATGTGGCAAAACCAAATCGCTCTCTTTTATTCTCTCCCTGTCTCTCCCGCCGGAACCCGCGCGGATTCGAGCTCCTTTGGAAACCCTAATCGAGAAAGCGATGGAACGAAAAGAGCCTCAAGATCACAAGGGGTCGGACGAGACCTTCGATCCCACCCGCAGTAAGCCCAATCTCACTCTCCTCTATCGTTTGATCTCGTTAATTCGACACCCATCGTCAGAATTAGGGCACTGGTGTTTAATTTAGGCAATGTTCCCATTTGTGAGCTTCCCATCGACCAATGTTAGATAACCTGATCAGTCAATTGCCAAAAGATGTGATTTATGTATATTCCAGATTTTATGCTACCGGTGAGTCTGCGATTCACCGGTTTGATCAGTAGTTAATGCCATGTTGACTATGCGCAGAACATGACATTGGACAATGGTTATGATTAGTTCTTTTTTAAAGTTCGTATGGATGAGTTGATATTTATTTGTAGAGTAGTTTGAACTTGGTGAGGGTTGCATCTCTCTCTCTCTCTCTCTCTGAAGAGGGTTGCATTGGTCTCTATAGGGCATTTGAAAATTAAATGAATTGAAAATGGATTTACTTGATGGATTGATATGAACACCTATTGGACACAAAATCAGATGACTGCATATTGAATTCAAATCATTCATGTACTTGAAGGGTACTAGCATATTTATTTAGTTGGTTGTTTTGAGAGGAAGAATGCTACAATTAAATGCCCTTCATCTCTATGTAATTTGTGGGATCTAGTGATCTTCACTCCTTATCCCTTTGGTAAGTGATGAAGGTGAAACCACTTCTCATGTGTTGTGTGCATGGTAGGAACCACAACGGTTTGATGTCCCTCGGCACCCGACCTTTAATAGGTGGACCTATTAATGTGAGTGAGGACTGATTATCCTATGTATGCAGTGTAAGTTCCACAAAACTCGATATTTCATCACAAAGGGCCAAAGGCAATGCAACATATGGCCAGACGGGTGCCGTGAGATTGAGCCTTGGGTGCTAAATCATAAAAACATGGACTAAAGGTGATGAGACAGGGAAGCCCCCTCGAGGCTATGCATATGGTAGGAGCCTGTAACGGTGTGAGATAGGCACACTGATCGTGGAACATCGGTGGTGCAAGCTTGACATCTCTCTACGATTGGCATATAGTATTCGGCTCATGAGCAGCAAATTCCAGTTCAACCTTTCCATTGAGGGAAAGTATCAAAACAAAAGTTGGACAGCAACAACTATTCTATAGATATGCCAAGATTATCCATCTAGACAATCTTTCCTCTCTAGCAATACGTCTCCTGTTGAGGAGAATTTCCACAGGAAAACCTTTCTGCAGGAAGGTTTGCGATAACATGTCCTATACTTTTTCGACAAAAGTTAAGAGGCAAACATTTGCAGTAAATGACAGATACAGGAACTTTCTAGAAAAATTATGTGACAAGATGGCATCTGATACCTGCAAATGACATCCATTTTCAGGAAGGACAACAGATGCAGACTGTCGACCAAGCCAAGAATGTCATGTAATCTGCTACTACCTCTCACCTACTAGACTAATCACCCTTGTCGACCTGCATGCTGAGGCTGAGGCATGGATGGTTGTGGTGGTGGGTGGGGGGGATCTAAGAATGCAATGTGCTGCCAGACAACCATTTTGTTTAACAGATGGGATTCCATGTCAACCTTATTTGATGATCATACTCATTGAGGATATGTCATGTTCCTTCCCATTTGCACTGAGATGCCAATGGGGGATCATAGGATGTAGGGGGCCTGAGCATATATGCATGGGGAAAAAACAGTGGGTCCACTTCTTGGAAGGCATTTTATCCACCAACCAAGGATGTGCTCCCTACCCTGTTCTAAAGTGAAGCGCCCCGTAGAGTGATTCTTGTTGTTTAGTTTCTGTGCCTTAATATACCAAGGTGTTCTCTGTATAAGGGAACGATACCCTTCATCCTATGCAACTTTGAGTCATTGCATGAAAGATTTAACTGGGAGGAAGAATTTGCAAGCTTGTTATTTGCATATTGGAGGATCACTTCTTACTCAGAACATACACCTATCCATAGGTGGTATGTGGTAAATTCACATCTTGTGCAGTTGCCATTCCTATACTTCCCCCATTAATAATAACCTCTATACTAGTCATACGTTTTGTCAAGTAGCAAGGCCACCTTAACCTGTATAGGTCGTTCCCTTGGAAGCATTACTCGCATAACTAAACTAAATATTAAGTCGTCACCTTTTCACTATATCGATGATTCGATTTCATAACCTTTGTCTTTGTCTTTCTACTTAGAGAAATTATATATATTATGCTGTGGTTGATTCAGAGTTAAAGGCCTCAATCAGCCGGTAATCTGTCATTCCCAACCTGCAATATACGTATGCATATTCTTATATCAGAATAAAATAAAGGTGTCAGTGTTCAGGAAAAGTGAAGCTACATCTTGCTAATGTAACTTTCTGCATTCTTTTGGAAAAAATAACTGGCATGGTGGTTGGCCTTATCATACTATTTCTTCTATTGGAATTATTGATGTCTTCTTGGTTTATAGCTAACCATTTATCTTTTGTTGTTTCCAGTGATTGGAATTATAAAAAGGAAAGCATTGATAAAGGAAATAGCTGCCGCATACCATTCTGAATGTCTTGCACATTGCCGAGAACTTCTAGAGCTCCAGAAAAAATGGGAAGAGGTTCGCAACTTTTTGAATTCTTAGTAAAAGTTTTGTCAAAGCTTCATGGCTTCGTCAAAAGTAAACCAATTAACGGCAGTATCCCATTATATGTGACAGATTAATAGTTTTTATTTTGTCTGAGTGATAAGGTTTGACTTGCTTGATTGTCCCAATGATCTTATCATGTTCAGAAGATATTTTAATCTTTCGCCCAGTAACTTGCCTGATTCTTGGTCACTTTGAAGGGTATCACCAATGTGATTCCCTCTCTGCTTGAGCCTTGAATAATCTATTTTGTATGCGAATCTGAATGATGCTTGCCTATTATGTTTCATTTCGGCATCTGCTGTAGTACTTTGTAACATGTATGCTGCAAGATATAAATTAATGTGTTGTAGAAAAATCAATACCCCCTGAAAGAACTACAAAAATGTCTCTGAGATTCCAGATGTCTTATGTGTTGCTTTTGTTTAGGTGTTTTACGTGATCTAACTGCTATGTTAGGTTCATCCAGCTGGGTTCATAGAAACTCTACTTTCAGATTCCTGCCTAACTTGCACTGAAAATCTTTCTTACATGGTCACGTGAGGTTTTTGTCATTATATATCAATCCAGAAACTGCAAGGAACTTAGTCATCAATTGCAAATTATAGGTATCCAGCAATACAACTGCTATCATTTTCAGTATTTTGTCGTCCATAAGGGTCTCTACAATTTTGGTTGCTGTAAAATTACACTGATTTCAAAATAGTTTCCTGTTGGGATGATGGACTGGCTTCTGTCATGGACCCATGGTTCTTTTTGGTTAAACTTTTATATGTAACTCGTTCATATTGCTTCATTTTTTTTTGGAATAATTCATATTGCTACATATAGACTACTTGTTAGTAGGTGCTGGTAGAAAATTTGAACTCATTATGAGAAGATGCATATAATCGAGTTATTCTTCTTGAAAATTATAGTATGTATTCACCACAAATGAAGCCCTTTCTTTACCCGCATTCTCTTGAACAGTGTTTCTTTTACAGAGTAATAGTGATTCTTCTGCCGTAAATTAGAGGATGTAGTTGTTGAATAATACATTACTTGTGTCTAGCAGATCTATGGAGAGTGTAAAGTTACAGAAGATTCAAAGAAGGAAATCGTCACACCCATGCGACCAATCAAGCGACCAAAGAAAGCACGTTAAGGACTTGCTACCCGGTTTGTGGATGATCTTGTTCCTGAACTTGTTACTTGCGAAATGGCAGCTGCAATGCACTTTGATCAGCTGTTGCATTTAATTAGGGAGCCACCTCTCACTTCCTAGTTAGTTATGATGTGAATATGTTGCTGCAGTTCCGAAAATTGTAGTTTGGCGAATGGATCTAATATAAACATGATGTTGCTTACTGCCTCGAAAAGCTGTTCAGTTCCTGATGTGGTTTGAAATGCCTCACTATGTAAACAATGACATCGCTTATTTAGTTCCATGTGGTGCGATTTTTTTGCTTGCGAGCAATGCATGATGTTCATTCAACAGCTACTGCCAATGGCTCCAGGGGACCTTTGAAGGCACCCTTCATGTTGGGGACTGAGGAGGAGGCTGCCTTGAGTGGCTCGATTCACCGTGCCAGTCACGGCTCATCCCAGTGCAGGAACATGTCGTAAAGAAGGTTAATGGCGTGTGCTCGTCTGGAGTCTCCCTGCAACTTCAACATCGTCTAAAAGAGTAGTTTAATGAAAACTCTGTGAATTGTGAAGGGAAAAAAGGTAGTTTGATTTTGCCCATCTTGTTTGGTAACATGGTTTGATTGGAGTATCCTCTTGTGAATAGTAGTTGTCTGGATTGTTAAGAGGATTTGAGAAGATTGGAATGATAAATGTGATGTGATATCACATTGATTATGTGTTATATTAGTTTATTATTATAATAATATATTTATTATGTTAATTTTTTTATTTAAACGCGGTTAAAAAAATTTAACAAAGAAATTATGAGGTTCATATAACTAATTTCAACTCAAGAATGCAGGAGTAGAGCCGAGAATAAGTCAGATTACCTGGGGTAACCTGGCAACCAAACGAGTGCGTCAGGGTTTAGACTGGTTGAATTTTTCATAAGCTAGTAAATTAATTTAAACAAAATAGACATTGATGGGTAGAATTTTATTTTCAGCGATCTCCACATTATGAGACCATTTTGGGCAAGGTTAATCGTACTAGTTTGGAATGTACCTACACATATATAAGTTGCATCAAATTTTTGTGTGAATGAATCTATCTTTGGTTCTATTAAGTTGACAATCCGATATTGAAAACAGACATTCAAACTTCATCAACAATGAACAACGACATGAAATCAAAAAGGTGATGGAAACGAAGTTTCTCAGTAGATACGATCGCAGAACAGAGTCAAAAAATTGATATACGGATCCTATAAACATGTCAAATCCAAAAGTCAACCACAAATAAAATCCAATTGTTGAAATAATCAACTACAGATTCCCTTAGAAAAGCTTTAATCACAGGTTGTTTACATTATGAAATCAAAACTTGTAATCAAATCACTCTCTCGTAAAAATCTTATATTAATGCTACCCAATATACAGTACTACAGATCACCACATTATAAATAAAGGTAAATATGATAAATATCATCAGACGGATAAATCTTCTTTTGAAACTGCAGGGAAATATTCCGGAGCCAAAAAGACGAAAATGCCATGAATATTGATATTATATTATTTTTTTAGTGGAAAGAAACTATAATATTTGACTATTTAGAGAAAAAATTAGATACAAAATAGTGTACAAAATATAAAGATATTGAACTTCGTTTTCTTAATTTCTACAGTCTTCCGTTAAAATAACTAAATAAAATCATAAAAAATATAAAAATTTGATAGTCCGCTAAAAACCGAATAAAGGGGAAATCATATTTAATGAAATAATTATAATAAAAGTCCTTAAATGGGATTAACCAATTGGGATAATAATAATGATGAAGCATGAGAAAGCATGCACTGAGAATCATCATGCCTTCATCTCTTTGGCTATTGATACTTTTGGTTTCTTAGCACCAGAAGCTATTGAGCTTTTGAAGAGAATCCAAAAAGTCATGAGTAGTAATGTATTGGTTCCTAAATTTATGGATGTAGTGTTCAGAAGGATTGATTTTGCAATTCAAGAAGGACTAGCAACGCAACTTATTGCCTGTTTGTCTCCTATTTCAATGTAATCCCTCTATTTATATATGATAGATAAAATGCAATGTAAAAAAATCCTTATTGGATTTGATTTTTCCATTACATGGAGTCCATACATGTTCAGCATTATCATTTGCAGATACGGTATCAGTAGAAGAAAGGCATTTATTATTAGCGTGCTGGTTTATTGGCCATGTTCAGCCTATCAGTCATTCTAACCTTGGCAGTCATGACCAATCTCATTCGTCTTCTAATTTTAGGAGCTCCATATTAGCAAACTAGACTATAGTCAGAGATGGATGGGAAAGAGGGCTCACTATCGATCATGTTCAGAAAAATACCGAGCAAAGAGAAGTCTAGTCATAGCGAGTTTGGTTAGTAGTCTCAAGATCCTAGGAGATGTTTCCCGAGCTAACACGCCTAGCAGCCTCAAGATCCTATAAGCTAATTTTGGAATTATAAAAAACATTATTCAAAGACAGAAAACTTAGTCATTTAAGGATTAAGGTGGGGTGGGGTTCAACTTGTGATTTTTAAGAGCCAATACGAGGAGATTTCAATTAATTAACCTTTTTCTATAGTGCTTTTGAAAATTTGGGGTTGTGTGTGGCATGTGTCTGCCACCCATTATCTTCATCACTGAGGAAAGATAACACGGTGCGCATCATTTTGTAACCTCGTGAGTCTAGATTCTAACTGTAGTAGAGTAAGGCCTTGATAACTTGTTGAGTTCGGGTTCGTCTGGATCAATTCATCACCACTCGAAATAATTGCACTTTAGTTGTCAAGTAATGTTCTCCATCATTATAACATACTCACAAACTTTTTGTGTGTTCCATGTACAACATCCCCTACTTATATTCCTATCATCCTTGTTACAATACGATCCATCTCTTATTTCCATAAATATTGGTTGTTGGACGTTATTTCGTTGTAGTTGTGGCTACATCTCTTCGGTAGCTCTTTCCACAACTAGAAAGTACCCACTTTGATAGTGTTTGTGATGTCTCAAGCCTAACATTAGTACATTTATCGAGGAAACTAGAATCGACAACTTGTTGGGCTTGAACCTAATTAGATCCGTTGAACACTCAAAATACTTAAGCTCACATTGTCAAGTAGCTAGTGCTCCCCACCATTTATAACATACACGTATTTATGAGTATTATATGTGGGATTTTATTGGATATAATAGACATTTTTATAATATAAAAGACATGCTCACCACCAAATCATGCACAAGTAACATGATGGACAACATTATATGCATGAGTAAATGTGAGATAGCATTCAACTTCAACTAGAATCTCAATTATTCAACATAAATGAATGCATCATTGAAAACCCATTAATCTTCTATGGATGTCATTAAAGATCTCGCTTCATTCCTAAAAACTCGAGGAATATGATGAGTTTTTTTGGTATTGTGATTAAACTATCAATGATGAGCTTATAGAGTTGACCTAAGTCCATAAGATATATCTCATCTAACACAATATGCTTAACAATTGGAATATTGGACCCAATTCAATTGATGTGAAATATGTAAAATATGAGCATCATGATCAAGATTATCTAACATAGCACGAATTCAATTCTTATAAGAACATTACAATAATTGATCTACTAAAAAAATGCATTTATAAGTAAATAATACCAAAAAAACTTAACTACATATAGGTGTCATAGGCTTTGATAACCTCGTTTATTCGTCTAGATATAGATGGAGTCTTTTTCACATGTGCTATATTCTTTAGGATCTCTCTAAGTGTATTAGGTTTGATTCACATGATTGCTCCATATTTTCATGCTAGAGGAGTCTTGCTTGATGATTTCATTCCATCCTTCCGTAGGGATCGAATAAGGTTATTTCCATGAAAATAAGATTTTAGGCTACACGCATTCCTTAAAGACCCATGGGGAATTGATGTATTATCCTGGTAGCTCAGATAAAGGTGTCCCCGAATCTAATACCTTATCTATTAGAGAGCTTCGAGTCAGATCTATCCTCTTCAATCTTTCCCTCTCCTCCATCCCAACTCAATCTTGCTTCGAGCCCTAGTAAAGCGCACAAGGACTAATTGCATCTTGACCCTTATAAGGTCTGTAAGTGCTAGTAATCTTTGATGCCTGCATGGTCGTCTGCCCCCTCATGAAAATAACGATGGGAGATGGTGGGAAGCAATATCGAGGAGGACCGAAGCAGTGAGGGCACTTCAACATCATCGAGGAGTGAAAAGGAGACGATAGATTTTGCGAGAGGACCTTAAAACATGTGAAAGACATCACATTTTTTTAATATGCGAGATTGGAACATATAGACCACATGTGTTATTTTACCCTGTTTAGTTTTTTTTTCTCAAATGATAGATCTAATTCCTGAAGAATATTACCTCATTTTGGTGCCATTTTCATTTTATTAAATTTGTTTTCATGGTTAAAAAAAGTTTTTCCACGTGTGCAGCAGCCATTGGTGGGAAGTGCAAGGTCTTGGGAGTTGAGAGAGGGCACTCTCTACCTTCCATATAAATAACACACCACCACACCATTTCGTCTCTGTCCGAGAGGAAGAGGGAGAGGGAGGTAAGGGAGATGGGGGACGAGAAGGTGAAGGAGGAAGCCCTCCAGATTATAGGGCTCTTCGAGGCCCTCCCCAGATTGGTCGTCTTCGATCTCGATTACACCCTCTGGCCCTACTACTGGTCAGGATTCCTCTAATTACCCCCTTTCAAGATTTCAAATTTCCAGTCTTTGCATGTAGGTTTCCTGTTAGGGATTGAGGGAAACATCGATTTCTTCTCTTTCCATTGTTATTAAATTCTGCCGTCGAAGATTTGGGATCTTGATGCTGTTCTTGCCTTTTATCTTTCTTTTAAAGATTCGGAATTTTCGTTTCATGATGATTTGCATGGTAAAAATTGGGATTGCGTAGCTGTCTGTTGCAACATTAGAAGTAATTGTCAGGAAAAACTATCAACTGGCAGGTGCTGAAATATGTTAACATGAGATTATAATGAGTAGCATTGGGTTGTTAACTGGTTGGTTGCATAGTTTTTAGTAGTAAATGGATATCCAACAATGGGTTGCAAAAATCTACGAGAACGGAGGAAGGCTGGATGCCAATATGATTGCCCTCTTTGACAGAAGATTGGGAAACTGAAGAAATAACTTCTGGCAGTCCATCTTTGTTTTTCTTCTAATTTTCCACGCCCAGGACGTGAAAGGAGCTTTTTTAGATCCTCGTGATGTAAGATATCATATATATATAATATATATATATATATATATATTGTTGGAGCATAAGTTGTAAGCGCCTATTGTGTTGTAGCAGGGTAAATGGATCCTGGAGGAGATCCATTTACCCCACCCAGTTGTTTAGTCCCACATCGTCCAGTGGTGGGACTTGGAGGCTCTGGAAAGGCTATATAAGGAGCCCCAGACCTCCTGTATCCATTGAGAACTTCAATAGAAGAAACGCCCAATTCAGGGGCTTCTCCCGTGGTTTCATCCCGCTCCTCACGGAGTAGGGTTCCACGTAAAATCCCGCATTATTCTTGTTCTTTATTTCTTTTTCCATGTTTATGCTTCCGCTTCCGATTTTCTAACATGGTATCAGAGCGGGTTCGATTCTCGCGGTTTTATGTTCTTAATATATCCGAGATTCGGTTTATGAAGAAGAATCATTTTATGCTGTTCTTGGAGATTTATTCATCGGAGATTTACGTTCTAGGGTTTTCTTCTTGAAACCCTAATTTCTGTTGTAATAATCTTCGTGGCTGCGTGAAGTTCCTGTTCAAGAAAAAAAACCCTAGGGTTTGTTTCTTGAAACCCTATGTTTCAGCATCAACAACGCCGTACAGCCAGATCTGCAAATCCTGTAGGTGCTTCCTCGTCAAAGCACTCTCAAATCAGTTCTGAGGTCCTTCACCATGCTCCAGCGTCTCCTTCGCACACGCGAATCAGCCCTTGACGCTGATCCAGATTGCAACATCAAGATCCAGGCCGCAACCCTAACGTGCAGAGCACCTGCCCTCAGCCGATCATCCAGGAGACCTCTTGCCGAGATCTCTCTCCATGCGGCGAGCCCCCCTCTTATCTCCTGGCGCGCGGTCCCAGCGCGCGATGTGCGCAAGAAACATCGCGCGTCGAGGCGCAAGTCCCAGACTCCCAGGCGGCAAGTCCCAGACTCCCATGCGGCGAGTCATGTGCGTAATCCATGGCCTCCAAGTCCTCTCTTTGCAGATGACCCTCCAGGCGACGGTGAAGCCGCAAATCCCAGACTCCCAGGCGATGGCGCACCCCTCGCGCGTCGATCCTCCTCTCCAAGTCCTCTTCTCCAGCGATCCAAGAGCGGTGATCCTCTCTTTGCAGATGACCCTCCAGGCGGCGGTGAAGCCGCAAATCCCAGACTCCCAGGCGATGGCGCACCCCTCGCGCGTCGAGCAGCAGACCCCCGCGACCCTTCCTCATCGTGCGTCATCATCTGTGGTGCCTCGAACAGCGCACAACAGGCGCGAACCTCGAACAGCTTCCTCTCCTTCCCTGGCGGCGGCGGGTCATGCGAGACAGATCGCGCCTCCTCCTCCCTCATCTAAATCGCGGCGGCGTGAAACCCCCATCGGGGGGCGGCGCTAAGATAAAAAAAAGGGGTTCCAGATGGGAACCCTAAGGGGCCGATGCCTTTATTTGGTTTTTAAAAAAAAGCATTTGTAAAAGCCCAAGTGGGCTGACGGTTATCCAGGGAAAATTGGATGAGGGTGTATGTTTGGGCCCATGTGGGCTGATTTTAAAAAGAAAAAAAAGAAAAAAAAGGTCGCGTATCAAAAAAAAAAAACGTACGCATTTCATAAAAAAGGCGCGTACATGGAAAAAGCCGTACACATTTTCAAAAAAAAATATTGTGCGAAGCAAAAGCCGAAAAAAATGAATGGCTTAAAAAAATTACAAAAAAAGGAGACGACTTAAAAAAAATGAAGAGCCGCAAGTGATGTTTGTTTTCCCCATTATGTTGTCTTCTCCCAACTTTGTCGATTTGTCCATTTTCCGACAAGTATGGGAGAAGGGGGAGTATATGTAGAGTCACAGGTCTTGTGTTCCAGATGCTGATTCAGATTTCTAGACTGGTCAGATTCCAGATTCTACGGTTCAGACTCTACAGATTCCAGTTTCAGACTCGACGATCATCGTTCTGAGTCTCCAGTTTCAGACACGCACGAGTGTGCGGTCATTTTCAGATGAGCAAATGTTGCCATCATTGTCAGAGGTCCCCATCATTCTTCTAGTTGTCAGGCCAGAGTTTTCATGTGAGCCATAGGGACTCCAGAGCAGAGGACCATTTCCTTGAGGGCAAGGATTTTCATGTGGTATCATAGGTACACCAGAGCAGTGCACCATTCTCTGAGCCAGATGGGAGAGACCCAGTTCTCCGAAGAGGAGACTTCAGGCGCAAGTTCAGACTCGATGGTCAGGTTACGAGTCTTCAGTTGACTCACACTCCAGCCCGTTCGTCCTCCTCACCTGCACGGCATGAGAAGCAACGTCCTCGACTGCAGCAATGTGCGCGTTGGGTTGATATTGTCCGTAGTGTCTTGTAGCGTTGAGTTGAGTTTCTGTCTGTTTGTCCAAGCTGAGCATTGCATGCTCCAGCTTGAGGGGGAGTGTTGGAGCATAAGTTGTAAGCGCCTATTGTGTTGTAGCAGGGTAAATGGATCCTGGAGGAGATCCATTTACCCCACCCAGTTGTTTAGTCCCACATCGTCCAGTGGTGGGACTTGGAGGCTCTGGAAAGGCTATATAAGGAGCCCCAGACCTCCTGTATCCATTGAGAACTTCAATAGAAGAAACACCCAATTCAGGGGCTTCTCCCGTGGTTTCATCCCGCTCCTCACGGAGTAGGGTTCCACGTAAAATCCTGCATTATTCTTGTTCTTTATTTCTTTTTCCTTGTTTATGCTTCCGCTTCCGATTTTCTAACATATATATATATATATATATATATATATATATATATATGAGCGATGATCTTATTAGAGCCAAAAATTGTGAGAGCATGAGCAGTGAATCTGGACCACTAGATTCTGCTCTTCTCTCTCCTCTTGCAATCAATGAGGAGAGAGAGAGGACAAGATCCAGTGGTCCAGAATCATTGCTCTCGTCCTTTATATATATAGGGTTGATCTTGTGAGAGCCAAAAATTGTAAGAGCATGATAACAGTGAATCTAGACCACTAGATTATGCCCTTCTCTCTCATGCAACCAATTAGGAGATAGATGACAGAATCTAGTGGTTTAGAATCACCGCTCTTATGCTCTCAGAGTTTATGGCTCTCACAGGATCATCCCTCTATGGGCTTGTTTGGTTGGAGGGTTGGACAGGGTTGGCTTGGCCCAACCCGGGTTACCCCTCCAACCAAACATGGTTCTCCTCCTCACAGTTTACTATTCACAGGGGTACCCTTGCCCAACCCAACCCTGTCCAACCCTGCAACCAAACAGGTACTATAGGGATGTGAGAGCCAAAAACTGTGAGAGCATGAGAGCATTGATTCTGGACCACTAGATTATGTCTTCTTTCTCATGGTTGAATCTAATGGTCCAGAATCACTGCTCTTATGCTCTCACAGGTTTTGGCTCTCACATGACCAACACTCATATATATGTGTGTGTGTATGTATGTATGTGTATATTAGACCTTATTCTTCAGTTTGATCATGAGCTCCCTAGGATGCTAATAGTCAAAATTAAAGTAGTGAAACCATGGATTAAAACAAATGGATGAGATAGAAGCATCTTGGATGTACAAGTTCTTCCCATCTTTTGGTTTATTTTGAAGGATGCCATTTAATATCTACCCGCCATTAAAGTCATCGGTATTCGGAACATTTTAAAACATATTATTTTCGTCCTCCACGATTTATAATTTTTGTCCATCCATAAAAAAGGCACCCTGTGGTACGAAGCTCCTGCTGCTTGCCAGGTCTAGTGGAAGGATCTGACCATTTTTAGGTCTATTGTGCACAAAATTACCCTGCAATTTTCACAAGAAATGGTTAGATGGCATTGGTACTACTGTTGCACCAAGGCGTCCCCTTTCAGTTGTGCTCCGTTGAGGTTGCCATTTTTAATTCCTTGGAAAGAACATAACAATTTCGTCTTGAGCTAACCTCCATTCTATTGTATTGACTATTCAGATGTCCTGTACTTTTTACCCTGTAAAATTTAAACACTTCTATGATTGATGTCACCACTTCTTGCTCATGAAGTAAACAAACCTGTCTCCTTTCATGGGCAAACATGATAATTTTGCAGACCCAAGAATTGCAGCTTTGCAACCACAATTGGCAAAATGTGATCCAATGGAGACAAATTCTCACAGACCATAATACCATAATATGTTTAGATTTCAGCAGCTCATTTTAGCCCGTGGATTGACGGGAATGAGTAGGTCTTTTATCATAGAAAGACATCCATGGTCTTTTAGAGACAATCAGAGAGAGCATGGTCTTTGTGGCACTTGTGAATCCTGTAATTATTTTTGAGAGCCAAATGATTACTAAGAGTGATCACTAACCATCTGTTCATACTATTAAAGATCAAAATAATTACATTGCAAACTAGATCGAGTAAATTCTAGCAGCCTATCATCACCATAAATGCCATTTTTTTCCCTTGGATTTGTGCCATATAAGTGTTCTGATGTTATAAAATTCATGAATATGATAAAGTATTTGTTTTTGCCCCCTTCATTTGTATCCTCATTCCTTATTTTTAGTGTGTGAACCTATTCGTTTTCATTGATTATCTTATTCTAATTTCCCCTATCCTTTATACCTAATGTAAGACTAATTCAAGAAATTGCCAATACAGCTTTTAAAAAAAGGAATAAAGAAATTACCAATGCATTTAATATTCCCAAGGCATCAAATGTTCCATACTCTCTTCTACATTGGTATACTATTTATATGTTGAGTAAGAATAAACTATGTTGCTTTTATGATATGGATTGAATTGTCCCTAAACTTCTAAAATAACGTGTATACCCTTGCAACGGCTATTTTCTCTTGTGTATCTCTATTTGTGTCTTCCTATACATATATGGCCCTTAGCTAAGTGGTCGTATATATTATATTTTTTTCGAGGAAATATGTTATATAAATGATCAGAAAGTATAAAAAATAATGTTTTAATTTAAAAAATGAGAAGAGAACTTCAGCTATCTGTAAAGTTGTAGCCTCAATTTGCATGTATAACTCATAGCAAATGAGATTCTCATGCTATTTTGCTAAATTGTGGCCTGGCATTGCTGCCCTTATAGTATAGTTTTTTTTATAAATACGTAATTTAACTATTGCAATAATCATGTACATACTCCCTATATGTTTCTTCCTCTATAAATGCCTTCAAGAAATTTGCCACGCAGTAGAAAATTTGATTTCTCAAAGGACAAATTTGAACCATCGTTCTACACCTTGCTTGTGCAACTCATCACACTTGAGTTTCTTGCATATTTGTTTGCAGCCATAGTAGCCCATGCGGCGACTTCTGAAATGTTCCAGTCTCAGTGATAGAGCTTATGGCGTTGGGGGTGCTAATTGAATCGAATACCATCGAATTTGATTCAAGTCGTTCGAATTTCCTTTTGATTCCGAATTGAATTTGAAATAAATTTGCTAAGCAGAATTTGGATTCAATTCATATTGATTTTTTAATATTCAAATTCGCTTTGTTTTGGAAGATTCTAAACAGGTAAAAAATAAATCTTCCTCCATTTCAACTGTATCCCCAGTTGCATGTACATTCTTGATTCAGATTTTTATAACTTTTTATAACCTGCTAGTATGCCAACTATTATTCCCTTTAAACAAAGTTACAAGTTACGTCACCACATGAGAAGAGAATGGTGAACGAGTGTCAGAGGTTGCCACATCCAAGAAGAAAGGGTGCTGGAGCAGAAACTGAGAGACCAATGTAGACATCACTAGAGCATGAAGCGATGCACACTACTACAAAAATAAGGAAATGTGTTGGCACCACTGAGTGTGAAAAGGGAGGTGTAGGTAAATGGATGGTACTTTCTCTTCGTTGAAAAGAAGAATGCTATTTTGCCACTGAAGAGGATGAATGGATGGTTACTATGTGTTTGCAGAAGAAGGGTGGTCATAATACATCTTCAGATGAGGAGAAGCGCGACCTTTTAGAATTTCGAATAGCGAGGATGTGGAGGACTAGGTAGATGGCTTTGGACTTGAGTGCATATTATGGGTTGGGGGAGAGGATCACGATTCTCTTGATGAGGATACTTCCAATCTAATGCATGATCATGAATCCTTGATTCTCTTGATGAGGATACTTCCAAATCGATGCATCATCACGATCCCGTAGAGCCTCTGACTCCGTCAATGAGAAATGATAAAAGGCGATATGCCTACTATCCTTTCCCCATGGATGTTCATGGGTAAGACATTATCTACTTTATACAATGCATATATAATGAAATGGATAACCATATTAGTTGGAAGGGGTCAATCCCATTGATATGTTGGCACGGCCATGCGGGTTGGGAGGGGTTATGCATAGACAGGGTAGGTACCTGCTCCTTGAACAATCCTAGTTATAAATCATTCCATGGACACCAAACTCTTGTTTAGAACTGGCAAAAAAGAGAATCTAATAAATCGGATCCTTTCCTGAATTATTGAATAACAGTTGTTGACCAAAGATAGTCACTAACAATGCTTGTGATTCTCAAGAAAGGGGGACTTCCGAGGTGGTTTTATGTTGTGGGTCACATCCATCCCACAACAGTGTCGTTGTATCGGGTTTGGTTGATCTCCCTCCAGTGAAAATGATGAAATCACCCACTGTAGAATCTAAAGCGAGAAAATGTCTGATTTTAGAAAATCGATCTTTGTTTTGCATCTGTAGGGGTTTCAATCCTCTCTTTATGTCAAAGCAATGGGGACATTTATTTTGTGATAGGTCATATAATAACAAACATCCGTAGCATGTAAGTTACTTTTTGTAGTTAGTTTTTATGGATGACTATTAACCTCCAGTAGCCGTCCTTTAGCTTTTCAAAAGTACGTGAATTAGTGAATAGTCATCTCACAAGCTTTAATATCTTTTTTTATGACTTGCCCCTGGTTATATGTGATCCATTCAGAGATAATTTATAAAATTGCAGTATTGGAAGGACACATGCTAAAGAGAGAAGTTCCGAAAGATATGGATGCTTATAGGGGATTTACAAAATAATGTTGAATCATTGCAGGACACATGCACACGTAGACATAGAATATCTCTCAAATGCTTTGGAATTTTTTGATTGAGATATGGTATTTGCTCTCTCATTTTGTGATGTGATAACTGAATCATTCTCTTTTACTGAATAATATGGCAGT
Source organism: Ottelia alismoides (assembly GCA_037367405.1). Classification (NCBI taxonomy): domain Eukaryota; kingdom Viridiplantae; phylum Streptophyta; class Magnoliopsida; order Alismatales; family Hydrocharitaceae; genus Ottelia; species Ottelia alismoides. The sequence continues at coordinate 465,939 of JAZKJV010002696.1, forward strand.
GCTCTTCTGGGCCTAAGAAGGCGTGTCTCTATGTTTAAAGCATTCATCAAAGTTCTTTGATCGATAACACGCCTTTATTTTCATTCATGTTCTCAGTGAATGTCGTTCCAAGAGAGAAATGCCATCTTTGTATCCACATGCCAAGGGCATTCTGCATGCTCTCAAGGATAAAGGGATTGATGTTGCTATTGCTTCTCGATCTCCAACCCCAGATATTGCAAAAATATTTCTTGATAAATTGGGCATTCAGTCGATGTTTGTGGCCCAGGTGAGTGATTTACATTTTTTACATTTTTACGAAAATGTTCATTGATATGCTCATTCTATTTTACTTCAATGAATTCTGCTATAATGTCATGCTTTGTTGGAAAGAGTCCAAGATATAAAATGTTTGAAAATCCAGTTAATATTTTCCGAACACACATTGTCATATTGACTGCCTGTTCTACATCTTATTACCTGGAAATTTCATTTTAATCACTGACATCTTTATATTAACCTAGCATGACAGCAAGGAAAAAGAGATATCTATAAAGCTGTCACCTTCTAGATCCATGCAAGAAATGATGATTCTATAGTCTATAATGAAAAGACATGGCTTGCTTTAGAGCAACTCTTTAATTGGAGCCTTGTCTTTGGTCAAAGGCTTGGGACAGGACTTACCACCATTTTTTTGACCACTTGTTCTTGGCGAAGGTTTCTTCAGAAATACATCTGCATTCTTTCTTGTTTGGATGAGATGGGAAGTCTATATTATCTTGGAAACTCCATCTATTAATTCGACTCAGAGATGTGTTTGGGAATTGCCTTCTATGATTCTGGGGTAGAAGGTTAAGTTATTGTGGCTTACAGAGAATGAAACTAGCTTTCGTACTCAGACTGACTATAAAATCAGAGCACCATTCACCATAAATACTGGAAATTACTCTTGAGTTCAAGCTGCTGATACTGCTTATCCGTTCTCCTTAAACCCTATGTCTGCTGAGCCGGTTTCCGAAACACGAAGATCCCCAAACAGTATATTACAATTGATGATCGAAACACTTCCCTATATGCTATATCCAGTTCGGATGAGATTTAGAAAGTTTTCCACAATATAGATCCCGATAAAAGCCCTAGTCCTGATGCATTGAGAACTGATTTTTTTTTAATCTCGTGCTGGTCAATCATCAAGGATGACGTAGTGTTTGCTGTCCGGCACATCTTTAAGGTTTACTCCCACTTCAGAGGTTTCCCACATTCATTTCCCTCATCACAAATTTAACTCCCCCTCCTCGTTCGGAGATGTTACAATCAAACAAGCAAAACACAAAAATGGAGGCAATGATTTACGTGAAAAACTATAAGGAGAGGGAAAATCACAGAGGCGCACAATCTCTAATCTCCCTCACTAGAGATTAGGGCTCTCTTCGCTAAAAACTAAACTCTAATGAGGGGGATGAGTAAAATATATAGAGAAGGGCAGGGAAACAATCCCTCATCCAAAATCCCTTTACCCATATAAGCACAATAACTCAACACTCCCTTTCAAGTTGGGTGTACATATCCATCATGTCAAACTTGTCTACATTCAACTTAAATTGTGTCGTATGCAACCCCTTTGTGAAGAGATCAGCAACCTGATCGTTAGACTTCGGGTAAGGAAGAGACAACAATCCAGCATCAATCTTCTCATTGACGAAGTATCAGTTAATCTTCGAATGCTTCGTTTTATCATGCATTACATGATTGTTGGCCAGGTTTATTGCAGCCTTGTTGTCACAAAACATCTTCATTAGCATACTGACTGTGATACCCAACTCATGGATTGGAATTTTAGCCATAGAATTTATGTAAGGTCATTTTCAAGAGCACGATATTCAGCTTCGGCACTTGATCTTGAAACCAAATTCTACCTTTTACTTCTCCAAATAACCAAATTTCAGCATAGATAAATTGCATGATCTTCTGTCATTAATGGAACCCGCCCAATTAGCATCAGTGTATCATTCAATTGTGACCTTGGTTTTTTTCTTGAACATAAGATCTTTTTTCTGGTGATCCTTTTATGTAGCATAGAGTTTTATTTACGCATTAGCATGAGAGATGGTAGGAGCATGTATGAATTGACTTACCACATTTACAACGTGTGATATCCGATCTAATAAGGGTAATATCAAGGTTGCAGAAAGCGGTAGTCGGTACTCGGTCGGCAGGGTCACCTACTAAGGATTAGTCGGCAGTCGGGCGACTAGTCGGAATTAGTCGGTCATTAGTCGGTTTTGAATTTTTAATTATTTTAAATATATAAATCAATTTTTTGTACATAGATTCGTATGTATATACATATATTTGTACATTTTATATGACATCATGATGTAACAAAAGAAGTAATTGACTTTAAATATAACACTAAGCATATTAGAATATGTTTGCTTTTAAAAAAAGTGAAAAACAAAAAAAAATAAAAAAGGTTGTTGTAAAAGTCGGCCGATTAGTCGGCCGACTAGGCCGACTAGTCGGCCCGACTAGTCGGGTGGACCGACTAAGGGCCGACTAGGCCTAGTCGAGTCGGCTACCCCCCCGACTCGACTAGTCGGGCCGACTAGTCGGCCTAGTCGGCCGACTTTTGCAAGCTTGGGTAATATACATTCCCTTTGCTGCATCATCAATTTCCCACCAATTTTTGATACATTCCCTTTGTTGTATCATCAAGAAGCTCGCTATCCTCTTTATTCATTTTATGATTTACCTCAATAAGATTAGTAGTAGGCTTGCATCCTAACATGCCACAATTCTTCAATAAGTCCATAGCGTATTTTCGTTGACTTAGACACATACCTCGTGGAGATCGAGTCATCTCAATACATAGGAAGTACTTTAACTTCCCCATGTCCTTCAATTCAAATTTTGTTACGAGTGTTTTCTTTATCCTGGAAAGTTCCCCTTCATCATCCTCTGTAGGGATCATGCCATCTACATACACTAAAAGAATAGATCTTTTTTCGCCATTCCTCCTTATAAATAGAGTTGGTTTCCATCCACTTTGGTATATCTTTTTCTAATCATGGCCACACGAAGATGTAAAAACCAAGCTCTTGTTAGCCCATACAAAGACCTTTTTATTTTACAACATTTGTTACCCTTCTCGAACCCATGCGACAATTTCATATACTCTTCTTTAAGATCACCATTCAAGAAAGTATTTTTCACATCTACCTGATACATTTTCCAGGAAAAATGAGTTGCTTGGCAAATAACAACTTTGATCGTATTCATCTTGGCAACACGAAAAAAGGTCTCAAGGTAGTCAATCCCATATTTCTGAGCGTTCCCCTAGACACAAGGTGAGCTTTGAATCTGTTAACATTCCCATCAACGTCATTTTTTATCGCATAGACCCATTTAGAGCCAACACGACGAGTGCCTTTAGGATAACAATATCCGAAGTCTTATTTTTGACCAAGGCATCCATTTCTCCCTTCAACCCATTTCAGATCCTTTTTGGCTTCATCAATATTTTTGAGAACATGATAAGCATCGAGAGAGGTAATAAAGCATTTATATATAGAACTCATATTGGTGTAAGCAACAAAGTTTTTCAATGGATACCGAGTAGATGCTCGAACAGGTCTAATAACCATTCTCATAGCAATGCGACTATCATCCAGTAAAGTATTAGTATGAATATTAGGAGGGAGAGGTTCATTGACTAGATCACCTAATGAAAGGCTGACATTATGGTCTGATGAAATGTTGACATTATGATTCGGTATCATCTTTTCTCCGGTCTCCTCCACTTTTTCTGATTCTTTCCTTTTACTATTGATCTGTCCAACATCCCCACTATCTTTTTCACTATCATGCTCACTGCCCTCTCCCACATGGATAGTCTCATGTATGTCACCAAGAAAGTAAATCCCATTTACATTTTTCTCAGCATATATACTCACAAATTCCCCATGAAGAGAATTCTTAGGGAAGTAGAACTCATTCCCAAAGAAAGTGACACTCTTGCTCACATGAAGATGATGTGCCATGGGGTTATAACATTTGTATCCTTTTTGTGATCTAGAATAGCCAAGAAAGATGTACTTTGTGACCCTTAGATCCAACTTTCGCCAACTTGGTCTACAGTTATGAAGAAAGCAGACACATCTAAAAATACGTGGGTCCAAATTGAAAGGAGAGGTATTCGGATGGATGACAGAGAAAGGAGTTCTCTTCCCAATTACGACATAAGGTGTCTTATTGATCAGATAAACAACAATCAAGATAGTCCTATTGTTGAGTTATTGTGCTGATATGGGTAAACAGATATTTGAACTGAAATAGTTATGTCATCTAGAGTTATGTGATCTGGACACGAAGACGAGGCGATCTGTCACTTGGAGAACATATTTGGGCATGGTTTGCTATAGGGAACACAAACCATATCTGAACACAAATATTTGATCTGCACGAACCTGATCTGAGCACAACGAGGGCACGGTCTGAGCACAGGTCAGATGGTGATTTGATATGCATGAATTGTGCCTAATTTGGGGCACGATTTGCATGATCTGATCCCAGATCTGCGATCTGAACAGGAACGGAAAACTGCCCCTGATCTAGATGAGCACGAACTGATGCGCTACAGAAGGCTTATGCGTGACGATTTGAGCAATTCATGGCTCTGATACCGTGTTAGAATTAAACAAGAAAAATACACAAAAATGGAGGCAAGGATTACGTGGAAAATCCTACGAAGATGGAAAAACCATGGAGGCGCACGATCCCTAATCTCCCTTACTAGAGATTAGGGCTATCTTCACTAAAAATTAAACTCCAATAAGGGGGATGAGTATAATATATAGATGGGGGGTAAACGGTCCCTTATCCAAAGATTTGTTTATCCATATAAGTACAATAACTCAACAAGAGATTCAGATTATTTAGCATGTGTTACAGAGGATCACGGGTCGTGGGCAACATTGTTCGTCTCAGACCTTTCGGATCAACGCATGGAGGACTTCATGAGGATGCTGGCAGAGTTGCCTCAGCCGGGGGTGTTGTCTCAGGAGGCGGATCACTTTGAAAGGGAAGGGGGGAGGTTCTCTGTAAAGAAAGCATACGAGGCCATGAGGGGGTCGACAGTGGTGCAGGAGTGGAACTTTGACCTGTGTCATGATATGAAGGTTATTTGAGCGGCCAGGATTCTCCACAGAGTGAAGATCTTCCTATGGTGTCTGAGAAAAAATCGCTTATGCGATAAAGTAAGGAGGGGAAGATTATTTGGCTTGGAGGACACACGATGTGACAGGTGTGAGGGCCCGGTTGAAGATGTGGGTCACCTGTTTTTCGGTTGCGCGACTTCGGCGCAGGTTTGGAGGGAGTCGGGGATCACTTGGGTGGAGGCCAGCAGGTTAGAGCCGTTTTGGAGATCGGTCCGCCTTGTGGGCATGAGTTCGTCGGATGATTGTTCCAAGCCGTTTGCTGTGCTTTGGGCCATATGGGCTGGGCGGAATGACTTGATTTTCAAGAATAAGAGGTTCTATTCCGAGAATGTAGTATCACATTGTAATACCCTTATAATTTCTGGGCTTCACGGTAATGTATCCTATCTTTTTATAAATGAATTTCGGTTGTGGTGACTCCCGTCTGGGGAGCGCACCCTCTTTCTCATCAAAAAAAATTAGCATGTGTTACATAATTTACAAAATTATCTCCGGTGTTATTATAGGTCATATCAAACCTCTTCTATATGCTTTCATATCTCTTGAACAAATTTGCTTCATGTAAAACAATCCAAATTTTGACCACATCTCTACACCTTTAAACTCACCGTATCTGGATCACATGCTCTTTGTAACGTCACTACCTTCTAACTTGATATAGAAAAGGCTTTTGATAAGGTTGATTTTTTTGAAGAATTTTGATAGGGTAGATTAATCATTCCTTTGAGCACTCTCCGAGCATTTGGTTTTAAAGAACACATCATGCCTTCTTTAAATGTTGTATTTTACCTACAAATGGTCTACGCTATTTGTGGATGGAGTTTCTACTTTGTTTGAAGATATCTCTCGAAGCCTTCCACAAGGTACCCCCTTTTTGTTAGGGAAAAGAAGGCGCGCACCCAAAAAGTGCTCCCTAAAGCTTTCATTAAATAAAAAGATAAATTACAGAGGCCACGACTCAATGCACAAGGCTGTACAGTATGCTAATTGTCCACATAAAGACGATCAATACGAAAAACCACACCATTCCCAGCATGCTCAATAGACCAAATCCAAGACAAGGCTTCAACGGATCAATAGGTGTCCCAGTCAGGCAAGATATAGAAGCTATCCAAAGATGAGTTCTTACAATATTCTTGACAGAGTAAAGCATGCATGATATAGAGAAAACTATGACTGTATTGAAAACAGTCAACATTTCATTTGATGAAAATTTGAAGAAGACTCCTCAATAGAATCTGTAAAATGAGGAAGTTCAAATTAATCATCCTTCAAGTATATTAGAGAAGGACAATTCTCACGATATACCCAAGAATTTTAGCTATGCTCAAGATCATCTCAAGGAGTTAGTAATTGGAGATGTATCTATAGGTGCTCAAACAAGATCACACTATAATGCATATGCATTGTTAGCTTTTATATCTCACAATGAGTTGAAATCTACTGATGAGACATGCGATGCTGAATCTTGTCTAAGCAACGCATGAAGAGCTTGTCCAATTTGAAAGTAACTAGGTATAAGATCTCGTACTCAAACCTCAGGGTTCATTCGGTTATTAAAACCAAGTGGGTTTTCAAGAATAAGTTGGATGGATCATGTTATGTTGTCAAAAACAAGGTAAGGCTTGTTGCACGAGGATATACTTAATAAGAATGCATTGCTTTAAAAGAAACTTACGCTCCTGTTGTTAAGATTGAATCAATCAAAATGCTATTGGCATTTGTATGTTTCAAGGGGATCAAACTTTATCGGATGGATGTGAAAAGTGTGTTTTTCTGAATGGCGTCAGCAAGGAAGAAGCTTACTTCAAGCAATCTCTAGGTTTTGACGACTCGACTAGATCCAGTCATGTTTCCAAACTTAAAAAAAGCTCTTTATGGACTCAAGCAAGCTCCCAAAGCTTAGTATGATCGATTTAGAGACTTCCTACTCACCTCAAGTTTTAAAGTAGGCAAAGTAGATTGCACATTGTTTATCAATTGTGAAAAGTCTAATTTATCGGTTGTGCAAATTTATGTTGATTTTTTGAACTATTGATACAACTCTTTGCAAAATTTTTATTAAGATATGACAGCTCAAGATGGGCATATGGAAGAGATGAAATTCTTTCTCTATGGACATATGGAAGAGATGAAATTCTTTCTCGATTTACATATTGGTCAAACATACAAATAAATATTCTTCTTTTCTTAAGGAAGAAAGGGTGAGAACTCGAGATGTGTCTCACCACACAGATTTCATTTAAAAGTAATTACATTTACATAGTTTAACTGAAAGATTGTAGTGGGCTAACATCACGCCTATGCAATGACCAAGTGCATTCTCAGCATAAAATTGTTGTCCCCTAAAGATATTCTCATTTCTAGCATGCCAGATTGCCCAAAGAAGAAAAAAGGCTGGGGAGACATCCTCTTGTGAATTTCCACATGTGGTTCTAACAGAATTCCAGAACAAGGTGCTATAATCGGTCTTGAGCCATTGTATCTCAACCCCCTCCCAAACACGCGATGAGGTCTTGCACTTGAAGAATAGGTGATCCAGATCCTCGTCCTCCTCATTACATCTGGGACTAGTACGATCGCCGGTGTGTAGGATTTTGTCCCATCTTTTCTTCCTAAGCAGAGGGCCATGCCTTGATAGATACAGGAAAAATAATCTTCTGTTGGACCTTGCAGCTTCAAATGATCAAGAAGTCATGTATCTGATCCTCCATTTCCCCATTACAATTTTAAGAAAAGAAATGATACACTCTTTTTCAATGTTGTAAAAGTCACCTGACTACCCCGACTAGTAGGTCCGACTAGTCCAGTTAGTGGGGTGGCCGACCGAGTACCGACTAATTCCGACTAGGTCCACTAGTCAACCAATTTTTGCTTGGAGCTACCATATTTTTTTACTTTTTATAAAGCAAACTTATTCTAATACGTTTAATGTTCTATTTAGATTCAATTACTTCTTTTGGTTCATTTTGATAGTAAAAAAATATATATAAATCTATGTAAATATATAATAATATATGTATAAAAATGATTTATATATTTAAAAAATCAATGCCGATTAAAGCACGACTAAATCCGATTAATTGCCCGACTGACGATTAATCCTTAGTCAGTGACCCGACCGACCGAGTGCTGACTACTGACTTTTGCAACCTTGCTCTTTCTACGGAATACTTTTAATTGGTCCAGATATCTGCCACCTACGAGGCTCAATAAGTATTTTTCTTGCAATAAAAATACATGAAAGAGATACTCAAAAACTTCGAGATGGACAAGTGCAAAGGAAAGTTTTCACTAAATGCTCCGTAATCGTATTTGGACCTAGGTGAGACATGTAAATCAATTGACCATAAGCTATACATAAATATGATCAGATCTCTAGTCAATCTAACAACGAGTCGACTCAATATAATGTTCAACACATATTTAGCAGCATGTTTTCAGTCTAACCCTAAAGAAAGCCAAATGAATGTGTGAGTTCCTCTGGATCACTGAACAAAATGTTATGGACAATAAACAGATATAATCGATGATAATCATAACAGATAAGACAAGCAAGCCACGGAATAAGAACAACCACAAAAGACAAGTATTTTAACGTGGAAACCCACTGGGTAAAAACAACGATGCAAGTCCCCTGACTTAGGATTTTTGATTGACCGAGTCAATCAACTATTCCACTATCTCGAATTATTTCCTTAGGGACAAGTCAATTGTTTATAGGTATTTTGGATCACATCAAAATCTTTCCCACAAATTGGATCAAATACCAAGTCCTTTGTACACCTTAGATCAAACACCAAGTATTACAGTACAACAATAAAGTAAAGATTACAACAATCTATAAAGCCTCAAATATAAATATGTAATGTAAATAATAAGGCTAAGAAAATACATGTTGTAGTAAATAATTGAATTACAAACCAAGCGTGTAGACGACTGACTTTCAAGATGCGATTTGAAGTAGAGAGCGAGAGAGACGACCTCGAATAGAGCTTTGAGAGAGGCTTTTCCTTGAAATGTGTGTTCTCAATAATGGGTCGAAGGTCCTATTTATAATGGTGGGGGACGACCTCTAAAAAAAATAACTACTGGAAACAAATCCGGAAAGAAATCATCAAGATTTGATATATATGATCAATTATAAAAGGTGATTGATCATCTCAAGTTGATCAATCATGTAGATCAAGGTGATCGATCATAATATAGTATGCAACCCCTTGCTTACCCCCTCCTATTGCCACTGCACGTCTGCCAACTCCTCATTTCGCAACATCACCCCCACCACAGCAGCGACAACCACTGATCTCACCATCTTCGCCAACCCTAGTTCTTCCACCCATAGTAAACCCATTCCCCTCAATCTCGCCCCACCATGGAACCCAAATCCTGGCCCTGACCTCGACCCCAATCGCAATGCCCAAATCCTTCACATGCGACTGTCGCAACCACCCTTGCATAAAGCCATCGTCGCCGAACCTCTTTCGAGCTCCTCCTTCTCTGCATCGAGGTAAAGCAGCAAACCCGTCAGAGGGGTTCTTCTCCTAGCCAAAGCCGTACCTTTGCCCGGTGATATCCGCCCATCGTCTTTATCGCCTCAACTGATGGGATATCTGTCGCATATAGGTTTGGTACCCCAAACCCTACTAATATCAAAGGGGGCCCTTTCCTCCGTAAGAACCAAGGGTTTCTGATTTGGGATCATTGTGAAGCCTTATTCCACTTTAAATAGGGTCGGTTACATGGTTTCTTACTCAAATCCATGTTGAAAGATCCGACTATTTTTTACGATGGTTGTCAGTTACCTAACACAACCCCCAGAAGGGGGATTTGAACCATGGTTTTTTGGGTGGTAGACACACTACACTACCACCATACCATTGGAGTGGGTGCAGTGGGTTGCCCCACCGATTTGGGATCATAAATTGGAATAATTGCAGGGGGCTCCCCCACCTAAAAATTATTTATCAAAAGGTTAGACTGGGTGGAAAAGAAAGAAAGGGAGGGTATTCTTTTGAAGGGATAGGAAACTTGCAACTAAGCCCCTTTCCAAACTACAAAAGAAATGTTGAAGGATGGAATTGACTAACACTTATGATACCACAAAAGATCAATTCCCCGTGCATCGCAAACGACAATTCAAGCAACTCATCAGGAGACGCGTTTTTCGAAGCGGCAGAAAGTTGATGCGACGATGAATTGGGCTCAATTGAGATCTTTCGTCCATTAGGGTTTTAGTTTTCCATTTGTTAATTAGAGTCTAATTTAATTAAGGTTAGATTTATTTACGCCAAATCGAGTCCGTTGCAATGTCATTTTTATTTAATTAATGGGATCGATTGTGATCTCTATTGGTTAGAGTAATTAAAATCCAAATAGGGTATACTAGGATTTGAAGTTTATTTACTTTATATTTTTGTAATTCCAACCCTCCCATATAAAGAGGATGGTAGTCTAATGTTTTGATTAGTTCAAGTTGAATTAAATTTGAGATTTATCTCATTTTCTCTCCACGTCTCTCCTCCCTCCATGCGGTATCTGTGTTTCTTCTCCTAAATCCCGCGCAACCGGCGTGTCTTCTCCTCTTCCACCCTCCAATTTCTTCCACCAAATAATATTTCCACCGTAAAAAAATCACCGTTGAATTTTCCTGTTTGCATCAAATTATGATGAGTTTGACCTTTTTTCGAAGCTGCATTTGGTCATAATAGGCTTGGATCACATGACTTGCATTTATTTCCTACAAAAATGACACCTTTAGCTTGTTTTAGATGACATTTGTCGCATCATAGCAGAAGCGGCTCACCACGTATGCAATACAGACCAAGCCATTGTCCTCGGCCAACGTGGCGTATTTCATTGCCCTGTTCTATGGTTCTAGCTCATCATCTTTTAGGATGCTTGGTGGCACTAGGTGCAGCTGTGAAGGCCTGATGACGATGCTGCTGGGAAGGTATTGATGGTGGTTCGAGGAGATAGAGGGCATCGGCTTGAGAAGATTGGTGAGGTTGTATGTATAATAGCGGGTGTAGGGAGGAGATTATGTTCGGAACATTGGTCTTGGACCACTATTATGTTATTATGTGGAAGAAATGGGAGATTATATTGATGAGCAAACCCTATCCCTCTATGAATAAGTTGAGGCTAGCATTAGGGAGAACATATGGATGTAGAACCATCCATATATTTTGTTACTATCTGGAAGTATGTAAGGTGGCCTTGTTTTTTCATGGCTTTTGACTAGAGCAAATGCCTTGAGCCAATGTCCGAGTACCAGGCATGACGGTGTTGAAGTAACCCATGCCACTCGATTGACCTTCAACAAAAGGCATATTGGGCTAGAAAGCTCGAACTTACACAGGTGTGTAGGTAAAGAAGACCTAGGGGTGTGAGACTACTCTCTCTAAGGAACTCGGCAAAATACCACCGTAACTTTGTGAGAAGGGGTGCCTCTAATGGGGGTAGCAATGACTATGCCCGTGTATTTATCAAAAACATAGGTCTCTGCAAAGTCGTCATACATGTATGGGGGGTTGAGGCCTGCCTAGTGTTAGAAGGTCATGGAAGTCGATGACATGATGACAGAGGAGCTGACGGCCGAGGGTTCACGACGGTCGTAATCAAGGTTTTAAAAACCGAACCGGACATCTAATCGGGCATGTATCGGTTTTTGGTTTTTATGATCTGACCAATGGGATCGATCGGTCGAACCGGTGATGACGTCAGCAGTTCAAAGAAATCGGAAAAGGCCAAACGATTGTATTGTTGGTTTGGTTCGTATGGTTCAACCGAGTTGAACCGGGATAGACTGATATATCATACAAATAAATACGAAAAATACTGCATCACATCCTTCGATGATTTGTTTATCCTTATCCTTCCAGGTTTTTTCAATAACACTTATACCCCTATTTTTAATAAAATTGCACGTGTCCCCTATATTTTTACAAAATTAATAGTAGTGACCTTTTATTAGTACAGTTGTGCTCCCATTTTATACCAACGTAAGGATGATATTGTCAATTTTTAAAGAAAATATAGGAGCACAAGTGAAATTGCTTAAAAGCTAGCAGTATAAATTTCTTTAAAAACTCAAAAGTGCATAATAATCATATTTGTAAAATTTACATTAATACATATATGTGATGTAAAAAAGTAATAATTATAAAACTATTTAAACTCTAATTAATGTTTACGTGTTATTAATTTATTGCTTCTCATAGTATGACTACGACAACGTCTTCTTCGTTTGTTATTGTTATAAGTTGACAACCTTATACACAATGTGCGAAGAGAGAGGCGATGCTTATATGGCAGGAATGGACAAGCGATAATGAGGCATTGACACATGTGAAGGAGAAGATAAATGGGTACTATACTATGGGTTAGAATAAGACTAGATTATGAATATTTTTGAAAAAGTTTGTATTTTGTCAATTTATTTGAAATTAATTTTTTTGTCAGAAAGTGGATGGTTGAACCGATGGTTATCATTCTACTTGAAATTATTTGAAGTTATTTCAAATATTTTTGATTATTTGAAATTATTTGAAAAAAAATCCATATATGTAATGAGTTATCATTCTACTTGTAATATTAATGACTGTGCATTTGTTAAAAAAATGGACTTGTAAGATCCATGCGATATTCCTTTCGAACAAAGATCCATATTGATGTTACTTTCTGGAAATTAAAATATGTGTGCTCATGGGTGCTCATGGGACATGAATTTTTTTAACTGAAGTGGAGACTTTTTTTTGTTACTAAAAAGCCGTTTTAAAATTTTTAATAAAAACTTTAACTACAATCTTTTAAAAAATACAGGTGTACTTTTAAAAAAATAATTTGTATTTATGTAAAAATTTAAGATATACTTGTAATGTGTATACTTCAAGTTTAAACTAAGGCTTTGTGATTTTGAGATGGGTTTTTCGTGAAATTGAGATGGCTTTATAAAAATTACTAGTAGCGTCGGAACAGAACTATGTCACCATTGATAGTTATCTTTTTAATTTTATATTTAATCTGAGGGAACCCTGAAGTAGTTCCTGGTTGTTCAGACTATTCCTGTAACGTCCCGGGCTTAGGTCCCCGGTCCGTTATCGAGGAAAACTGGTCCTGACAACTTGTTGAGTTGGGCCCAAATGGACCCGTTGACAACCACCCAAAATGCTTAAGTTCAAGTTGTCAAGTAGTAATCCCCACCACTTATAAACCACACCCACACTTCGTGAGTTTTAGATGTGGCACTATGTTGGGGGTTGGGGTGTTACAATTTCACTACTCTTTAATGCAGTGATTCGTTAATGTCTAACATTTGTGCTACGATTCAGGAGGTATTCTCCAGTTGGACCCACAAAACAGAACACTTCCAGAGGATCCACAGGAGGACTGGGGTGCCATTCAAGTCGATGCTATTTTTTGACGATGAAGACAGGAACATTGATGCTGTAAGAATTCCATTTTTTACAATTCAACTTGTAATTTGGCATACAAAAATATGCTTGCCAAGAATAAATTCAGCTGATTACTCAGACTTTCAACTTATGTGCGTGTTCATTAGTACAGAAAACCATATTTGAAATTCAAAATCTGTATTTATGATCTGTAGGCACCTATATAGCTTAAGATTTGGGTCCCCATGAGATCTGATTTCAGTTGAATTCATTTTAGGCTTACTTTTTTCATTAGTGGGGGATTTGTTATGCCTTTCTAATATGAAATTCTTGTCATTTTCAGGTGTCCAAAATGGGAGTTACAAGTGTATATGTTGGAAATGGCGTTAATCTTGATAAACTGAGACTGGGCCTTCGCAACTTCAACAAGAACTCTGCCCCTACCAGCGTAGACAAGCGCACATAAAAAATTGACCTATTATTACATGATTAAGCCATATTCATTATTATTATCATGTCAAATGTGTATTCAGATGCCTCATTCAGCTTCAGACAGGAGATTTGAAGTATGTTACCCTTGTTGTAGACAGTGAAATTTATAACATATAGGTTTGTTGTTGTACTTCGGTTCTGATTAAGAAATTTTTTCCTGAAACTCGTATTCCATGTTGGTTTAGATAAATGTTAGATTAAAGATGGACCAAAGTACATCACATAAAATTTTGGTATTTGGTTAATTGTTTATCTGGACTTCATACTTTCTCTTTGTTTAATACAAGGGTAAAGATCTGTGAGAGATTGTGCTGAAGCACTCCTAGTTATGCGAACATGGTTTTTCTCTAAGTTGGGGCTTAATCGGATGAGTTAAATTGCAGCTTGGATCTATTTTTCTCTACTCTTGACCTTTGCTTGTGATGCCTTCTCAAATGGCACTGTCATTTTTGGAAAAAAGGAATAGAAAACCAATTATATTCGATATCAATTGGTGTACGCAAAGTTAAAAGCTATACCATTTCTTTTTTAGAAGCAGATGATTAAAAAAAGTCGGATTGCAAGATATGGACATGCGAATGCTTATAAAAATGCGCATGCTGTTTTTTAAAACAGGGTCAGAACGTCGTTCTTTCAAAGGTGGGTATTGCAAAGATTTACAGGTGCTTCTAAAGGTGCAACAATATCTGAAGAATGTATAGGGTTGCACATGGATCGGATATAATCTGTAATCAACAATATCTATCATTCGTCATATTTATTTAGTCGAAGTATATAGGCAGCCAACATGTTGAAAAGATAAAGTTGATTTTGTATATACGTAAGCATCTCCACTTGATATTTCATATTTATCCTTGGACAAAAAAGTGAAAGTATGCACAAAATGAGGTGAAAATGTGATGAGTTGTACTCAAGATTTTGCTTAATTTCAATATTTTAATATGATTAATTAGTGACTCATCATACCCCCATGCTTTTTATCTTGCTAGTACCGAGCAAGACAAATATATGCAAAGAAAAAAAGAAAATGATCTAGCGAAGGTGCACAAAGGGTTTACAATGGACATATGCACAAAGTTATGAGATTTTAAGCAAAGCTTGAACAAATAACAAAGATTGAGTCTACCTTTATACTAATAATGTGCTCGGACTCCCCTTAGATTTGAGTATTTAATTTGACAATCTCGAATTCTATCAACTTTATTCAGTTCCATCCTTAGGTCAAGTCAGATCATCCCGATTAATATATATATTCTCTTTAATCGTGAGTTGATTTTAAAGTTTGTGTGGAGGTTATAGCTCTTCCCAATTTGCGAGATAAGTATACTTTACAACCTTAAGCAAGGTACCGGGAGATTCACAAAATCAAAAGCCTCTATTCTCTCTAAGTCTAGGTTCTCATTTCACCTAAATCTGTCAGCAAAAGAATATGGGTGCAATTTGTAGGGAACTTAGATTTTTTTGGGGTTGTCCATAGACCTCTTCGATGCAAAAGCTATGGAGATGAGGGCTTGTAATCTACTTTTAGGCGGAGTATTGACCAAGTCATCTGAATAGATATACTTAGTTAACGATCCAAGAAGAACCAACATATAAAAATCCTGAAGATTTTCCATTTCAAACACAAGACAATGTTTAATTCACCAACACAACACAAGTGTCGCAAAGCAGTTATCTTTCCGATTTTTATTTTCAATGTCCAACAAATCAAGCACACATGTATCCTAGGTAGATGTACACATGAAATAATTATTGCCCTGTAATCATAAGCCTAGTTGCCTCTATTTTCAGGTGGTATGGGTGTAAGTATGGACCATAAGATGGCTACCCGTGTTACTTGAGGACAGTGCCTTACGCATTGTCCTTGAACCGCCCAATCTGTTGAGAAAGACCATAATTCCCTCACTGTGAAGTAGCTAACCATTTTTAAATTTTAATAATCAGAAATTTCACAAGGATTTTGGCTCTGACCTAGGATTATGTTTATGCACGTGAAATTGTGTTCAAAGTGCAACAATTCAATCACTTCAATCCGCTTTCGTCGGAGCCATACTGTGACTTTCCAAACTTAACTGATTTATGCGAGCAACAATTTGGTGATCTTTTTTAACTAGTGAGAAAGGGAGAGAGACAACAGAGATGAATGCAATAAAGGAACTTGATTTTATGATTTTCAGAAATTTTTCTGAAGCATAAATAGAATGCAAGACACATAGAATGCCTAAGTGTACAGATAGATCTTATTGTGCTCAATGGTTGTGATCCGAAAAAAAGGCTTGAATCCTCAAAAAAATAGATTGAGGGAGAGCTGTCCACTTTTTTGTATTTTTTGTACCTGAAACAAAAATAGAAAAAAAAGTAACTTACAAAATAAAATCAAAATAACAAAAATGCCAAAAGAAAATAGCATAAATTGTTGAATCCCCGGCAACAGTGCCAAAACAAACTCGTGATTTTACGTGCGTTAAGAAGTGAATTTTAGCGTCATTGTAGGCATACACGAAAAACATAGAATTTCAGATAAATTTTATTCAACTATAAGCCAATATATTCTTTAATGTATATGGCAAGCAGAGGATCGATCCACAGGGACTCAGATATTTTACTAAAGGTATTTTTGACTATATTGACTCAAATTGAATCTTATTTTTACTTTTATTTTTGAGACATTAAAATATTTTAAAACCTTCGTTCACTAGATTCCAAACATCATAAGGACTGCATAAGAATTTTGTGAGATTTTTTGGATTTTTATGTCATTTTTGCTGATTTTTAAAAGTGTTAGGGACATATGTGTGATTTTTAGGAAACTTCAGGACTTGAATGTAAATAAAAATAAAGTTAAGAACATAACTTTAATATCATAAAGCATCTTATTAGAATTGAACATTTGACTTTAAATTAAATAAACATTAGGAAAATTGCAGACAAAAGGAGCGAAGTTTATGAAAGTGCAAAAATGTCCCTAGAGGACTGAAATGAAAATAATTAAAGAAAGAATTAAATATAGAAATTTTTTCAGTGAATAAAATAACAGAAATTAAGTAAATTGCATAAAATAGATCAACTTTTTAACTAATTGCAAAAAGTTCCAAATGCTAAAAAAACCTAAAAGAAAATAAAAATTGCGAAGGGGTCACTAGGACCCCTTCCTTCTTTGAGCGGAGGGTGGCAGCGGAAGCTGCAGTTGTGCGACAACGACGCGGGAAGGAGGACAACGATGAGAAGGGTGGAGGACAACCACTATGTGGTGATTGCACACGGAGGAGAAGGGGGTGTGATGGAGGGGGGGGGGGAGGTGCAACAGCTCGCGACAGAGGTCAACGAATGGGTTTTTCTAACTTGGAGGAGGAGAGGTGCTCCAATCTCCTCCGATCCGTCCTCCTTTTGGTAGCTACCCTCCATATTTTATAGCCGGAGTCCAAGGAGAGGAGAGGGCAACAGTTGGCGACGAGGAAGAGGAGGGGAGGGGGCTTCGACCATTAGCGTCGAGGAAGAGGAAGGGGCGGCACTCCCTTCGTGCATTACAAGTTGTGAGGAAGGAGAGGGGTTGGCATTATCCCCCTGGGTGCTGACGTCAACACCCTTGTTTTATTTTTTTATTTTCCCTTACGTTTAGAACAAAAACTGGGATGGGCTTTTGGCCCGTGGTATCGTGTAAATAAAAAAAATAGAAACACTGAATGTGATCAAAACTTAGAAAAATAAGTGGTTAGTAGTTAAATGCATTAATTGATAAAGGCATCATGAATAAGTGAAAATCTTCGAAAAGTGCCATTTTATTTTATTATTTTATTTCATTATCAAATTTCATTATTTCCTATTTTAGCAGTTTTTTTAAATATAAATTATGTGAAAGTGAAAAGTGAAAGTATGCACAAAATGAGGTGAAAAAGTAATGGGTTGTACTCAAGATTTTACTTAATTCCAACATTATAATATGATAAATTGGCGACTCATCATCACTCAAGCCTAGGAGTTCGAGGAAGTTCACTTGAATGTCGTTGGTAGACCATCATTACAAAGAACAACTTGATGCCATCTTTTTGTGTATGTTTTTGTGACTATATAACGACCCAAGAAGATCTTTACATACGAGAAAGAAAACCCAAGAACATCCTCCAAGATAAAGTGTGTAACATACTTGACTTAGATCTAAGCCACTGTTGAGGAAAACTAGCACTGACAACTTATTAGGCATGTGCCTGACTGAGTCCGAATGAGTGCTTGACGCCACAAGCCCAACAAGTTATCAGGGCAAGTATTCATTGACAGTAGTCTAGACTTAGGCCTGATATGTTATAATATGTTGCAGGTTCCATAGTATTCCAAGATCATACATGCTTGAGAATCTCACGAATCATTTGGTACTTATTGCGACATGATGTGCTTATTTGAATGTGAAGGTATATGATGCATTTGTGAAATATTACCATTGGATCGGGGATAAGGAAGGGGAGAAGTGTAGAGAAAAAAGATGGAAAAGTACTACTTGAGGATTATTAGTGATCAATAAACCTCAAGAGGGTGATGGACTAACTGAGCTTCCATGAATCCTTTGTATTCCTTTGTTGATCCATAAATCCAAAGGTATGATCAAGTCATAAGTAACACTAAACCCTCTTAAAAACAACCTTGACTTTTGGAATGGGAAGATGGACCACTTTAAGATAAAAGAGATAGATTGGCCTATCAACTTGAAAAGGTGATTGATCACCCTTGATCCCAAGAGCCAAAATAGATTGCAATGTTGATCCATCGACATGAAAATGTGGAATGATTACCTTTAATCCTTCGACCATAATGTAGGATGCTCATTGATCTCTCATCCCATATGAGTTGATAGGTTAACGATATTTGTTGGTGAATATTGGAAGTAAACAAGCAGCAGTGTGCCGACCTTCTTTTCAAACAACAACGATGATGGGAATATACTAGCCATAAAATTTAAAATGATTTCAGCATCCAATCCCTCCCTCTAATTTAGGAATAGTATAATGGTAACATGGTGGTGTTTTTGAGAAGTTTCCTTGTACAATGTTCAGATTCAAATGTAAATTAAACTTCCACTAGGGTATTAGTGATGTTCATGATAGTTGTTGTCCCATGGATAAGTTTTCCTCATGATGTTTGAGGATACAAAATTAGGCATGACAAGGGATTGGGCCTTGATTTGTATACCTTGAAGGCTATGGCCCTAACAAATAAGTTTGACGATATGTTATACCTTGATTCTTGATGTATTTCTAGAGCCAAGTGGTATGATTGGTATTAGTAATTTCACCATTTATACATGAAGTTAGAATCGGGGTAGCAATAAATATAGTTGCATCAAGTAGTACTTTGGAAGGTAGCAACATCTAGTTATGATGTGTCCACCATAGAGGTACATCCAGTGTGATTTGAAGCCCACAATTCTCTACCTAGTGTAGTATTAGAAAAGGACCTATATTTGAAGGCATGGACTTGCACCCGACATTGTTGTAGGCTCATATCAATATGTCACGAATCATGCAATTTTACAAGAGTATTTCAAAATAAAGAATCAATGGTATAACAAATTCACATGTCATGTGTTCATAAATCACGATCTATCTACATTATACTCAAACTTTGACCTTAAGGTCATGATAAATACACCAAAAAATAATAAAATAATAAAATAATACAAAACACATAAGCAATAAAAATGAGCTAAAGAACTATGAAATCACACCTTTCATTCTGGGGTGACTGATGAACGTGGAATCATTGATGTTAGTATCATCAAATTGTAGTACGACCGATTTCACATCACATCAGAAACCGAGCATGGCTGTATCTCCACAAGGAGGTACTTGGTTGAAATAAAATTTTTAACCTGGGCAAGCAAGGGTCGAACTCAGGGACATGAGCTACCTTAATGACTATTCAGAAATTAATATATGGATTAAGCTATTGATTTATCTTCCTAAGTCAACACTGCACAAACAAATGCTATGCAAAACATGATGCATTCCACGGAATGCATTTCTATTTGATTTTATGCAAGTCAATTTAAAGACAATATGTAACAAAATATGTGCAATGCAAACAAAAATGGTAATGCCCAATACAGACCCCTAAATGATCAATAAATTGAGCAATAAAGTTAGATCCAATTTCATTAATAATTAATACATCAAAGTTAATTTAATTTCATTCAATGACATTTAAACATCAAGTAAATGACACAACATATATCCAATTAAATTTCTAATGTTAATGGTGTGAGATCAGTGAATAAATTATGCCATTAGATAAAAATTAAAAGAGCATCAAAATGAAATTGAAATTACTAAAAGAGGAGTCCATATGCTCAAGATATTTAAGAAAGAGTCTAAGGGCATAAACGTAGGAAAAAACAAGCAAAATATTTACAAATCATCACAAACAGGCCTTCGAAAAGGTATTTTTACAATAATATAATTCCATATGGGCTTTCATGTAATTTGACAATTACACAGGGGCATAAATGCAATTATAGGGAGTCAACAACGCCCGACGTTATTTCCCCCAATGTGCCACGTGAGGCACGTACGGGAGGACTTGAGTGCAAATCTGGAGAAGATGTGGGCGTCTACTGTAAATTTTTCGAGCTTCATGTGCGGAGCACGTAGGTGGAGGCTCGGGAGAAGAGTCAGACCGATGCATTTGCCTCAGGCCATGTGGATGGCTCGAGGTGACTCGGGGTGAGGCTCGGTCCCACCGAGCCTCTCGCTTCAGCATGCTGACATGGCATCTCTACAACCATTATATGAACACCAAGAGTGTTCAATCTAATAGCACATGTACATCCTTGGTGCTCCTCCTCCGCCCCTTATTCCTACTTCCTACTTCCTATATCAGAAGAATTGATATGCTCTGTGCTGACTTCCTCTAGTGTCGTGAGCGGCATGACATTGCTCGGGCCACTATTTGCCTCCCCAAGGCTGAAGGCGGTCTAGGCCTCAGTTCCTTGGATACGCTTTTGTAAGGCCATGATGGTCTCCTGGACCTCGAGACTCATCAGCTTGGATACGTCGATATGGGCTACGTTCACGCGAAGGAAATATCTCTTGCTTAACTCCTTCTGGGAGGCCCAACCAACTAGGTTAGACTCTAAATGTCGGGGGCTCTGCTGAACTCCAAGGCTACAATTCAGAGTGCGATTCGCGGGGATGCCCCACCCTAAACTTGGACTCGTAGTCCCAAGGGGTTCTCCTTCTCGAACGCAGTGGATCTGCTTCGACCCAGGGGACTTGCCCCCATATGGGCCCCCATTGTTTGGGTGAAGGGTACACCCCCTAAATTCTCTTGCACACTCTACAGGGCGGCCACGGAGCGTCTCCCCACCACGGACCGACTTTCGCGATTCAACATCTGCCCTCACTCTACTTGCTATCTCTGTCTTGCTGATATGGAAACCCACTCCCATCTGTTCTTCGCTTGCCAGTTGGCCCCGTCCGTCTGACGGAATACGTGCAGGGAACTCAATCTGCTTCCCCCACCCCCTTCGCTACCTCTCGGTGAGATTTTGGTGTGGCTTGCAAACCTTCCAACCCCTACGGCTCGCGACAAACTTAGCGCTTCTCTTGCTATTACTGTCTGGACTCTTTGGAAAGAAAGAAACCTTCGATGGTCTACTGCCTGCTCGAAGCCTGCAACTTCGTCGATTGTGAATGCACTCGTGGCTTCGATATGCGAAACTGTCCTCTTGCTTAGTTTGTGAATGAACTCGTGCCTAGATACTCTTGAATCCTTGATACTCTTGTAATGTAGCTTGAAAGTTTGTAATTGCTCGTTTTTTGGAATACAACTTCTACTTACCAACAAAAAAAAAGAGAGAGATACCCATTGGATATCTCGGCCCCAGCTCTTTACTCTAATTCTCACTCGTCCGCGACCTCCTTGTTGGAGTCGCCTCTCCCGAACCCTAACCCTACTCTCTTCCTTCCTCACCAATGGCGCGGGACTCCGATCGAGATCGATCCTCCCGCCGAGCCCGGGAGGACACCGATCGGGATCGTCACCGCCAGCACCGCGATGACCCCGACGATCCCCGCGGATCCAAGGACAATAGCCGCCGCCAACGCCCCCCGTCGTCCGATCCACCGGAGGACGCCGATCGAGGGCGCGACTCAGTGGAGCGCAGCGAAAGGTGCCGGAGGTCGCCTGTGGGTCCTGATTGGGGCCGGGATTCTATCGAGCGTGGCGAGGAAAGGCGGCGAACGAGGGACGGAGGGCGGCGGAAGTCGCCCTATCAGCCGGAAGATCGTGAGAAGGGACGGGAGTCGGCCGAGCGTGGCGAAGAGAGGCGGAAAAAGAGGGACAGAGTGCGGCGTCGGTCCCCGGATCTGCCGGAGGATCGCGATCGGGGCCGCGGATCCGCCGAGCGCGTCGAGGAGAAACGGAGGCCGAAGGATGAGGGGCGGCGGAGGTCGCCAGACGGTCGCGGTCGAATGCGCGAGTCGACCGAGCGTGACGAGGAGAAGTCGAAGGACGAGGGACGGCGGAGGTCGCCAGAGGGTCGCGACCGGAGGAACGAGTCGGCCGAACGTGGCGAGGAGAAGTCTAAGGACGAGAGGCAGCGGAGGTCGCCAGAGGGTCGTGATAGGATGCGCGAGTTGGCCGAGCGCGGCGAGGAGAAGTCGAAGGACGAGGGTCGGCGGAGGTCGCCGGACCGTCGCGAAAGGATGCGCGAGTCGGCTGAACACGGCGAGGAGGGGTCGAAGGACGTGGTGCGACGGAGGTCGCCGGATGGTTGGGAACGGAGGCGCAAGTCTGTCGAGCGCGTGGAGAAGAGGAGAACAGTTGATGATGGCCGGCGGGAGAGCCGGACGTCGAGGGAGAAGGAGTTGATTGAGCACAATGATGAGCCATGGGAACACCATAGGTCGAAGGGGAGAGAATCCATGGAGCATGGGCGGAGCCAGAGCCGGAGCGGGGATGAGTCGGTGGAGGAGAGGTATACATCAAAGAAGAGGAAAGAACACGGTGGAGAGTATGAACAGGGTGATAGGGCGGCTGAGAAGCGTATGCGGGTTTTGAGCGATGGCGAGGACAAGAGGCGGGATTGGAGGAGGGAAGATTATGGGATGAAAGAGAGGAGAGAGGAGAGGAAGGAGAAGGAGGAGAGGAGGCCTAAAGATGAAAGGAAAGAGCGTGGCAGGGAGCGGGAGCTGGGTGATGGGAAGCATATGCGGGCGTCGGATGAGGACAGGGACATGAGGGAGGATAACGGGATGGAAGAGAGAAGAGAAGAAAGGAAGGATGATGAGAGGAGGTCTAAGGATGAGAGGAGGAGAAAGAGGAGGGGATTTAAGGAAGAGGTAAAAGAGGAACAGTGGAGTGACGGGGAAAGGAAGGGACGTTCTAGATTAATTGGGCATATTAGGGAGGAAGGCAGTGATGCCCGGAAGGAGAAGAGGGATGCAAAGAGGTTGAAGGTTGAGGTTAATGATGAAGTTTTTGTGCATGGTGATCACACAGAGGTGAAAATGTCTCGTAGGCGTGATCATGTGAAGCTGGAGGTTGATGGAGATGTTGGGATTGGAGATGGAGGTGGTTCTGGAGCCAAGGTTGGTTTTTTTCTCTAAAATTACTTCATTTCTTTTGCTCTTTGTACGTCTTAATTATATATTGTGACGACTTGAGAGTTTATCTGTGGTCAACTTCTTGTAGATGATTATGTTTATGTTGATTATTATTTCTCTATTTCTAGTGCATTTGATGAATGCATTCTTTCGGGTGATTATGCTTATTTTGCTTCTTGTTTATCTAATTTGTTGATTTTAGTTTTTTTTAGCATTGGTCTCAGTCAGTTGTCCCCTGCTGAGAATGCAGTTCATTGCTATTGTATTGTCAAGTCCAGACATGGGTATTGGTTGGGGCACATTAATCTGGAGGAGGATGCAGATCGTAGTTGGGAGATGTTGCCACAACTATGACTGAACTCAACAATACCTATACACACCATTTGATCTAAGTTAACATGTGTAGGTACTGCTTGAAATACCAAATAAGTGATTTGGAGGGAGTTTCCGGAAGTAGTTGTGAGACATTGCCACTACTAGGATTGAACTCAACAGTAACAACTATCTCCCACCATCTATACCGGAATGATGAAATAACATTCAGTTTTTGGGAATTTTATTGCATGATCTCATGTGTTGGTGAAATATCTGTGTTTCCAACTTTTGTCTCAATGACTCACTTATGCTCGTTAGTACAAAACCACGTTGTATTGACCTAGTCCATTTTGGTGAAATAAAAGATAGAGATATGTTAGCTACATATCATGATATCTGTAATTCAACTGTAGATGGAATAAATGGATTAGAAGACCAATGTGGTGAAAAGATGGTGGTCCGAAGGCTGATCTTGGGCTGATGTGAATTCTGATTACAATTCAAATTGTTTCCATTGTGACTTATTTTTTAGACTAGCTGGTCTGTACTCTGTAGGCATGAACCATCGACAAATTCTCATCGGCCCGCTTTCAGCAATCCCATCACCAGCTAGCCTAACGTCTTCATGAGCCTCAGTATGGTGTCAAAACAAAATGCTAATATGAAAAGAAGATGTGGAAACAGAGTCCAATCTCTGAAATGCTCATCTTAAACCCCACTAATCCACCATGGCACCACCATTGCACTAACATCAGCCACTTGCTCCATCAATTGACAGAAAAACTTCCCAAATTGCTACTGTGACCAATTGTAAAGCTGGAAATGGAACTCCCAACCGCTTCTCAATCATCCTCTCATGAACAGTGTCACTCTCCACAGTGATTTGACAGTCTGACCCTCTCCCACCTTGCATTAACCGTAGTAGGGATTTGTCATCTGCAATCTTAAGAACATGTTGTATTTGGTATCCTATCACGTCGTTATCATGAAGAGGAAATACTTAAAGTTTGTCTCTCGTAATCTCTTATCTACCTTGGAGCTGAGTTTGGTCTTTTGACGTGGTTCACAACTTCAAGGCATTTAATGCTGATTCTCCTTTTTCTAGACTGAGAAAATCCAAATATTTCCATATTGCATCTAATGCATGTTCTTTAACTATGAATGCACATATATTCGGTATCATCTTGGTTTAGATTGGGGTGTGCAACTAGATTGTTGAGTGAGCGAGTGAGGTTGTTTTTACCTGAGCTGGTACTGCTGTTGGTCATTCTTAGTCTTTTTATTCGGAATTTATTAAGAATATCTTTGACTACTCAGGTGTTCTTGTTGTTTGTGCACTCTATCCTTCTGATGTCTACATGATTACTCAAGCAACCTCAAGCTGATTAGATGGCACACATACTTGAAGCATGGTAATCTGGAAGTTTCTGTTATGTACTTAGGAGCAACATTCGTCATTGGCCAAATGAGCGATGATTGCAGAGAAATCGCAGCCACCTGAATTAGAGCATTGAACTTCTCTAGCCGGACAATGTTTATGCCCTTTAACTTACAGTTTCTTGGAATCGGATGTGATTTAGCGTATGTGTGTGATCTTAAGATGCATAAAATTTGAAATCTGGTCCTTTGGGGTTGTAAACCTGGTGCTTTACCACCAGATCATTTAATAGTGTGTTTAAAAGTTCCCACTTCTAATGGATTTTGTTTCCCACATGTTCTAAATCCCATTTAAACGGGACAAAAACATGTTCTCAATTACTTTAGTATTTTTACAAGGAAATCATGGACTTTGCCATGCTTGATCGCATTCATTTAACTCCTGTTTTATTACAGGGTTTTGCTCCAGAACCGCTCAGCGAGGCCGCAGAATCTGTGCAAAATACTTATCCAGTTTCTGATTTTCCCTTGCCGTCTAAGGTATCCTCAGTTACTACCACCATTGAAAATGGATTAATTAACAGAGCTGATGAAGTTCATGGAAAATCCAGTACAGACGGTGCAACTACTTCCATGCCTGGCAAAAGTGGCAGCTTGTCGCTTGACGCCTTAGCTAAAGCTAAGAAAGCTTTACAAATGCAAAAGATGCTATCTGAGAAGTTGAAGAAGATTCCTATGGTAAGAGTATGTCAAGTATTTGTTCAATTAAATGTCTGGCAGCTTTCTAGAAACATATTTTAAATGTGTAATAGCTTATTATTTCTTCCGACTTGGCAAGTGATTTTTTAACCTTTGTTTGTCCTTTGATGAGCCGTAGGATATATCTATTTTGTTTAATTTGCTGACAACACATGTTTTAGATATAATATGGCTATACTCATTTATGTTTTTTATTTTACTTATTTTCTGTGGTTATAGATAAGTAAGCCTAGGTTAGGTGTTGATGGCAATTCACAGATGGAAACAATCAAGGGAACCCAAAAGGTGTCACTGTTTACAGGCACACCTAGCACTGCAAGTTCAGCTGCGGGTTTCTCTGGTCCGTCCAATAATAGTGGTGTTGCCAGTGCGTCATCCTCAAAGGCTTCCGATGCAACTGTTGGTCTACCCTCTCTGTCTGGTCTTAACGTTGAAGCTGTAAAGCGTGCTCAAGAGGTTGCTGCAAGAATGGGTTTTCGTCAGGATCCTCAGTTTGCGCCACTGATAAACATGTTTCCCGGGACTGTGCCAGATGCGGCCATACCACAGAAACCCTCTAAAGCTCCAGTTTTACGTCTAGATGCCCAGGGTAGGGAAGTAGATGAACATGGGAATGTAATCAATATGCCTAAGCTGACAAATCTGAGCACCTTAAAGGTAAGTTTTTTTAAAATGTTGCATGTTGCATTTTCTTCCCGTTTGTTTCTAAGGGGTAAGATCAAGCCTTATTTTCTGATTTGCTTGTTGCTTTGGTTAATTCTGCAGGTTAACATCAACAAGCAGAAAAAAGAAGCGTTTCAAATACTTAAGCCTGATTTGGATGCTAATTTGGAAGCAAATCCATTTTTTGACCGAGGGCTGGGCATCAACAAGTCAAAGCTTCTGAGACTCAAGAGGCCCACATTCCAATTTGTTGAAGAAGGAAAATGGTCAAGGCAAGCTGAGATCACACGATTCAAGGTTGCGTACCTTGTTCTCGTGGCAATTCAAATCTTGCATATACATTGTTTAATGCTTATTTTCTGAATTTGCAGAACCAATTTGGTGAAGCACAAGCAAAGGAGCTGAAAACGAAGCAAGCACAACTAGCTAAAGCAAAGGCAGAACCGGATATAAACCCGAATTTAATCGAGCTTTCTGAAAGGGTTATAATAAAAGAAAAACACAAGGAGCAGATTCCTGATACAGAATGGTGGTGAGTTCTCATTTTGGCATATGTTTATGAAAGTGCTCGTGAAATGCTGTCAATCTGATTTTCATTTTTTCCCAGGGATACTCCATTTTTACCCTCTGGTAAGTATGATGATGTAACAGAGGATAAGATAAATATTGAAAAGATAACCATTTATGTGGAGCACCCACTCCCCGTACAGCCACCTGCTGAACCTGTCCCGCCGCCGCCTCAGCCGCTGAAATTGACCAAGAAAGAAACCAAAAAGTTAAGGACCCAGAGACGCCTTGCCAAGGAAAGAGATAAACAGGAAATGATAAGGCAAGGTTTGCTAGAGCCTCCAAAGCCCAAAGTCAAAATGAGCAACCTCATGAAAGTTCTTGGTTCGGAGGCTACGCAGGATCCCACAAAGGTTGAAATGGAAATCAGGAGTGCAGCTGCTGAACGTGAACAAGCGCACATTGACCGTAACATTGCACGCAAGCTCACCCCGTCCGAGCGTCGTGATAAGAAAGAAAAGAAGCTATTTGATGATCCGAATACACTGGAAACCTTTGTCACTGTTTACAAGGTCAACTCGCTCACGCACCCCAAGGCACGTTTCCAGGTTGATGTGAACGCCCAGGAAAACAGACTCACTGGTTGTGCTGTAATCTCGGATGGCATTTGCGTGGTAGTTGTTGAAGGTGGCAGGAAATCGAACAAAAGATACAAGAACCTGATGCTTAAAAGGATCGACTGGGCTGCTGCTGCGGAAAATGAAGATGATGGTGTTGATAATGCCAATGCCCCTGCCAACAGATGCCTTCTGATATGGACGGGCAGTGTTGCGAAACCTAGCTTCAACCGGTTTCTGATTCATCAGTGCAGAACCGAAGCTGCTGCAAGGAAGGTGTTTGTTGATGCTGGGGTACCACACTATTGGGATCTGGCTGTCAATTTCTCAGATGATGCGATATAAGCTATCATCTAAGCAGAGTTTTATTCCAATCCCATCCACCAAGTTCTAAACATGGACCGTAGCCAAGCAGGTAGCTATTTCTAAACACAATATTATCGTTGAACAAAATTTGAAATATTATCATAGTAATTGTGATGGGCCAGAATAAAGTCTGTATTTTTGGTGACTTAAATGTATCTAGGAGCATGTCTGAGGTTTTCTTGTAATTACAGGGGTGATTACTAAGGCGATCGGGTTAGTTTTGTAATGGCGAGTTCTGCTATTTCTAAGGTTGCAATTCTCGGAGTTGATGCTATTATCATGTTCTTTGTGGTTCGGTGATAATCGTTTAGATCACAGAATATAGTCGGTTTGAGTTTTAATGCTCCTCATCAAGCCCTGTAGGTATGCTGTTTATTTGATCTCTGTGCAAAATATTGTCAGCTGTGATTCATGTATGCTGGGCCTTGCATTTCTTTTGCAGCTTTTGCTTCAGGATGAACGGATCATGTGTTGTACCTGCTGGAAGTTTGTTGGTCAAACCATTTAGTTTGATTGTAGGGACTAAAATGTAATTATTATATTTACCAATTGGTCCTTTGAATTATGTAACACATTCAGGCACCCTCCTTTCTGACACCCTCCAGGAGCTTTCTTGTCCAGTGGTGGCACATGGAGCCTGAGGGTCATCGCGAGAGTTGGTGGATTGTGCAAAGGAATGGGAGAGATCATTGGAGCGAAGACACGAAGGCAGACGAGTGGCTGATCATTGGAGAGAAGATACAAAGGCAGGAGTGGCTGACACAGGGATGATGACGACGATACCTGCAAAGTGGGAGGTGCAGCACCCATGCGATGAGAGGATAACCTGGAGTGATCGGGATGGTGGACCTGTGGCTGAGGTACGATGATCTAGAGGGCGATCGCTTATGCCCATCTTCTGGGGAGTGACTGAGGCTGGAAGATGCTGTGGTATGGCACCCAACGTTGGTAGCTAGACCCTACAGTGGGGCTCCATCTTCCCTACATGGGATGGGAAAGTTGCTCTCCTCTCCTTTTTGTTTAACCTGTAGTTCCCAAGATGGCCAACACAACCACCCTGCAACTGCAGGTCGTCTCCCCCAGTTCTCGTTCCTCCTAGTTGAAGTGAGGACCCCCACTTTCTTTGTGTTCTTTCAAGATGTGCCTCAATTATCTAAGCGATGTGCGAGCATCAATGCAAGAAATGTTTGCTTCAGATGCTCGATGGTGGACCCAGGACCTTGCCTGGTCCTCTACGCATCGTGCAATGCTAATGCAATGCGTGAAGCTCCCCATCTTTTCAACATCATCAAGAGGTTTTCAACATCAAGCCTGCAAGGTGTACCAACTACAAGCACCCGAGCCCTCGCTACCTGAACGTCATCATCGTCTCAATCAGGATGTCCACCATCTTTGATGGTTGCCGCACATGAGCACATTGCCAGTGTGTGCCAGTTGCTACCATCATCGGGGCCAATAGTGGTGAGGAAACTCTTTAACACTCCTTTGCTATGCCGTGACGGAGGTGCTACAGCCTCACTGCCCTTGTGCGGCTTTGTCTTTGCCCCTCCCAACTCTAGCTCAATTCCTTCTCGGATGCTGTTGCTCATCTCTAAAAACTATAAATGTTTAAACGTGTAATCATGAAAATATAGAAGGTTATCATGGTAAAAGCCCATCTTGGATATCCAATAGTTCAAATTTGAATGGGTTAAAACCTTTAGGAGGCGTTCGGATGGTGGGGTAAAGTCCCCTTTGGGGTGTTTACCCTCCTTAACCTACCTCTTCTCTTTCTTATGTGGACCTCACTTTTTATCTTTTTCAAAAAATTAAATAAATCAATTCTTCATCAATTCCATCAAAAAATAATATATTATACCAACATACCATATAAAAATTATAAACTACTTCACTTTTCCGAACTAAAATACAATCACATCACAATAACTATTCACTTTTTCAAATTTCAATACAATCATATCACAACAAAAGGTTTATCATTTTGGGGTTGTTCTGTTACGCGATAAGAGTCCCGCGAATCTCAGAATTTTGCTAACTTGGGACAAGGATGATGGCACTTCGGATGTGTTGTATGTGTCTTCTTCTACCTTGTACATATCTCACGCCATTAAGGGCCCGTTCGGTTCGGGAATAAGGATGGAGAATAAGGAGAATAAGGATCTATTCTTTGTTCGGCTGGAGGATAGGAATAAGGAGAATAAGGTGAAATAAAGGTTGGTAAGGTGGAATAAAGATAAGAATAAGAGTGAAATAAGATGGAATAATGGGGAACAGTCGTACCACTGGGAACCCTGTCGGGAGGAGAATTGGCCCCTTATTCCAGGGCTTATTCTCCAACCAAACAGGGCCTAACGAGTTGAGAGCGTCGACATGTCTTTCCAACCTGGTCATGGGTCACTCAGCTTTGAAATCTTCCCTTGGCCATGGCAGCTTGAGTGACTTTTCTTCTCCCTTATTGCTACATCAAGGCTCCTTCGGGCTCTCTTTCTACCTACTTGCTTATGTTTGGCAATGGAATGTGCTTTTTAGTATGGCCTTAATAGTTCTTATAATTAAAGAAGACAAACATGAACCAACGACAATGCCCATGTTGGCCTTTTTGCTTAAGTTTAGTACTGGAATGTGCTTTACTATGGCAATGTTTCATGATTGATATCTGCTTATATCTTTCTGACTATTTGCTGAAGTTTGGTATTGGAATGTACTTTAGCATGGGTATGTTTCATGCTTGATCTCATGCTCACCTCTTTCTGCAAGTCTGCTTAAGTTTGGTATTGGAATGTGCTTCAGTATGACCTTCTTTCGTGTTTGATTTGTGCTTAACCATACTTCAGAAATGACCTAGTGCTGAGACTTGATGCCTTTGTAGTATGGTCGAAACGGTTGATACTTGAATATGCAACAAATAAATAGGATGCCAGATCATTGATACCAGGATGTTTTGATTTGTCTACATGTCTCAACATGTAATATTATTAGGGTAAATTACAATTTGGGTCCTCATCTATGGGTCCGATCCCAGAATGGGTCCTGATCTTTAAATTGTAACAATTCAGGTCCCAGGACCATTTAGGAAATGGAAATTTTGGGGTTCATGACGAATATGCCCTTGTTGGGAAGGGAATGGGGGTTGGGTTCCAACTTTTAAACAAGGGCATACTCGTCATTGGCCCCAAAAAGTTCTTTACATTAATGGCCATGGGACCTGAATCGTTACAATTTAAAGATCGGGACCCATTCTGGGATCGGACCCATAGATGGGGACCCTGTAATTTACCCATGTTATTATGTTTTGGGATGTGAAACAAATATGTGGGATGCCAAATCATTGATACCAGGATGCATAAATACTAGGATCTTTTCGGTGGTCGGAACGGTTGACATTTGTAATATTATTTCGTTAGTTCAAACAATATGCAGATTTTTATATATCTTGCTTGCAGCAATTTCTTACGCAATGTCTCTCGACATTTAGCTTTTTTTGGAGTTGTTGCACGTATTATGTATGTTTGCCAATTTCTGAAAACTTCTTGTAGGAAATGGATGGCATGCTAGCTATAGTCGCGAAAAGATACAAGTTGGTTATGCTCAACATGATACATCTGCGAGTAGTCTTGGAGGAAGAAGAGGACGGAGAGAACATGCATGGTGGTTTCATACCCCCCCTGTGCTGAAGTCAAGGATCTAGGTAGGCTTCCTTCGTCTTCTTCGTGAGAGAGAGAGAGAGAAGGAACGAGAGAAATGAGGATGGGAGAGGGCTCCCTTGGTGAGGGTTGTTTTTAGATGATGTGCTCCTCTCGGTGGAGATCGACATTTATAAGGCGTGAATGCCTCCTTGCCAAGTCTGCCCTCTCCCCCCACACCCACGGTTGGCTCTTCCACGAGACCCGATTTCTGTATCCGTTGGCCATGCAATCGTCAATGATAGTGCAATCACTAGATCGTTCTATACAATGCACACCTCGATCTGTACAGATCATATATGGATCCAAGAGATGTTATGTGGTCACGTCAGCCAATCGTATGAGGTTTTTCACATGTATCCTAAAGGAAAGGGCATGCCTAAAGGATTCGAGACACCTAAAGGTTGATTCTATGCTAGCATTTTACAATTGATGTAAATGACGATTATAAGTTAGCAATTTACGGTTGCTTTAAACTCACCGAATCTAGTAAGAACCAACGGCTTTAACTAACTTTCAAACCTTATTCCGTATCCCCCATTTTCTAGCCGAACAAAGAACATCACTTATTCTTCCGTATTCCTATCCTCCAGTTGATTAACATATTCTAATAATTATTGATCTCCCTAGTTATGTGTTAGTAGCCTTAATTGTCATTAAACCCCTTAACCATATCAGTTAGTCTTAATTACAAGTAGTAGGAAGAAATACATTCTTCAAGAGTATCAAGTTTTTATTTCCCAATGGGTTCTTAAGGACCTACAAATAATTATCTATTTTACTGTCATATTCAAGAGCCTCCCTTGAAAATGAAATTGTTTCCATCGGAAATCTCTTACTACTACAGATATCTTGACATCTTATTTGTCATGTAATAATTTGAACATCATTTTATTTTTACTTTAGTTTATTACTAAAACAACCCATCAATCTTCAAATCTTCTTTTGATCTATCTTGTATGACTCATGTACAACTAATAAGAAACTAGTTCCATTGGATTCATCGTATAGAATGATCAAATTATTATAAGCAAGACAGTCTGAACATGTCAAAGTTCAAGGCCGTATGTGGTAGAGCTGAGCACAAAGCTACAAACAACAACAATAACAAAGCTTTTTCCCACAATTAAGTAGAATCGACTACATGGATTCTTCGCCTCCATTCAGATCTATCTTGGGTAAATCTCGGGCTTATATCTAAAAGACTAAGATCCCTTCGTATAGTCTCTTTCCGACACTTCTTAGGTCATCCTCACCATCTCTTAGCCAGCTCAACATCCCAACACTCGCATCTCTTAACCGGTGCATCATCTGACCTTCTTTGCAAATGACCAAACCATCTCAAGCGGTTTTCTCGCATCTTATCCTCGATCGGAGCTACACCAACTTTCTTTCCGATTGCATCATTCTGACTCCGATCTTTACGTGTGTGTCCACACATCCACCTTAACATTTTCATTCCTGCTACAACCATTCTTTGCACATGTCTATGGTTCACAGACCAACATTCAGATCCATAGAGCATAGCATGTCTCACGGCTGCTTTGTAAAACTTTCCTTATAGAGGTGTAATGTAATTATAAAGCATGGGAATTATGGCGTAACTATGGAATTATACATGGGTTAATCTCCTTTCTTGTGGGCATGGGGAAGAAACCACAACCTCCAAAGCATGCTAAATCCTTGAACTGAAACAGCTTTAAGCTTATACCACATCTCCTTTCAACAAATTTAAAATCTCTCCAGTTCACATTACAAAATTATCGATTTATCAACTCAAATAATTTAAAACCTGTAAGGGTAGTATGTACATTTAACAACATTCAGACATTTAAAAAAAAACATCCCCAAGAGCAGGTACCTCAAGGTCCAGCATTCACATAGTATCAGACGAGCAGATTACAACTGCAGCTTGCACTTCAAGAAGAAACTCGAATTAAGAGCAGTTCCAGCTGCAGAAAATATGCGTGCATCCCTGGAGATTTTACATCGGCAAAAAACAATCACCATGTTCTACCAAACATCATCGAACACACACCTCACTCAGATCATGATATGGGTGGAAGGGACGAAAGCGAAGTCTGCAGGGGGGCACATGAGACTGACCTCTCTTCTTTGGTCTTGTTGCTTTGGAGGCTTTTTTGCCGTCCCTCTAATTTTTTTGGATTTTTACACCCATAACCCTGAGTAATTTCGCAATAATATTCATAACCCTGTATAATCGCGAATTACGTGAGAAACCCTGAGTAATGCTTAACTCTTACATGACATAACCCTGTGTCATGTTCCGTTTGGGAATGCCGTTATGTTTGACTGTTTCCGTTAAAAAAATACAAAATTACGTCTAATATCCATTCTTATTTTCAAAACATGCCATGGACACCTTCCTCTCCCCTGCACTCGAAATCCCCTCTCCTCTTGCCGAGCAGCACCTCCGCCTCCCCTGCAGGCCATGCGTCGAGCGGCCCGCCGTCGAAGTTATCCCCTTCGGACCCTCCGTCGGCATCTGAGGAAGTCCACTCTCTTGCTCGAACCCCCTCCCTCCTCTGCTCGTCTGCTGCTTGATGGTCGACCTGCAGCACCCCCCCCCCCCCCCGCCCCGCCCCGGTGCCAACCGACCCCTCCATCCAATCCCCTCATCCCCGACCTGCAACACCCCCTCCCCTGCGGTCGATCCCCCCGTCGGCAGACCCCCACCTCCCTCCCTCGACCTGCAGCACCCCCTCCCTGTTGGACATGCGAGCCCACGATGAGCCATTATGCAATAAATATTATTGCGAATATCATTCCCTGATCTGAAATGAAGAATAAATAATTTGCATAATAGGTCCTTTAGTACAATTAGGGTTATGTACCATGGTCATCTTAATAATTATACAGCTGTTGATTCAATAATTGAATCATAGAGGCTGGTGCTTGGATGAATATCTAAAGGGTTAAATTGAGGACTCATCAAGCACCGTCAAATGATTGTTAAGATGTGATCTCCAACCTAAGTAGGAGATGACAATCCTTTCTCACATAGGTTGATATCTGACCGACCTCTTAATGCAGGTCCTCTGCATAGGAATAGAGATTCGGAGGTGTCAAATTATTTTAAGTCAAAGGGTTGACTTAATGAGATCGAGATAACCAAAGTCCTATATCGTATGTTGTCACAATACAAGCATGCATCCTCTGACCGGAGACAGATGTGTTTCTATATGTCTGAGTATGTACATTTGGCATACCAATAGGTTGATGACCTAACCAAGGTCTATACACCGCCGCGCTGGTGTGCATATAAGGGCATATGAGTAATACTACAGGTTCACTACTGAACCGAAAGACATGAGCTCACTCATGAGATATCGGGAAGAATCAAATTCCGTGCACGGTCGTCTCGCTTTGGAAGCTTGACTGAATTTGTAAGTTTGATATATACTTTGGAAAGTGTATGATCAAGACTTAGGTATGATATATGCTTTTGGAAAGTATATGATCGATACTAACTCCCAATGATCAAATGAGAAACTTACTGATAAAACTCTGAAGTAGATAGTATAAAGCTGATCTAATACTTCGAGTTTATTCTGAGTCTTCCAGTATGCATGATGTACAGGTGTTGGGAAAACCTGAGGGTGATGTGATCATAAACGATTGTATAACCATGACGCTTCCATTCCTAGGGAGTGATGAAACGGTTCTGGATTTTAGTGACTCCTCTCAGTAGAGAATTAATCTGATCTTGGTCCAAATATTGGATATTGATCTGAATGTGATTCAGAGCATCTATGGGAGGCCCGAGATCTGGATTTGAGATATGATCTCAATATCCAAGTCACTATACGTGGAACAATACAATCGCCCTGTCCTTATCTCCAAGTATCTGCGGAAAAAGCGCATTATCCTTGAAAGAGTTCATGGATAATTTTATTGTTGATATGTGTATCCAAGCATCGAGAAAAGTGATGATTAAATGTGATTAATTATCATGGATAATATGAATTTGATTCATATTATAAGGAGAGTTATCTGAGATAATTAAATGTTTTAATTATCAAAGATATGAATAATGTGAATGTGATTCATGTTATTTGGGCATATGAGAAAAGGAGATCCAAGATGATTAAATGTGATTTAATTATCATGGATATGAATAATATGGATAACACTATCCATATTAATCATATATATTATAAATGTGATTTATAATATATATAAGAGAGAGACATATTGTGTTTTATATTTGTTGATTAATTGTTAATGTGAATGGGATTCATTGAATGACTAATTGAAAATATAATTGCATTTAGTTTTGAGTTGTGAATGAGATTCACATTTTTTCAATGGCTTGATTGATATTTTCCAAAAGGTAAATTGGAATTATTTTTTGTGAAAATATTATCGACAAGAGATCATGATATAATCATGAGATAATGAGATCTCATGAGATAATGAGATCTCATGAGATGATGGCTGCTGTCCCCTTATTTCAGGGGATTGGTTTAGTCTTCTCATTATCTCTTCTCTAGTCAAATGTGATTTAAATTGGAACTAATTATGTTGATTTATCAATATGAATTAATTCAAATTAAATCAATTGTTGTTGTGTTTTACCAACAACAATCCTAGCCTTTGAAAGGGACACAATCAATCTCATCCGTTGATTGTGTGTTGTCCATGGATTGGGATCCATGGACTCCCAAAACCCTACATAAGAAGAGGCATCCCTTGCTCTTCTACACACTTGAATTAATGAATGCTCTCTCTCTCTCTCTACACGCCCATTCTCTCTATCTCTCATGTGGCCGTCCACCATGGATGCCCTAGAGAGATCCTCCATCGCCGCAGCTTCGTCGTTATGCTACCCGATCATTTGCTCGTGGATCTCCGTCTACTTCGACGTGCCTTGTCCGTGAAGAAGACTCGTATCTCGTTTGTCGAGATCAGGAGATCCGTGGCTTGGATCATCAACATGGATTGCGAGGAGCACGCGATTCATCCCCGCGCTCGCAAGCATCTTCTCCGTCGGATCGGACTTGAGACAGGAGGTCTCTTTGTTTAGAGACTCGATCGCAACCACGCTTCAAGAGGTAATCCTATTACTTATTTGTGGTTTAGACTAAATGATCCTAGAAGTGTTCTTGGATCATGTGGTTTCATCACATAGAAAATTTTTAATTTCCGCTGCATCGAGCAACTAGTGCGACTAGTCGCTCTCGATCGCATTCGATTCGATCATCACGCTTCCGTGATGCGCTTGAGGATTTTTTTCCGTATCCTTCACTCCCCCACGGTCGATCCCCCCGACCGATCGACCCCTCCCCCCGCCCCGGTGCCAACCGACCTCCCCCCCCCCCCCCCCCACGTCAACGGGCCAAAGCCCTCTCCCCCCAGTTCTGATGCTTCCCTCCTTCCTCTGCACCCGGCTGCAGGCCCGTCGCAACCCTCCACCATTGCCGAGTTGCCGCTGCCTGCCACCAGATTCCGCATTGCCTCCTTCAATGTCTCCCTTCCGGCAACAAGAAAGCTCTAAGCCAAATTTTTTGGATGCAGATGTTGGCTCGAGACAAAGAGAGAAGATATGTTTTTTATTTAGATTAAATTTCAGCCGTTAGATCGCTAATTGGTTAGATTAACTCAATCATCTGGTTGAGTTAACGAAGTAAAGTAACAGAAGGTTATAAGTATAAGACGGCACACTTATTCAGGATCCTGAGCGTAATTCGCGATTATACAAGGTTATAAATGTTATTGCGAAATTACTCAGAGTTATGGGTGTAAAAATCCCAATTTTTTTCTAGGGCAATCTCGACGATATTAAGCAGCTGGAAAGAAGGATGCGTGTGCATCCACCTTGAAACAATATGTCCTGCAAGAAGATACTGTCCAGGTCTGACAAGTTCGGAGACAAAGCATGGGAATATTGATCTTCTGAAAAAGAACAGCAGCCGATGCAGAGTTATTGCTTCTTGCATGCTTTGGCCATGCTTGAGCAGGCTCCACCTTAAATGTGGTCACTGAGAAATCACGAGTCCGGATCTAGATCCGAACCCATCCAAATCTGATTCGGATCTTGATCTGATTGCACAATTATTTTTGAGATTTTTATCCAGCAGACCCTATAAATGTTTTAAAATGTCTCTACGACCTCTTGCACAACGTAATTACCCTGTAGACCCTTTAAATTATCCCAAGAATCCCACGAGCTTAAAACATATTACTCGGAAGGTTCATGGGGTAAGAGTTGGCAAGTTTACGGGATCGAGGGAGGAATTAGGTTGTTTCAAAGGTTGTGGAGGTGATTGGCAAAGTTTTTAGGGTCTGTCGGGTAAAAACCCAATATTTTTCAAATATAAACACGTATGAAAAAAACAACTTGATTATTTGCATCCTAAGGGCCTATTTGGTAGGGGAATACGGATCAGAATAAGCTCTTATTCTGCCTTATCCACTCCCTTATTCCTTTCTTCCCTTATTCCAGACTCATTTTCGAGACTTTACAAGACGAGGACTTATTCTGCCTAGTCCTTCTTGGGTTTGTAAAGAACAACGCACGGTATGGGTTCATGATGCTATATACGTGTATATTGTAATTAATAGCTAATCTGAAATTCATCGCAAAACGTAGGTTCATTTTAAAATTCGGATATTGATACATTACGAATATTGAACAATGCAAACCCATATCCTTAAATACAGATACGAATATGGAAAAACTAATCATGATTCAGTGACTGATATTTAGGAAATGGAAACGGATTATCCTACTATATATAGATGTCCTCTAACGCTTGCATTCAGTAGGATTGTGTTGGTAAAGTTGAAATTAATAGCTAATTAAATCAAAATTAATAAACTGCAAAGATAACAAAATAGACAAAGAAAATATAGCATTATACTAAATTTAATAAGTTGTGTAATAAATGATTAAATGATATATAAATCTATATTTTTCTTCTTTGAAAATGACTCGGTTGTAATATATTGAAAGTAATCGTATAACATATTTGGAGATACATGTACAAGTTGATGTGTGTATACACTATACGCACATAGATTCACCGATAGGAAAATATGTATCTGTATTCGTAAAAAATTATGTGATTATCTTCGACAAAATGCCCTCACGCAGGATCGAACTGCGGACCTTCAGTTTACAAGACTGACGCTCTACCACTGAGCTATAAAGGCTTTTGTTCGACTTCTTAATTATACAATAATATAATATGATCAACTAAAATTTTAACCTTAAAATGCAGAAAAGATATGTGTTATAGAAAATTTTAAAGGTTAGGAGGAATCCCCAGCTATTATTGCATGGTACCATAAATAATTGATGGCTTAGTATTATAACCTCGATCTTTTTTCTCTATAATTTTCGAAAACTTCCATTATGTTCAAGAAACAGAAATAAAAAGTGGTGGTCTCATGAGCATCACCGTTACTGCAACATATCTCGAACTTAGATTCTGCATGTTGAATGACAATTTGGATCGTCTGTTGTAGGGGTCACAGCCGTCCGATCGTCTCTCCTCAGCCTCGAGATGCGCATCCCCATCCTCGACATGCGCGCCCACTATCCACAGTCCTTTCTGAGAGTCGTCGGATCCGCATCCGACGGTTCTCATTCATTGCAGCAGGGACTGTAAAAGCCCTTTACAGCAGACGATCGGAGCCCGTTGAATGATCGATCTGCATTTCCGACGAGAGGTAGTATCATATGAGTCTGCTCGGATGAGGGGATATGAATAACGTGGGATTATAAATAAACCAGGTTTATTTGTCGTTTTTGTTCAATTAGTTTTTGAATAAGAAATAGATAATGGATAGTGTAAGGATGATGTAACCAATATTCTTGAATAACTTATACGGAGGATAAAATCCTTTTATCTGGCGAGGAGAGAACGATATACGGCATCCGAAGAGATCCTATACACACACCGGATCACAACAAATGGAAGCCCTTCTTCTCCGGTGGAAGAAAAAGAAACCAACACGCACAAGCTAGAGCCCACGCAACATCTGCATGCACTAAAAAAAGCCAATTTATTTGCCGTAGATCTTGCAATTAAATAAGAAAATAACGTTTGCATGATAATAATTCAATATGTATCAGACCAACAATGTTATCAAATTAATTGAGGGGCATATTAACCTTTGTATCCACTATGGGTATAAGACTCTGCTATATCTATCCAACACTTCACTATCCCACACTCCACTATTGCTTGCCTAATTACTCTCACCATGGCTGCAATTTCTCCCCTACTGGAGCATCTTAACACCATTGTTATAGTTAGCTTGCTGCTCGTGCATCAAGCCGGGGTTTCCGCCGCTAGCGTGGCGTTCCCGGCCATGTTCGTGTTCGGAGACTCCATCGTCGATCCGGGAAATAACAACGGCCTAGCCTCCCTCGCCAAGGCTAACTACTTCCCCCATGGTATAGACTTCCCGTACGGAGCCACCGGGAGGTTCTGCAACGGTCGGACGGCCGTCGATCATATAAGTAAGTTTATAACTAATGACAGCTTGCCTATCTCGATGTTTGAATATTGATAAGCGGATCTTGCTCGATATATACTTCAAACTATTTCAAACTATATCGACGTTTGTAAATGTTGAATTAAAAAGTAAAAGAACTGTAAATAATATGTATACAATGCTAAATATATACAAATATATTGAATGCACGCTACACGGTTACGCTGTATGTATCAGTTGATCTACACCAAGCTTTTATATATTAAACTAAAGTATAGGTATTTTTAGATACCAGCATGATACTTGGTATATCTCTATATATAGCCATTTAGAAACAAATATACATACCCAATCTTTGCAGAAATGAATAAAAAATAGTTATAAACATTATTCATTATTCTTTAAAAAAATATTATTCATTATAAAATTATCTCATGTATTCAAAAATTGCAACATGTGTAACATTTCTTACTATATTACTAGCTAACTGTTTATATAACAAGGAGTATGGGGTGGGTCTTTCCCGAGCTTTTAAAAGTCACCATTAGTTTAGTAAAATTATGTAACAATTTTGTGATGATCATAGTATTTGGTAAAAATATAGCATCCATATGTAATTAACATTTTAGTCTAATATAATAATATTTTCACAATTCTATCTTCATATACATGTTATGTTAATATATATTTATTATTAAATCTATTGCATAAGAAATTGTAAAACATATTAGCTTTTCTAAACTCGGGAAAAACCCGAAGTTTCTCGTATACAACAAACCAGTCATTGAACTTTATCTTTAAAATATATATCGACCGTTGTTAATTCTCACAATAATTAATGTATTTTTCTTTAAAATCAGTCATTTTGGTTCTTGACAAGTGAAGCAGTTGAGCTTCTAGAGGATCTAAAAAATTATGCATAGCAATGTTATGATTCCTATGTCTATGAATGTTGTATTTCAAAGGGTTAGATTTGTCATCCAAAAGAGATTAACGGCATAACTTGTTGCTCGTCTCCCATCAATTAATTTCTATATAATGACTATGTAGTCTTGAAATAATTAGTATACTTAAGTAAAAAAAAGAAGAAAGGTACCAGCTATAACAACGAAATATATTACCTGTTACGGATTTCAAAGTGTACTGTAGTATATTTAAAAATAAAAAATATAGATGTCAACAATTTTTTGAACGTTTCATCTTTATAATTCGATTTTGATCTAACACATGGATATGTATGAAATTACACAACTTTCCAGGGATACGTATGTAAAAACTCCGTAGTAAAATGGCACCTGCTAAAAAATAACGTGTTACCATTTCCTATTTCCGTTTATTAATTTCATGTAAATATACGTATGGCGTATGGGTCTTGTCGTGTACACGGACTTATAGTACATATATACAGGCGAGCTACTGGGGTTGGAGTTGATACCGGCGTTCAACAGTCCCATAGCTAGAGGGGAGGGGCTGCTCCGCGGAGTAAACTACGCGTCCTCCGGCGGAGGGATTCTCAACGACACCGGAGCATTTTTTGTAAGTACGCCGATTCCATGCTACTGGCATCTTGGAGAGGATCGTCCACTGTGAATGCCTTTGCGAGCCTCGCGATCGCGGTCACATTGAGCCGTGATCGCGGGAGTTGGCAATTGCCGACCCATGTGTATACAACAGGGTTTGCTTGGCCAGCACAGTAGACGATCCTCTTCGACTACCCCTACTTTCTTTTCAGAATCGTTGAAAAATGAATACGGATATTGATGTCATTTTTTGTCAGTAACAGATCGGTAGTTATTTTCCTTGGACCGTTGGACAGTACGAGCTTGCATTAGGGTTGGGTAACGGACCGGGTCGGGTCTGAGTTGGCTCGGCCCAAATACATTTAAGTATATGGGTTAATGGGTCGGACCTCCGCCTATTTTATTTTCAAATTTCAGGTCCAAGTCCAAACCCGACCTAAATAAAATGGGTCCGGTTCGGATTGGGCCGACCCTATTTAACAACTATGTACACCAATATCATGTGTTCCATTCTTTTTGCATTTATCTAGTTGTTTCTTATGAATGTGTGCATGTTTAAGACTTCAAGTACGCGAATCAATTCTTGATTCTCATATTAGTTGTATATTGGAAATAGAAATGTGGTCACAACGTCTTAAACCACTATTCAATATTCCATTACATATTCTGTTGCAGATGCGAGTACTATGACCCAATAAAGATTCGTTACTTACAATTGTACATGCTCTAACACTTGAGGACACATATTCTATTTTTGCATATTAATGTAATAATCATGCATATTAATGCAATATTATCCTTGATCCATGCTAATATATATGATTATTAACAGATCTAAGTATTTATTCCACACTCAATAGGATATGAGAGTTAGAACATGGTATTTGGAACGAACATGAATATACTGGATATAATTATATCGTATACGTCGGACTATTGTGCTTGCGGATCTGGACCTTCCCAGATTAGACATGGAAGAACTTTGAGGAAAGTACATAGATGGACATCGATGGATGGAAGTATTGTGTCTATAGGGCTCTCTATACTCCTTGATTTTTTGACTTCTTCAATAAAATTTTGACTATTGTTAAATTCCCAACTTACATTTTCGAAAAATTTTGAAAATCTTATTATATCATCTATTATTAAATGTTAACAAGGATACTCGTTCATTGCGAAATCAAGATTTACTGCATGAAATATGCAACAGGTATCATATCCTCTGCTATATAATTACCAACAATCATAGAACAACCTTTATGTGTTGTCTTTTTCATTACCTTCTGCTATAATTCTGATAGGATATATAGTAAATTGGGTTAAGCTAAAGTAATTGATGTAAAGCCTCAGATCCGTGTGTCCAGTGGAAGCATAACATGGCGATGTGTTACGTTGGATCCAAGCATGTTACAAGTAGACATGGACAAAATGCGGGCCGGATCGACCCATGGGACGAGCTGAATGGAACGAGATTCAACAATCTCTGTCCAAAGCCCGCCATGGGCCGACCCATGGTCCATTTCTTCCTTTTTCCATTTAATTTTTTAATGGTATTTAATTGTATAAATGATTTTATTAATACTATTTATACTTTATATAACTAATATAAGTAGTTTACATGTTACTTGACATGTAAGCTATTAAATTCTATTTAAAACTAGTGTCACATATGAAAAACTTGAAGTGTATCATGATAATACATGTACTATTCATCTTTTATATATATATATATATTATTTTTTGTGGGCCAGGTTGTGCCGGCCCATGCTCAAATCTGTTAGCCCAAGCACGGCCCATGAGCGGGTTGGACAGGCGGACCCCCTGCCCATTGGCCACGTTTAGTTACAAGTAGTATCATAGCCAATTTCATTCTAATTGTGGAAAGGCTATCCGAGAAGTAGAGGCAAACCTACATAGAGATAAGAGGAAAAAACTACCCAGAGCGTGCAACTGTCACTGTCAAATGGAATAAGTGTTGTCCACATTGCAACGAAGACATTACGAATACAAGTAGGAGAGGTTGTAATACCTCAACCCCCAAACATAGCCCTAACATCTAAAACTCGCAAATTGTAGGCGTG
The DNA here is from genome assembly GCA_037367405.1 of Ottelia alismoides. Lineage (NCBI taxonomy): Eukaryota > Viridiplantae > Streptophyta > Magnoliopsida > Alismatales > Hydrocharitaceae > Ottelia > Ottelia alismoides. Next base: position 509,969 of record JAZKJV010002696.1, read on the forward strand.
GGTTATAAGTGGTGAGTATTACTATATCACAACTTGTGCTTTTAGTATTTTGGGTGGTTGTCAACAAATTCAATCTACCTCGAGCCTAACAAATTGTCAGCAGCAGTTTTCCTTAATAGCATATCATAGACCTAAGCCTGAGGCATTACAATTGAATTGAAAGGCATCTACAAGGCCGTGGTTGGAAGCTGCGAGTTGATTTCATAATGCTTTTTTCCCAATTGGAGGGAGCCAATCCAACATTGTCTCAAGGACTTGGTGATGGGCTAAATTTGTGTTAGTTGTAGCATTTAGGCAACTTATTCGTCAAACAAAAGTTATAAGGTTCTCATCTTTACTTGGCGTCTTCCAAGGTCGTCGAATTTAGGGAGACATATTTCTCGAAACTTCCCTTTTAGTGCTTCTATCCGGAATACTAATCAACATGGCCTACATCAGTCAGTACACGAGTGCTAATCCTAAGTGAAAAAAACGAAGCAATAAGTTGCCAACCACGACTAGTTGGCGCGTTTTTTAGGTATTGCTAAAGGCACATAAAGTATTGAAGCCGGACACTATCAGATTAGCACCTCGATGTGCCAAGCAATACATCCCCCAACCAACACCTGTTGGGATCGTGGTATCTAAGCTTCTACCCAAGGCTCCAAGGGTGAATGTCCTCCCTTGACGCCGTCTATTTCACTTCATCAGTGCCAATTAATATTAAATCACTGCGACATAGACAAGTATCCAGTGGGAAGGGAGTCCGCTGAACTCAGATGTAAATACACATATCTGCATACCCCTTGATTATTCAAACAATGCTTAAGAAGCTCTCAAACTCACCGAGGCTCGCCTCATCCAATTTAAATCACTTTAACTCGCAAATGACCCATATCACTTATTTATCAACTTTGTTCTATTAATCCAAGCATTTATCGTATATTACAATGTCTTAAATGATTCTACATCTTTTTAGGTTCAATTTACCTCAGCATTTAGTTCCATATGGGTCCATAGTCCCAGATGATCGATCGACAAAACATGCATGATCGATCATTCTAAGATGGCATTGATCGATCAACCCAGTGATATGATCGATCATCATCTTGGACAATAGCAGGATTCGTCGACTATGACATCCATGAAGTTGCTCCGATTGTGAAACAAATCACACTCGCCTGTTCATGTTGTTACCCACATTAAAACTATTTTTTTACTTTCCCCATGCATCCATCTGTTCAACGGGAAAGCATGAGAATATGAAGCAAAATGTAATGGATTTCGACACAAAATCCGTCAAAACGCAGTTCCATCACTGCCTGCGTGTTCTAGACACTACACAAGACTCGTGATACGAAAATCATGAGGATCTGACAAGAAGAGAGGGGTAAAATCCGTACCTACGGGAACGTTCTCCCATGAGATTCCTTCACGAAAGAGATTTTCATGATGTTTCGCGGAGAACAAATGTGCCACGACGATCTTTGCCCTGTCCACTTCGAAACGACGTGCTCGTGCGTCTAATCGGTGATCAGAAATTCACCCAGATGAGGAAGGCCTGATGAGGTAGTGGTGGGCTCAGATGATGTCGTCTGACTAGCCCAGTTGGCTCAACCCCCTTCTTATATAGGCAACCATATTCAGATGCGTTTCCAGATCCAATAACGGTTGTTCGACCGCATTTTACGTGTATTTATCGCATACTGACTCTGATTTGACATTCTTGGACTCGTTAGAAAGGTCTCAACAAGCTCTACAAAATAATGTGGTCATTCATTTAATTTAGTTACTGGATCAGAGAAGAAACTTTGGAAATGATTGGGTCCTAAAACAACAGATCTTACAATATATAGGGATTTTTAATGCACGAAACTTAGAATCTTTGTAAATTACCTTCACGACCCTGTAAGCATCGTTATTATCTCCTTGTCCCTATAAAGTTGCTCCGTCTTAGACAACGAACCCCGTTGTTAATTTCACTTTCACTTGAGTCAATATCTTGGGTCAATCTAACCAGAGGCGAATTGGAAGGTGGATCTTTCACCTCCTCACCGCGTACTTCCTCTTCCTCTTCTCCCTCCTTTCTTCTTCTTCTTCCTTTTTATTTTTTCTCTCTTCACCCAATCTCCATCCATCTACCAAATCACCAAAATTTTTGCATTTTCACCAATAAACCATCCTTTGCGAGCATGGAAATAATTTTTTTTCCAAAAATTCAGGACGATTTGTTGAAATCTAATATTTGAGGCTGCTAAACAAATACTGGAGGCTGAGTTTTGTTGTCTCTGCCATGGGAGGCTCCACACCTTCAATCCCCTTCTGGAAGCGCCTCTAATGACACATGAGAGGGCTGGGAGGTCGAGGACGACACGAGGGAGGTCAGGGGCGATGTGGAGGCCTCGATGGGAGGTCGAGGACAACACGATGGTGGTGGGTCGACGGTTGGGGTGAAGGTAGGAGGGGTGTGGGCAGGGACATGGGGAGAGGAGGGGAGGGGCTAAGGATGAGTGGTGTTGGGGAGGGGAGGACGAGGGTGAGGGGTAGTTCTATTTGTAAATTTGCTAAAGTAAAAGTACAATTTAGAATTTTTTATGGAATATGTTTTATTTTAATGGCTAATTGATGTGAGTTAACCACACGATCTATCATGTAAGAGTTAACAAGTTTAGAGGTTTGAGGGGATAATAACAATGTTTACAAGGTTGAGAAGGTAAATTACAAAAACTTTAAAGCTCGTAAAGTAAAAATCTCATATATATATATATATATATATATATATATATATATATATATATGGGACTTATCCAATGAGCCCTGTGCCCATTTGAAATGAGATGAGCCCACTCATATTTTACCAACATATTCTATCATTTTGAGTTCAATGCTTATTTATTTACAGTTATTATATCATATTCTTACTATTAGTAACTATTTTCATATAAAGAAAAGCTTACATTCATAGGAAATGGTCATTAGTAAGAATAAAAACGACACTAGTAATACGAATAATCATACAATCATTACGTATGAATTTAATGTTTTCTTTGTATGAAAATAGTTACTAGTAGTAACAATATGATATAACAACTGTAAATAAATAGGCATTGAACTCAAAATGATATGAAATAATGGTAAAAAATGAGTGGGCTCATCCCATCTTAAATGGGCATAGGGCTCATTGGATAATTTCCCTATATATTGTCTGTTTGTTTTTTATACATGGTAAAGATAAATAGAATAAGCACTATATAAATTTGAGTTATTTTTAAATGCATTTCTTATTTTAGTCAATTTTAAGCATGTTTTCAATTTGTGAGTTCTGATTTTTAGATGGTTTACAATTGTACTCCTTCGAAATTCCGCAATTACAGTTACATCCATACATTTTTTTGACAGTTGGACCCCTGTACTCTTGAAAAAATCACAGTTATGCCCTTCTATCATTACACTTTTGTCCCTGTTTTACATTAGCAGAACTGTGATTTTTGTAAGAATATATGTGCACGTGTTATTGCAATAAAAAGTAGGAGCATAGATGTAGTTGTAGTTGCTGAATATCGGAGGGGCACAAGTGTAAAAAAACTCTTTTTGAAAAATAACAAATGATAAGTTAGGAATTAGATAATATCTAATTACGCTTGCGCCTATCATTTTTGTGCCAACTATGCTTGTACCTGTAAGTTAACGTCCATTTGGAAGGGGAATAGGCTACAACTAATCCAATAGTCATAACTGTTAATGACCCAGGAAAGTAGGAGTACACGTGTTATTAAAAAAATTAGAGCATAAGTTTATCTGGCAAAACTTGGAGGAGCACATATGCAAAAATCCTTTTTAAATAAGCAGACGTTGTGAATTTATGATCATCTGAATACAGATTTTGGATGTTCCACAGAAATATATATGAAGTAAATATATATTTTCATAATACGTTGTTTTAAATTTGTGCATTTTGAATTCATGAAATATTTATGGTTATTGATGGAAACGAGGAACAATTTTAATATATGAATTACCGTTGCAGTGGAGTAACAAAAGTCTTACCCTCATGGCCGTTCGGTTGGAGGTTACCCTCCAATTTGGACGGGTTATCCCTCTAAACCTAACATTCCTAACTTATTAGTGGGGTCCATTCCTTTCCCATCAAAAAAAATATATATTATACCATCATATCATCTAAAAATCATAAAATACTCAACTTCTACTCACTATTCCAAACTTCAATAGAATCACATCACAACAACTACCCACTTTTTCAAATTTCAATACAATCATACAATAATAACTATCAACTTTTTCAAATTTCAATACAATCACATCACACAAACCCTCTCAATCTTAACCCACCAACCAAACGAAATATCGCTCATATCGACGTACTTTTGTCAAGGAAATGCCTGAAAAAGGAGATATATCGGCATATTGATAGCAATATCGGTATCGTCTCGATATCGATATATCGCTGATATATCGCGATATTTCCTTCCATACTATTTACTGCTTAAACCAGAATCTCTTTTTTGTTTCATAGAAATAACATTTGAGGGCACGGTAAACAAACGGCTCCCAAAGGGCACTTAAATTGCTAAGACACCTCTGGAATATTTAAAATTCACGGAATTCCGATATGTCGTCGAAATATCATATCAATACGATATCGATATCGATATGGACTTCCATGGTAAGTAGAGAGATACCTTACCGTCCCACTGTATATCCTCATGTTTTTGTGATTGTGCATGTTGGTCAAATTCATTCACAACAACTTGTAGTCACAATGTATGGGCATCAATCTTATTTGCAGGGAGGAATATATCCCATGGATGCTCAAATTCAGAATTTCATGACAACAGTAAAAGAGCTTCGCATCCAGCTCAAAGAAGAGACTGAGGAGTTCATATCGTCGTCTCTCTTCTTCATCGAGATCGGAAACAATGACTTCTTATGCAACTACCTGATGCCATGCTCGACGAGGCGCATCGAATACTCTCCAGACGAATACATGAAGCTCCTAGCCCGAGAGTTCACAAGACAGCTGCAGGTTAAGTCCCTCGACACATAATCACCTATTGCGAAAACAAGAAACAGTAGACAAAGGTTAACAAAAGTCAAAGTTAGCCCTATTTAAACATCACCTTAATCTAAGTCAACCCTAATCAAAATCGTCGAGATATATCATCCTAGACTCAATACACAATACCGAATAATTCGAATATTTGTTGTCGTATTTTTCAATATAGAATATATAACAATGAATATTACTTACTGCAAAATTGTGGTTTGTTCTTTACGTCCCAAAGATGCCATATTTGCTGCTAAAGTTTAAGATGACAATGACTATCCATTGGCCTTTTACTTAAAAGTTTATGTAAACTATTGCTAATTAAGCAACCAAAAGGAGAAAAGTCGAGGATAGTTGTCTTTAATATGATTCGCTGCTGGCAATATAACAATGAATATGATAGTCGTAAAACATTTATTTTGAAAGATATGCCAACGAATATTATTTATTCATTATCATACCTATGTTGATTTGTTGGAATGACATCGCTTCCATACCACAAAATTTGGCTAGGACGACGAATAATTTAATATTTGTTGTCATATCTTCCAAACTTAAATTTGTAACAATGAATATGTCGTAAAGTTATTTTCGATTCTTTAAATTTGTAAAAATATATGATATTCGTTGCTATATTGCTAGCAACGAATCTTATGACAATTGTAATCTTATTGTCACTGTCACTGCTAAAATAAGAACGATTAGCACGCAATCTAACAAAAAAAACTCATCAGATAATCATCATTTTATATACTCGACCATTATAATTTGATATCATAATATGTAGCCATTAATATTCAATATTTGTGAAAGCACCTCACTTGTACACAAGTATGCTCGCATATCCTCATATTATTTCTATGCAATAAGCTTCCACGAAAAATCTAAATCAAAATGGAATGTTTATCGATGACTACAACAAAGTTTTTTTTTCATTATATTATCTGTTGTTATTATATAACAAAAAATATTGTTTATTCCAAAAAGATTCTTATACTTGAAATTAGCGACAAAAAGGTCGTTATATCACTGGTGATGATTCATATATATAGAAACTACCACAAAAATTGATATTACGCAACGAATAATTTGATTATTCATTGCAATATCTCCTAGTATTAAATATATAATAATGAACATTATCCCTTGCAACATCATATTTTATTCTTGTAGCCCGTAATAAATATTTTATTCATATAACAATATAGCATTACTTATTTGTTGATTTTTCATTAAAATATATACTAATCGTTATTAAATTAGTGCTAATTTAGCAATGATAGAAAAATACATAATTAATTGTCGCGTTATACGATTTGTTGCAACAATATAGTAACAAATACAATATCTCCATTGTAAAATTAAAAATCCAAGATTATTTTACAATAAATAATATTCTTTTTTTCCCACTAAACTGCATAAAATATAGGAAAGAAAAACAAAAATCCGATATTACTGTAGATTTTGATAATAAATGCAACCGAAGCCCACTGCTATATGCAACCTATATGTCTATTGGCGCTAAATTCTAGTGAAAAAACCATGCAATGCAACACAAACATTTGATATTTAGGAACAAACGATATACTGATCGATTTATGCGTTCACTTCATATACCCAGAAAGGATCCTCTGTTGTAATGGGTATTACAACAAAGGTGCTTTAATCTCCATATATTTTTTTTGCATTGGGATTTTGAAAATCCAACCTTATGGATTATATCTTCTACTAATGCTCCATACATCCTCAAATTTCACTAAAAACCGATTTCATTTGCTATTTTATCTTAATGGTCAATAATTCAGTTCTTTTGTAAATGGGATTTAAGTTGCTTTAATGTCAACAAGACTTTTGACCATTAAGATAAAATAGCAAATGACCTCAGATTTGAGCGAAACTTGTATGATACGCGGAACATTAGTAGATGATATAATCCATAAGGTTGGATTTTCAATATACAATTCGTAAAAAAATAAACAAATGGAAATTATAGCACCTCTACTGTAATACCCATTACAACAGAGGATCATTTTCCTCACATACATTCTATTGTAATAAACGTTCAGTACAAGTTTTAATATTCTCTAAGTTTTGCGTCAAAGAAATAAAAAATATTTTTATTTCTTCAAAGAAAGAAGTACCTATGAATTTTTTGACCGATCCACAAGATGGAAGATCCATACTCTGACCAGTAGATGTTTTAAATTTTGAATGAGGTGGAGGAAAACATACATGTGTTGATTTGACTGGAGTTCCTCCATTGATTGGTCTGATAAAATGTGATTTTATTGTGGGATGCGTTGCACTGAAAGCTACCTCAATTAAAGTTGCCAAACATGAGAAGACTTGTATTGACAATCAACATGTTTTCATCCCTTTCGGTTTTGATACCTTTGAGTTCTTGGCAGTTAAAGTGGTAGAGCTCTTTAAGAGCGTCCAAAAATTATGCATACCAATGTTACGATTTCCAAGTCTGTGGGTGTTGTGTTTCGAATAATTGGATTTACCATCCAGAAGTGATTGGCGGTGCAACTTGTTGCCCATCTCTCATTAGTCTCTCTGTAAAAGCGTTTTTTTAATGAATGTCGAATCGACAATCATTAAAAAAAATCTTTTTGCGTAATTACAACCCATCTTTATAATTACACAGCAAGGATTAACACATGATATTTTAGGAACTACATCACTGGGGAGCAAGAAAATTTATGGTTGCAGCTGCAGGGCCAGGAGGGTGCCTGCCATTCTCAATAGCAAGAGGCGACTCGGGCACCTGTGTGGAAGAAACAAATAATTTGATGCGTGCCTTCAACCTGGAGATGCGAGAACCGCTACGGGGCCTATTCAAGAACCTCAAAGGATCCAAACTTGTATATTACGACTCGTTTGCCCATATGCTGGACATCATCAACAACTTCGAAATCTACGGTATGTTTTCCGTGCCTCACACCCTGCTATCAGAGCAACTAGCTCTGTTTGGTTGGAGAATAGGCCCTGGAATAAGGGGTCATTTCTCCTCCCGACACGGTTCTCAGTGGTACGACTATTCCTCATTATTCCATCTTATTTCACTCTTATTCCTATCTTTATCCCACCTTACCTACCTTTATTTCACATTATTCTCCTTATTTCTATACTCCAGCCGAACAAAGAATAGACCCTTATTCTCCTTATTCCCCATCCTTATTACTGCTTGTTCCCGAACCGAACGCACCCTAAGAGTGTATCTTCTGTTGTAATTGCATTTATTTATTTTTGTGATTCAGATTTCCAAAATCTAACCTTATAGATCATATCTTTGACTAGTATTCCACATACCTTCCAGATTTTGCTCAAATCCATGTGCATTTGCTATTTTATCTTAATGCTCAAAGGGCCGGTTCTTTTTTAAGTGGGATTTAAGTTGCTTGAATGTTGACCGGACTTTTGATCATTAAGATAAAATAGTAAATGCCCTCGGATTTGAGCGAAATTGGAGGACATGTGGAACACTAGTGACGATATAATCTATAAGGTTGGATTTTGGAAATCAAAATCACAAAAAAAATGCAATTACAACACCTCTGTTATAATTCCGATTACATAAGAGGATCCATGCGCAACTAAATAAGGTTTTACATCAATGATGGACATGATATAAGTGGAACAAGAAGACACTATTGGTGCTCTAGCCATTGATAGATAAACTGCAACAGCGAAAATTCCATGCCTTGATACTATTTCATCTATAGTAACATACATTTTCTCTTATATTGCATGTTACGGAAATAAACGCATATCAAAGAAGCAAACACACAAGTACGAAACAATCACAGAGCACATGATGCATGAGGTTCACCTTTAATTGGGTTTCTTCTAAACACCAGTCGTGCATCCCTCTTATGTACGATTGTAAACAAACAGATATGGATATTGATATAAGTATTACCGTATTATTATCCGATATTAAATACGAGTAGGAATGCATATACAAAATAGTGGCGGATATTAAGAGTATATGTTACAATATCTGTTACAATATCTTTAAAAAACGGATAGAAATGTAATTACAGACGATTGCATATTAGAAGTACTCTACGTGTTGGCTTAATATGCATGGATTGGATAGAAATCGTGTGATATAGATATATTAAATGTGCTTATAAGCTTATATCTTACAAAATTATACAAAATATGGCGAAAGAAGGTATAAAATTATATTGTACACAGTTCAAAATAAACCTATAACTACATGTATACATGAAAATGGATATACGGATACTGATGTTTGCAGGTATCAAATTGATATCTATATTTCTATCCATTTTTAAATGAATAAGGATACATATTTTAAAATATGTATAAAATAAATACGGTGACGGGTCGGATACGAATATATCTGTATCCATTAGCATCCTTATCCTCATATAGGTGAATCTCTTTCAATGGGTGGATCCACAAGTACGTACACAAATGTGACATAAAAACTGAGGGTGTGTTTGGTATGTGGGTTTAGGTAGGTTAAACTGGTAGCAGGTAACTCATTTTTGGGTTTTGGTGTTTGGATAGAGGGTTAAACTGGGGGTGGGTTAGAAGTGGGTTTATCATGATATGATTGTATTGAAGTTTGAAAAAATGAGTAGTTATTGTGATGTGATTGTATTGGAGTTTGAAAAAGTGAGTACAAGTGGAGTAGTTTATAATTTTTAGATGATATGTTGGTAACTTGGTATAATATATTGTTTTTTATTGGAATAGATAGAATAAAATTAATTTATTTAATATATTAAAAAAGTGAAAATGCGGGACCCACTTGGAAAGAGAAAGAATGGGGTAAGAGGGGTAACCCCCCCCCCCCCCCAGGATTCAGGCATCTCAACATTCACGGTCCCAAATTAAACCTGCCAATATCATAACTTCCTTTTTTTTATCAAACTAGTCACACTACAACTAAATAGGTTTATAGTGACATTTTTTTAACGATCCATCACTACATCGTCAGTCGTTTAATATATAATAATGATATTATTTATTGCAAAATTATTTTTTATACTTGGAATAAGTGAAAAACATCATATACGCCGCTACATCATTAAAGTCGGCTCATATAGCAACACTTATGCGTAGCTATTTTTCGAAAATTTAACTAAAAAATCAGCGATGATGAGCTTTTTTTTGAGTAATTGCAATGGATAAGTGTTGTTATATGTACTATCTCTAAAAATAAAGATACAACAATAGATATGGTATTTGTCGTTAATTTCGAAGTATAAAAAATAGTTTCGCAAACAAATAACGTCGTCTTTATATATTCAACAACAACAGATGATATAGTGAAAGGATTTTACAAAAACCGTCATTGCTAACCCATTCTGTTGTAGCGCTGATACTCTAAACACGTACAGACTCTTTGTTCTTCTGGCACGCCTTGTAACATCATGGACACCCATTTAGATGGTCAACTGCACTTGTGCTGCTTTGTTTTTGGATTCAGATAAATATATTAACATCGAAACCTCGATCATCAGAACCAAACACGGATATGTAACAGAAGAACATTCAGTCATCTTTGGAAAAAAAATACCATCTGATGATTTGATTCGATCTGCTGTATGAACTGTTTTAGGGTTCAAGTATGCACACATCGCATGCTGTGGTGACGGCAGGGCGAACGGGAAGATGATATGCCTGCCGGGGCTGCAGTGCAGCAACAGATCGGAATACGTCTTCTGGGATCCATTCCATCCAACGGAGGCCGCCAATGCGATCTTAGCCAACAAGGCGTACCAGCTTCTGAAGGACAACTTCTAGGGTTCTTCCCCCCTTGAGCGACAAGAACTATTGTCGACTCCTGTGCATGTGGAGTGTTACATAACTAGATGGAGACTGCTGTCTACGATATTATTTAATAGTATTTTAGAAGGATTGATTTTGCAATCTAAAAAGGACTAGCGGCGCAGCTTGTTGTTCGTTTGTTTCCTATCACAATGTTTTGAAATGAACCATATTGTGGACGGTCATCGAAGATCCTGTCATAGTCGACAAGACATCTGCCAATCGTTCGTCCTGAAGGCCACTTCATCGTTAAAAAATATATATCATAATAAACTAGCAATATTAGATGAAAACTAATAAGGAAAAAATGTGGTTGCTCCTGCCCTTATTTTTCTTTTTATTTTTTTGAAAATATCATCATGTATATTCATCTATATATCCCTCTAATATATCGTTCGAATTTCGTCAGAAACAGCGACTCTTATGCCCTCCATCTAGAACATGTAATTTTAACGGTTTAAATATTCTTGCAATCGACCTATTCTAGATGGAGGACATATGAGTCTATGTTTCTGACGAAATTCGAATGACATATAGGGATATATAGATGAATATACATACTGATATTTTTGAAAAAAAATAAACAAAAAAACACGAAAATGAAGTGGGGGCAACCCCATTGAACCCAACTAATAAACACTCATGTAAACTTTTTTTGATTTTTTTGTACGCGTGCCCTTTATAGTTTCTGCAATTATAATCATCTCTATATTTTTTACGAAATTTACAATAATGCCTTTCTATTATTACATTTATACCTATATTTTACCTTGACGGAAGGGCAAAACTATGAATTCGTGAGAATACAGGTGTAAGCGTTAATGCAAAAACATAGGGGTATAACCATATTTGCATAATCTCTTATGAGCACAAGTGTAAAAAATCCAACTTTTTTTTATTGTGAGCAAAATTATCCTTCGAATTTACAAAACTACCTCGATGGACTTCTCCATTTAACGGAATACCCATAATCTCAATGAAAGGCTATATTTGTAAAATAGAGAAGCTTACAATGATTTTTTTTCAAGATAAGAAGTTTTCAACATAATCTCAAATCACCCTTTGTTGATTTCGATCAGAATTCACAAGCTTTAATGCTTTTTTTAGCAAGTTCTCTTCTCTTTCCACTAATAGAAAGGATGTTATAATTACACATGTATAAAAGAAGATGCTTAAATCAAGCTATCAAACATTTACTGTTATTTCAGTCACCAACCAATTTAACTCACGTAAGCAAATGCATTTTCATGGAGTTAACAATGTGTGCACTTTATTTTTATTTGTACTAATAAGAAGTTCATGAATGAAAATACATGTGTAGATTTCTATGGTATAAATCTCTCTTGCTTTTAGTTAACCCTTTGACCTCATTAGAAAGAGAGATAAATGCATTCTTCTTCTATACTCTTACTTTCTCTCCAAGTGTGCTCTTATGTATTTCCTATGTCGTGTGTACTAGAATAAAAAACAAACAAAACCTATGATGAGCGGATGAATGAATCACATGACGAACGAGCTGTAGTGCTTATGCCTCAATGGATGATAGCATGAGAAATACTGTCAGAGATAAACTCCCCGTACCAAGGTCAGAGGTCGGATCATTGAGAACACAAGCCACTTTATTTAATAGGAGCAAAGATGAAGTAATAAATGATAGGCCAAGGTTACAGTAAAGATTCCATAGTTGACTAGTAAATAAATAGTGTCTAATCTTATTTTAATATGGCACCACTACGACTCTTCTCATCACAACATGCTTATAGTTGCGAATACATAAAAGACCACAATCAATGGTCAACCATCAAAGAAATGTAGATACGGGACAATGCGAATATATCTTGCCACTAAAAGCTACTAACGAGACACTATTTGCAATTTTCATGCCTCCATACATATAATCACTCTTCTTTGTGATTTCTACAATCTCAGATAAGCTTTATTGACAACTTAACATGTTGTTCTCTTGCTACTAGCCGAAAAGGGTGAAGTGAGTATGGGGGCATGTATGTTGAGAGATGTTTAAATGAATCAACATTCATTTAGTGTTGGTTTAATAACATTTACAATACTCAATCTCATTTTTTCACCCATGCAAGCATATGTATCTCTAACATATTAATTAATGAGATATGTATTTTATTAGTTTTTGTGCTTATAAATATTTGATATTAGTGAATGAATATATACGTGCAGAATTTCAGACTCGCTAAAATGTTGAAAACTCGAATCTCGATGGTCTATGTTTCTCTTGCTTTCATAACCTTTTGACCTCGATAAAAAGAATTGTTCTTCTCCGTTCTATTACTTTTTCATCCAGTCACATTCTTTCACATTTCCTCTTTTTTATTTTAACATGGCACAATTGCAACTATAAAAAAGAAGAGGCATGATTGAATTTTAATTAAGGTGGAGTTTCTCATATAAATGTATAAGCTAGCAACAATCAAGATTTATGGTTAAGAGTTAACCCCCAAAGTATCATTCTCTTATGTGTATCCTCCGTCATACCACTATCTCATTAAAATTCTACATAAAATCAAGTAAGTAAAATATTAACTTCACCCCAAAACTATTAATACTAACCCATGCCGTATATGATGCTCAGCACAACACAATGCGTATGCTTGATGATGATCTCATGACCTGTATGCATAGATTTCTTATTGTATAAAGAAGGACCCACAACATCAAAACCATATCTGAAATGATATAACATAATTTTTTGATAAATAAAAAATCGCTTTCAACAAAATTGAAGATGATGAATATAATTTAACAAAACTGATTAATTCATCCTACCAAAATTTCTAAAATATGAAGCGGATCACATTCATTTACATACTTTACTTTATCTAGATAGAGGATTGTGATTACCATATATTTTAATTCATTTATTGTAATTCATAAGGACTACCCTTAATAATCTCATCAATTACTACCTCTAGTTGCTCTCCATTCCCCACTCCACCTTCCACCCTTCATTTCGCTCCTTCCACAACTTTCGACTTCCTTCAGTTTCAAAACCTCCGCAGATCTCTAGTTGTGCCACCTCCATTTCTCCTTCAGCAACGTCGAGCTCCATATCGGGCTTCCCCATTTCCCTCAATTCCCATGGATAACGAAGAACAGGCCCTCAAGGAGGAGCCGAAACCCCCCACCGGCGGTGGCGGATGGGGCGGGTGGGGATTCTCGTCTTTCTCCCTGCTCGCCGATCTCCAGAAGGCCGCCGAGGAGATCTCTCGCAACGTGAGGATCCGGAAAACACCAATTTGTGCACATTTGAGACGACAGTGGGCATTCACCTGATCTTGATGGCATTCTTGTGGATTCCAGGCTGTGGAGGCCGCAAAGAGTGCGGCGAAGGGGATATCCGAATTGCAAATTGAGGAGTCGGAGTCGGAGACAGCGGAGGAGGGCGGGAATAGTAAGCAGGAGGAGGAGGAGGAGGAGGAGAAGTTGGCAGAGGATGACGATAACAGGAAGAGGAAGGCCGCACTTGATAGGTTGGAGAAGGCCAGCGAGGATACGCTGCTTGGTCAGGTAAAAATATGGATTGTTGAACTGGATGCACTTGATTTCTATCAGAGCGCTTGCTTTTGTGCATTTCTCAGTTGTATTTTTTTGTTGGCTCATTTTTTGGGTGCATTGCATTAGGAGTTGCTGTTCGTCTTGTCTGTTTGATTTTGATCCAACTGCTAGAAGTTAAGTATGTCTGCAGCTTGAAAATGGTTATTTAGCTGCCACAATGTTGAGTAATCCGCTGCAATTGAATGACGAGTTTATATCCGTTCTATTAAGGTGATTTGTGGTCCAGGAAGGAGTTGCAAGACATGCAAAGAGTAGTAGTTAGGATAGATTGAACTGGAGCGATTCTGGAGAGAAAATGAATACGAGTTGGATTAGGATCCTACTGCTTTGGATGCAACTTGCCTTTTCTGCATGATCGCTCTAGATGTCAATTTTTCTCGTATTCAGCACTGTAAGTTGTCTTAATATATCATTTGTTTTGGGCGTTTTCCCATCCTTTAGAATTTATTACCTCAATAAAGGGTCTTGTGCTCAAAAAGGTACAACAACAATGTCTTTTCCTACAATTAAGTAAGGCCGCCTATATGGATTTTTTGCTTTCATTCATATCTATTTTGGGTCATTCTCGAGCTTAAATCCAAATAACTAAGATCCCTTCGGATAGTCTCATTCCAACACTTCTTGGGCTTTCCATGTCCTCTCTTAACTAGCTCAACACCTCAAATTTCACATCTTCTAAGGGGTGCATCAGCCGACCTCTTTTGCAAATGACGAAACCATCTTAAGCAGTTTTCTTTCATCTTATCTTCTACCGGAGCTACATCAACTCTCCTTCTGATCGCATTATTCCGAATCTGATCTTTTCGTGTATGACCACACACCCACCTTAGCATTTTCATTTCTGCTAATGCCATTCTCTGCACATGTCTATGGTTTACATGCCAACATTTTGATCCATAGAGCATAACATGTCTCACAGATGGTTTATAATACTTTTCTTTGACTTTCAAAATGATTTTCTTATCACATAGAACAATAGAGGCTCCTCCCCACTTCAGCCAACTTGCATTTATTATATGAGTAACAACTCCATCATTTTCCCCATCATATTGCAAAATAGATCCCAAGTATCTAAAAGAATCTTTCTTCTGAATGTTATCATCTCCAATCTTCACATCGAGTCCTTTACTGTTGTTTCCATCAAATGCACACTCCATATATTCAGTCTTGGCCCTACTTATACCGAATCCTTTAGTCTCTAAAGCATATCTCCAAACCTCCACCTTCTTATTTACATTATCGACGAACATCATACATTAAGGTATCTCATCTTGAATGTGACTAGTCAACTCATTCATAATCAAAGTAAAAATGAATGGACTCAAAGTCGAACCTTGATGCAGACCAGTAATGATATTAAAATAGTCAGTCTTCCCATATCGGATCCTTACACAAGATGAAGATCCATCATACATATACTTTATAACGTTAATGTATAGGATACAAGGTTGTAGAAGTCGGTACTCGCCGTACTCAGTCGGTCGGGTCACTGACTAAGGAATAACCGACAGTTGGGAGACTAATCGGATCTAGTCGGGCATTCGACGGTTTTGAATTTTTTAATTATTTTAAATATATAAACCATTTTTTAATACATATACCCTCATATATATGCATACAAATCGATTACAATTACAAATTCTAGATCTTATAAAATTACAAATCTATTCATAAACGAATAAATATGTGCACGAAACTTGAATTGTACCAAAATATATAAAATTTCATAAAAAACATACTGAACTTAAATACATATCGAACTGAATAAATTTCATAAATAAATGCTAATTTTTTGATGAAAATAAAAGCTAAATATATGCGCATATCTATGCATAAAAGTTTATAAATACATCCTGAACTGAATAAACTCAGCTATAAACATTATATATTGTATCGAAATATCTGCACGAAGTTTGAATATATACTTTAAATCACATTTCATATTGTGGAAAAAGCTAAACAACCATGATTGCTGAATAAACTTAACTGCAAGTCTACAATAACAACATATTGTAATAAAAAATATGCACGAAGCTTGAAGTCGAAAATAAATTACCCAGTTAGGGCGAGAACTGAGAGGAGTGAAGGAGCTTCTCGCGGTGGTCAGTGAGGCATTAGAGGATTGGAGCATCAACAGGATGGATCGTTAGGTGTTGGCGGCGTTCGACTATAGAGTTGGCAGGGCTCGGCCGAGTTGCAACAGCAGGTCGAGGACCCGAGACGATGGGGGTGGGGGTTTTGGGAGCTTGCGTGACTTATGTGGGGGGCTTCATGTCAAACAATAAGCTCCTTTAAGTGAAAATGGGCGGCCCAAATGCGGACTGCAGAAGGCTCTGGGCCTGGCATGTACCTTTACGAGTAATGATATTTCTTTGGCTCTGTAGAAGAGGCCGGCTCTTGACTTGGGATCAGGCTCCATGTTTCTTCACAAATACCAACTCCTCGTGCTCACAGTGACTTATGGAGGTGGAGGATATGGATCAGGTGCAGGAGCTCTATAGAGACTTGGTCCCTCTTCAGGAATCGGGCGGTGCATTGCGACAATATGCCCGCTTCTGGGATTCCATTGCGGAGAATTGGCGGGATACTGAAAGGGAAGGGTCTGGGCGCTTAGCGGTCCTCTGGGCAATTTGGATCGCTAGGAATGGAGTGGTGTTCCGTAGGGACAAAATGTACGGTAAGAAAGTAATGGCGCATGCTAAGTGCTCGCTGAGGGCTGTGTGATGTAATTTATTCTTATTTCCTATCGCCATATAAAGCCTGCTTGTAATCATGTTTTCAATGTGATAAATGGTGAAGTTTTTGGGCACACACCTATACGGTTGAGGCCTATTTTTCTCTCAAAAAAAGAAAATGGGTAATCGGGTCGGGTTAGGGGTCTGTACCCATTCGACTCCGGCAAAATTTCCAAGTAAAAATCGGTTGATTAATCCGATTGTTCATCCGTTTAATCAAGTGCACCGACTAGGTCAACTAGGCCTAGTCTAGTCGGCTACCCCCCCGACTCGACTAATCGGGTCGACTAGTCGGCCCAGTCGATCAACTTTTACAATAGTGATAGGATATATACTTGTCTCTTCACCAAAACTCTCCACAATATCTCCCTTTGGACTGAATCATAAGCCTTCTCTAAATCAATAAAAATAATATGCATGTTCTTTTTTGCTCTATAAATTTCCATTATTCTCCTTGTTGGAAAAGAAAAGAGCACACCCATGTGTTTAGTACCACATGGGGGAGCGGCCACTATTGGGTCTGTCCGTGGGCTATATAAGGAGCCCCACACCCCCTGTACTCATTGAGAACTTCAATAGAAGAAACGCCCAATTCAGGGGCTTCTCCCGTGGTTTCATCCCGCTCCTCTCGGAGTAGGGTTCCACGTTAAATCCCGTTGTTCTTTGATGTTTATCTTTATTCCATGTTTTTGCTTCCGCATTTTGTTTTTCTACATGGTATCAGAGCGGGTTGATTCTCGAGGAATTTAAGTTCTTTAAAAAAAATTATTTTTGAGATTCGTTCACGGAGTTCATGTTCGGCAAGTTTTTTTTTGGTTCTTTGAAACCCTAATGTTATTCAGATGGTCGCCGAGTCCAATTCCAACATGGCATCCAACTTTGCTTCTTCACAAGAATGCTCGTTCTTCAAAGAATTCTGCCAGGGACTTGTTTTGCTCAAGATCCGATGCTCGTATTTCAGATCTGCTCTTCGATGGTGTTCTTCAAGCGTGTGAAAGCGTAGGCGGCACTTCCTCACATGAAGACATCTATGCTTCCAGGAGATTGGCTCTCCCCATCGGGAGCCCCAAAGAAAGAAAGTGACGGCAACTTAACAGGACAATCAAAGTCCCCCAAGGGATCAGAATTTTTTTTTGGTCAGAGCGTCCCTTGTACACCTTCCAGGCACGGTGTACCCTACGTGAGGCCTCCTTCTCCAGGCGGCTCAACATCGTACTTCTCTCCTCGCGCCCTCCTCCCAGAGGCATTCCGCACCTACAGGCGATGCCGCTCAGCGGCAGCGGCAGCCGGAGACCCAAGCGCGCCCTCGCCTCGCCCTCGACATCGCCCTCGGCCTGCCCCGACTTCGCCCGTGCCTCCTCCAGTCACGCGCCTCGTGCCCTGCCTCCTCCAGTGACGCGCCGGCAGCCGGAAGCCTCTCGCGCAACCCCTTCTCGGACCTCGCGCAGGCGGCGCGAGATCCCGCTCCTCCATCTCGGCGGCGGCGGCACCATTGCTGGACAAAACCCACTGCGGGGCGCCTTTCCATGAAGGGTTCCACGCATGGAACCCTAATAAAATAGCACGAGCGGGCTCTCCCTTTAGCCTTGATGGGTCCTTTTTATTATACTAAAAAATTGTTGTAAGCGGGCCCTGCTTAGGCCGAATATTAAAAAAAACAGAGAGAGAAAGAAAGGGAGCGGCTCTAGATTAAAAAAAAGGAAGGGGCTGATTTGTTAAAAAAAAGAAAAAAAAGAAGAAAAAAAGAGAGAAAAAGAGGCGCGTACAAGAAAAAGCCGTATGCAAATTTTGAAAAAAAAGAGAAAAGCCGTACAAAAAAAAAGAGGGAACGGCTAAGCAAAAAAAAAGGAAAAGGAAAAGGAAAAGAAAATTATGCAACAAAAAAAATGAAGCAAAAAAAAATGCATGTTTTGATTTCTCCCAACTTGATGTTTCATGATCTTTATTCTATCAAGTATGTGAGAAAGGGGGAGTAAAAGCCATATGCATCCTACATCATTGACTGACAGACCAAACACTCCGGATTTCACAGAATATCAAGCCATCTTCACTGTCCATCGATCTTCGTCGTGGTGTCTCTATCCTCGACATCGACTCCGCACTGGATTTGTTTTCTTCAAGGCACGACGGAGACAAAGTCCGGTGACCCGCAGGCACGACTGAGACAGAGATCCGGTGACCATGCAGGCACAACAGAGATAGTCCGGTGACCTTCCAGGCACGACAGAGATACGTTCCGGTGACCTGATATACCCGTCAGCAAGCGGGTTTGTCTACCAGTTGCGGATACATACGTTTATTGTGGTGATTTCAAGTGAAGATGTAATGATGTATATTTTTCTTTATTATTGCAAGTTGCAGCTGTCCCAGCTACCAACTTGAGGGGGAGTGTTGGAAAAGAAAAGAGCACACCCATGTGTTTAGTACCACATGGGGGAGCGGTCACTATTGGGTCTGTCCATTGGGCTATATAAGGAGCCCCACACCCCCTGTACTCATTGAGAACTTCAATAGAAGAAACGCCCAATTCAGGGGCTTCTCCCGTGGTTTTATCCCGCTCCTCTCGGAGTAGGGTTCCACGTTAAATCTCGTTGTTCTTTGATGTTTATCTTTATTCCATGTTTTTGCTTCCGTATTTTGTTTTTCTACACTCCTTAACAAGTGGATAGCTTCAATAGTTGAGCGACCTGACATGAATCCGAATTGACCTCCTCTACTTCATTTCTGTGTATCCGTCTATAGCTTGTATGATTCAAGTAACATTCACTACCGACAAGATCTCCCAAAGTAATCTCTTTATTCCCTTCCCCAACGAAAAGCTTATGGAAATACCTGCTCCATCTTGTCTCTCTGTCCTTTTAAGTAACACATACATGTCCTTCATCCTTGATGCATATCACTTGAGAAAGATCTTTGATCTTTCTTTTGGCCATCGTCCGAGTCATGCTTTTTTTACAAAATTTCATAAGCTTTCGACTTGGCTTCACTTACATCCTTCTTTGCTTCCTTCTTCGCAATTTTGTAGTTTGTGATATTTTCCTCTGGTCTACCCTTATACATAGCTTTGAAGCAAGCTCTTTTAATTTTAAGCTTCTCTTGAACCCCTTCACTCCACCACCAAGTGATGCAGTAGGGAATTAATAAATAAGGTTTTATTTAATTGTTGTCCATTAGTTAGAGTCAAATTATTGTTACGCTTTATTGAGTCCGCGCAATTTTATTTTAAATAAAGGGATTGCGTGTGATTTCGAATTAAATGGATAGTCGGTTGTATTAGGTAGAAAGTCGGTTAGAGATATTTAGGGTCAATTAGGATAACTTAGATTTAAATTTTGAATTTTCTTTCTATTTTTGTAATCCCATCCCTCCTATATAAAGGGGTGGTAGTCTCTTGTTTTAAGGGAGTCAAGTTGAATCAAAATTGAGATTTATCTCTCTCGTCCCTCTCCTCCCCCACACGCTCTCCGCACTTCTTCTTCCCAAATCCCTCGCATCCGACGAGCCTTCTCTCCCCTCCCCTCCAATTTCTTCTCTACCAAATACTTTTCACCATTCAAAATTATATTTTTGTCATCGTAATTTTTTCATTTGCATCAATTGATATCAGAGCATGGCAATTAGATCGTCCTTACAATATGACGATCCCTCCCGTCGTTCGCACGAACAAAAATCCAAAGGATCTCGCTCCAACGATCGTACAAGGCGTGCTGAGGTTAGAATTTTTTTCTGATATGCTCCAAGTGTGTGCGTATATGCAAGATTTGGCGACACAAATGCGTGAACCGCGGAATGTTGAAGCATTGACGTAACAATCAGCGAAAAACTTCGCCAAAAATGCCGCAAAGGCAGCTGTTTAGGCCGCTGCAGATCAACCATCGTCGATGAAATCAACTCCAACGACGTCCCCAATGACACCCCCAGCCCCATTGCAACCCCTCCTCGCCTCTCCCGTACCCTCGGCGGCCTAACCGACGCCGCCACTCCCTCCTGCTACCGTCCAGCATCATCAAATCCCCCCGCCAACGTTGTCCCTCGCCTGCATCGCCGCCCCTACAACCCTGCTGCAAGCCCCTCCCACCCTCCAAACAGTACCATTGCCACCACCCCCACCCGCTGCCCCCGCACCTTCGATGCAACTCCCAGTGCCACTGCTGCCCACTGTCCCCTCCCCTCCTCCCACACCACTGGCCCCCTTCCCCCTTCCTCCAGTGCCTCCCCCAACCCCCTACCTCCTCCCTGTGCCGCCATCCCAGACCCCCAACAACCTTGCCTACAGAATTTCCCCCGCCCCTGCATTTTCAGAAGACCCACCAGCCCCATCGCCCTCTCCCGCCACCCCCACCCTCCTGCGGATTCCTTCAACCCCGCACCACTGCGCACGCCTTTTCCCACCCCTTGTGCCACCACCCTTCCCCTCCCTACCTGCTGCTACCACCTCCATCTCATCCCTATGCCGCCACCACTCCCACTCGTCCCAGCCCCCTCACAGCACCTCCTTGCTGCCATCGCACCTTCAACGACCACGCAAGCCTTGCGCCACCACCTCCTAAGCATGAGCCAACCTCCTGCCTTGCTCCTTCCAATCCCGAACCGTCGCCTCCGCTGCCGTTGGTGGAAGAAAGGGAAAACCCTAGCAACAGATGGGCACCTCTCTCCAATAAAACTCGAGTCCCACAAAAATAGGGATCTAGGGCTAATTTGCTGCATTTACAAGGAGGTTCTTCCTCCTAAAACTTTTTATCTAAAGGCCAAATTGAAGAACTTATTCTATGATTTCTCTTTAAGTAAAGGGGTAAGAAAATTGCAGGGATGCCCTCCAATTGAAAAGAGCTATAAACGTAATGCTGAATTAAGGAAGAAAGGTTACACAATTGGTGCAAATTATTCAATGAGTTTGGAAGAATTCTCCGACACCGCACCTGAAGATCAAGCAATTCGTCGGGAGACGAATTTTTTCACGCAGAGGAGAACTGATGTAACGTCAAATTAATAAATAGGGTTTTCTTTAATCTTTGTCCGTTAATTAGAGTCAGATTATTGTTATGTTTTATTTAGTCCGCGCAATTTTATTTTAAATTAAGGGATCAAGAGTCTAGTTGAATCAAAATTGAGATTGATCTCTCTCGTTTCTCCTCCCCCACACGCTTTCCGCACTTCCTCTTTCCCAAATCCCTCGCATTCGGCGAGCCTTCTCTCCTCTCCCCTCCAATGTCTTCTCTACCAAATATTTTCCACCATAAAAAAATATTTTTTTATCATCGCAAATTTTTTATTTGCATTACGACAATAGTGGATCAAGGAGATGTGAATACACGGTTTTTCCATGCGGTGGCAAATGGACGAAGGCGAAGGAACTACATCCGCTCGTTGGAGGTGAAGGGGGTGACTGTTGAGGGGAATAAGGAGGTTGGGGCGGTGTTGAGATCGCGTTTTTGGAGTTTCAGCCGGCGGCGGGACCATGAGGGCTTGGGGTGGCAGGGGAAAGGCGTGGCTACGGTTTCGGAAGGCTCGGCGGACACCTTGATCAAAACGTTTACAGAGGAGGAGGTGAAGAGGGAAGTTTGGTCGCTCAATGCTGAAGGGGCACCTGGTCCGGATGGCTTCTCGGTACGCTTCTCTAGGGAGTTTTAAAGATGCTAAAAGGGGATATCATGGAGGTGGTGGTGGAGTTTTGTGATGGAAACCATGGTTTTGAAAGGCTGAATAGGGCGATGATATGCTTGTTACCAAAGAAGAACATTTCGACAAGGGTGGAAGACTTTCGTCCCTTTGCGCTGTCAAATGCGATCTATCTCATCATCACAAAGGTTTTGGCTAACAAATTGAGAGGGGTACTACATCAGATTATATGTCCGGAACAATCGGTTTTTGTCCCGGGGCACGCTTTGGCGGATGTTCTGGTCGCGTCTTCGGAGGTAGGGACAGATTGGAAGCGATCGAATTCAAAGGGGGTAATTTGGAAGGTGGACTTCTCCAAAGCATATGATTGCGTGGACTGGAGATTCCTGTGGATTTCCTTGCAGAAGCGAGGTTTTCCAGCTCAGTGGATCACATGGATTATGCGGTGCATTACGATGACCTCGCCAGCGGTACTGGTCAATGGACGCCTGGAGGGGGGTTTCTTCCAACCACAGAGAGGCATCAGGCAGGGATGTCCGTTGGCACCACTATTGTTCGTGATCGTGGCGGATGCATTGGCAATTATGATGAGGTTGGCGACGTCTGAGAGGTAGTGGTCAGGATACGTGAGAGGGGACATCTCAATTCCGTTGTTACAATATGCTGATGACACTGTTATCTTCATGGGGTCGGAGGAGGAGGGCATCCGTAGGGTAGGGAGAGTGATGGAAATATTTGGAGACATTTCAGTTCTCGAAATAAATCGGGAAACACCCATGGTGGTCACGATCGGATTTACAGGCGTGGAAGCGGGGGTGGTTGTGGAGGCACTTCGGTGTCCGCTTGCGACGTTGCCAATTCTTTACTTGGGACTGCCTTTGATGGTGAGCAAGGGGAAGGTGCGAGATTGGAGGCCCATGGTGGAACGGATACATGGAAGATTGGTAGGGTGGAAGGCAAAGTTATTGTCTAAGGAACTTCTAATTAAGCATGTTTTCTCGGCGATACCGATTTTCTTCTTCTCTACGCAGATAATGCCCGCAAGGATTAGATGCGAGGTTGAGGTTATCCTGAAATTCTTCTGGTCAGACGGGAGGCAGGCACATGGTGGTTGTCACTTGATTGGGTGGGACATAATTATAGCTTAGAAAAAAGGTGGGTTGGGCGTCATGAAACTGGAGGAGATGAATAAGGCGCTCTTGGCCAAATGGGTGCTGCGAATATGGGTGAGCTCCGACAATTTGGTTTGCAGGTTAGTAAGACAAATATATGGGGTGTCAATGTCATTGGAGGTCGAGATGGGACATATCCCTTCACCGTTATGGCGAGGTAAGGTGAATGTTCTGCCGGAGATGTCGTGCAAAATGAAACCTCGCAGGGGAAATGGTGAAGGTTTCCGCTTCTGACTGGATGACTGGATGGGGGAGTGGGCCTTGGCTGTGCGGTATTTGTGGCTAGTACATCGGACGGTGAATAAGGAGGTGCTGGTTGGGGAGGTTTGGAGGGAAGGGACGTGGTCTCCGAATTTTGTGGCAGAGCTTTTAGACCAGAGAGTGGAGGAGTTCATGGAGATGCAGGCTGCTCTGGCTCATGATCAGACACCTTCGGTGGATAGGGATCATTTTTTGTGGGATGATGGCAGATTCTCCGTTAAGAAAGCTTATATCCACTTCAACGAGGTGGGGGAAGGGGTCGATGAAGAGGAGGGCATGGATATTAAGATGGTTTGGAGAAGTAAGGTATCGGCTAGGATCAAGATCTTCCTATGGATTTTCAGACTTCGAAGGACTCTCACAAAGAAGCGGCATGGGAGAATTTTGGGTGGGGAAGATAGTTCTTGCGACAGGTGTGGCTTGGCGATGAAGACTTGGACCACCTGTTCTTCTCGTACCCGTTTTCTGCGGAGGTGTGGAGGAGGACTGACATTCATTGGCTTCTTCCTCGGGATTTCTTTGATTTTTTGCGAACAATGCGAAATGTGTGCGGAAATAGCCGTGAGGATTATGCTCTTCCATTTGCAGTGATCTGGGCCATTTGATGCATGCGGAACGGTGTAATTTCTGGTGGGAATGTCTTCATTTCTGAAAATGTGTTCGAACATTGTAAGGCGTTGTGTAAAGTTTGGGATGCGTAGCAACAGGAACATGTAATATAATCCTCTTTCTCTTTTTTCCTTTTTTAATAATAAATAAGAGGTGGATCCTATCATGAGAAGCCACCCGCACGTTTACTAAAAAAAAAATCAACCAAGCCTCCTTTTGGCCTGGAACTCCTTTCTTAGACTCGCCTATTGACTATCCTTCGGATACAAGATACTACTGCCTCGCACATCTCGTTTGCTCTTCCGTTACAATCAGAAGATAAGTCTTCTAAAACCTTCTCATTGAAGCTTGATTACTTCAATTGAAGATTCCGCCACTTAGTTCTATATTTTGATGGGGCGGGCACCACCGAGTGCTTCCCCCTACCTTGCAGATTTCAAAAAAAAAAGATTCCGCCATTTAGTTCTACTGATTCCTCTTCTTTGCCAATTCATCACTGAATAGCAAGCGATGTTGACATATCAAGTTCTCTCGTAGGATTACTTTCAAGTCTCTGCAACATAACCGATCGCTTCTCATCATCGCAAAGTAATCTTTCTATGTTTTAGTTACTTGTTAAACAAATAAGCAGTAGAGCCCTATAGCAATCAATAAATTAATATCCCGATACAAAAACAAATGTATGTTCCTTTAGAGCCCTATAACATGCAGTAAATTAATATTCCCATACGAAAACAAATGTAAGAAAAATGGGAGAAGAATAAAGAAATCTTTTTTTAATTGAAATATGCTCGTTCATTCCTACTACTTAATTTATCATAATTCTTAATTTCTTTTTATTATATCTTCTCAGAGTTCATTCTCCGGAGATTTTTTTCAATCATTGTTGCATATTATATATAATACTTATACTTAATAAGGTAATCTCTTTTATTTGATATCTTATTGGAAATAATGTAAAGACAATTTTTATTTGATATAGCTATTTGTATGTTCTGATACAAAAACAAATGTATGTTTTGTTGGATGAGTGTAGTTCTCAATTAGTTTATGAAAAATTAGTGCAACAGTCATTCTTAGGTTATCTGAAGTGGCATGATTTTTCTAAAAAAGAGAAATCATGGACTCTTGAGAAAGTTTTATCAGATTAGTTTCATCTTTCAGATTATCAAAAGTAACCCCTGTTTGATAAACCGAAGAAAAAGAATTCTTGCATCTAGGTTAGTCAGGCCATGCAGAGAAGGAATTAAACATCCCTATCTATCAACCACTGTATGAAATGCAAGAATGAGAATCAATTCATTTGGATTCTACATTGTAACCTTCCTAATAGCGGTGTAATGGATTCTAATACAATGAGGAATTTGTTGGTAAACAAACTGAAATAGAGTGGTTACATGATATATCATTAAGGAACAAATTCCGTGCTTCTGGAGACCAAATATCAAGGACTCAGCAGGAGTGAATAGGGTAATTGGTGGCATTATAGGTATGTAAATCTGGTGAAAGATCTTCCTGTGGATGGATATAGTGAGTAGTTTGACATCACTGGCCTCTGTCAATAAATATCGATGTTGCATGTCATCACGTGTGTAGACTTGACGAGTCTATCATTGTCAGTGAAGTCACACTGGTTCCCACTTCGGAAGGTTAGTCTCTCCAATCTTTGTCCTCACCTTGCTGGTCAATTGGTTCTGGTTTCTGGCCTAGAGACTGCTTCTGCAAGGTGTCTTACTCACTAGGTCAAAGAAGGGATGGAGACTATGGATACATTCTCACAAAGAGATGACTTGTAAGCTGGTTGTCGGACTGTGATCAATATTTGGATCAATTTATCTGAGGCAGTGCAGAATCTATGGTCCCAAGACCAGCTATCTCGGGATCAGTAATATTTGATATGCTTCTTCCTAAGATATTTGGGTAGAGGTGTAGGGTACACATTCAATAGTGGCAAGCTACCGGTGAGATAGGGGGCTCCATCATTAAATAGAAGCTGTTTTCATGTGGAGCTAACTCCACGGATAGGATTCAAAAACATGTGCTTTATCCTTGCACTGGTTTGGATGGACGGTACAAAGTTTTCACCCTTGGAATATGGTCTATAAAATGAAATTATGGTATGGAATTTTGCCGATTTGGCACATTGGATGTGTCTACAATGTGGGATGTGGTTTTTGCAACTTGCAAGTATTGTGAGGGTTTCTTCCTCGGATTTTTTTGATTAATATATGTGGTGGTGGATATTATTGTGGGAGGGTGGTGAAACATTTTGTTGAATGGAGTTGAGAAACATATGGTGATTGTTTGTCACTGAGGCTGCCTTGGAGATTGATTGGGGGCAATCAGAGGCAAAGGTGGTGGTACTGATTTTGATCGTGGGCCTAATACTTAACTGAGGTCGATTTTCTATTATATCCAAAAATCCTCTCCATACCATGCAATGTTTTCATTAATGTTGGTTTGCTCATATGGTGATTGTCTGTCATGGAGGTTGCCTTGCATGTTGATTGGGGTTGACTAGAAGCAAAGGTGGTGGTATAGATTTTGATTGAGGGCTTAATAATTAGTTGAAATCGATTTCTACAATATTTAAAATGCTGTCATATCAGGTAATGTTTTCATTAATATTGGTTTGCTTTTATTGTGACTTATCTCCCTATTAAGGTTGACAAATTGATGTTGGCACTTTAGATGTCAATAAAGTGAATGAGGCTTGTTGAAAGGGCATGGATTGTTGCATAAAGACAAGTATTTTAAAGTTCATTAACGATGTTTTTTGTGCCACATTGTATGATTGGGGTTATGGTGCCATGTATACAAAATATCAAGGATAAGCATGCATGGTTTTTACCTTCTTCTCTGGGGGGTGGGGGTGGGGATGGTTTTTCAAGCTTTGCGGACTCACACACATCTTCGTCTTTTCTTGATACACTTAGAAGTTGATTCAATACAATTCGGGATCAAAGAGCACATACCTAAAAATGCTATCAAGTGCCCATCGAATTACCATTCCTCGCTTTCTTCCTCACAATTTCGATCTCCTTCTCCCCCTCTTTCTCCCTTTCTCATGCTATCTACGCAGCCCTCTAGAGCTTGTAACATTGTTTATTAGTTTTGGTTTACGTAGATAAGGAAGCTATCAAAGAATCAAATTGCCTAAGGAGATACTAAGTAAATGGTGAAAACTTTAAAGGAAAAAGAAAGTATTATAGAGAAAATGTTAAAGAAAGTTGATTGGTATGTTATTGGAAACAAAGACAAAATGTGTGAATCGATGTAAGCTGTGATAGAAAAGTTACCGAAGAGACTTATGGTTTGTTTATGGAAGGTGCATAGTTACAGAAGGAATGTTTGTGGTAGAGTATTACTAAAGAGACCTTTGGTGAAAAGGAAAAGTTTCAACACTAACACCCTAAATTTAATAAATGGAAATTTGGTCTAGTAAAAGAAACGAAAAACTCAGTTAATAAATTGAAGATGTATATTTGAAGCATCACTATTTATATGGCTCACCGCCCCTACAGGGAACACACATGCTTTGAAATCGACACTCAGTGGTAATCACATTGAAACATATAATGGGACGCATGAGGAATATAAATACCAAAAAGGAAAGCAAAGCATTTCCTACATCCAATCCATTTACCAAAGTACAAAATGAAATGTCTAGCATGCGTAGTCCGGTAGTCCCAAGTATAGTACATCAAACACGAACAAGACAATGGATCTAAACAAGCATAATCTCAAACAAAAAAATGTTACATGCATTATTAACCAATCATAAAATAATCAAAATGAAAATAACAATAAGAATGACACAAGTATTTTTGATATTCCTAGCAAACTCTAATCCTAGGAAGTATCGTAAAGGGCCGAGATCCTTGGTAACAAATTATTGTCTAAGGAACTCTTTAGACTCATAATCCCATGCGCATCATCTCCGGTACGATGATATCATCAACATAAACCATAATAACAACTGTACCTCTCTGGGTTCTCTGAACAAACAACGAGTAATCTGCATTCGACCTTGTGAAGCCTTTCTGCTCAATCAAGTCCGAGAGCTTCTGGAATCATGCTCTTGGACTTTGCTTAAGGCCATATATAGCCTTATGAAGTCTACAGTACAAACTTTCCGACACTCCGCCTCAGGAACAAACACTGACGGTTGTTGCATGTAGACTTCCTCTTGGAGATCGCCATAAAGAAATGCATTCTTGACGTCAAGTTGAAACAGTGGCCAATCTCGCACTACAACAACAATAAGAAGAACCCGAAGTGTGTAGAATGTCAGGCCATTGGTGAGAATGTATCTTGATAGTCCACCCCATACATTTGGGTGAATCCTCGAGCAACAAGACTCGCCTTATAATGATCTATTATACCATCTTCTCGATGTTTCACGGTGAACACCCACTTGCAACTGGCAACAGATGCCCAAGAGGGAAGTGGGACTAAACTTCACGTGTCACGTGACTATAACACAACCATTTCTTCCTCCATTGCAAGACGCCATTAATTGTCTTGCATAGCCTAATGGTAAGTCCGTGGAATCTCCACGACAAATAGGCCCACAATAAACTTTCTGAAATCTACTGACATGTGTTCCAAAGAAATAGTGGAAGCAAGAGGATACGATGCACGTGTACGCCTCTACTTCCTAAGCACAATAGGCACCTTAAGATCATCAACAATCTCCTATACATGCTCACTAGCCTCCTGTGTAGGAACTTGCTCGTCGTGTACATTAGCCTGCTGTCGAAATAACTTACCATTGCCATTAGTAGAAACATTGTGATCGGAACATACCTTAGGCATGCTGGATGATTGGGGAGGCCCATGAGCAGTAGACTGCCTGCGGATGTAGAAATGCGATAAGAACTAGGCTATGGGACTAGGAGGAGGTAGTCATGGAGGAACTGTAGGTGGTATTGAAACATGCGGTGATGGTGGTGAAGGAGGTGGAGACATGTAAACCTCCTCTCAAGAATCCGATGGAGTGAACTTATCACCTGCAAGAGAAAAGTACATCCCTTACTCAAAGAAGGTGACATCAACATTGACATAATACTTCCGACAAACAGGATGGTAACACCAGTTCTCTTCTGTGTCTTGGAATACCCTACAAAAACATACTTGATAGCTCTGGGGCAAGCTTGTCAAGGCCAAGTAACAACTGATGCATAAATTCCACAGAGCCAAACACACGGGAGGCGAGGGAGAATAAATCCTTCTCGAGAAACGCAATCGAGACAGGAATCTTCTCACCAACGACAGTGGAAGTCATGCGATTCACAAGATAGCAAGCGGTGAGGACATCACCCCAAAAGGAGTGAGGAGTATATCTTTGAATTAGAAGAATCCGTGTGCCATCAAGTAAATGACGGTGTTTACGTTCAACAACATCATTCTGTTGGGACGTGTAGGCACATGATGTCTGATGTAAAGTACCAAGCGATTAAAAGAAATGTGAAATCCGTAAGGTACAAAACTCCAATGCATTATCAGTGCGAACAAATTTGAAAGCGACAAAAAAGATATTATTTATTTAATTGATAAATGATTGAATCACATTCCTTGCTTCAGACTTATTCTTTGACAGAAAAAGCCATGAAAATCTAGAAAAATCATCTACTACAATAAGATAGAATATGTGTCCCTGATGGTCGGGAACATGACTCGGACTCCAAATATCCAGGTGAATCAACTCAAAAAGAGAAATACTATTACGACCCTGACGACTCAGAAATGAAGATCGGTGGTGCTTTCCTAGCTAACAAGCTTCGCACTAGAAAGTAGAACGAGGAGAAATTTGAGGAAGCACATGACACATCTTTTGAAGGGGTAGATGACCAAAACGGAGATGCCATATAAAAAAAGAGGTTGATCCTGCAAAACTAGATGAAGCACCAACATGAGGAGTTTGGATCAGTCGATATAGGCCTCCCTGCTCACGGCCACATCCAATCACCCTGCTCGTGAGTATTAGGGGCGCACATGGATCTGATTGGATCGAATTTTAGCTTAATCCTTGTCCAATCCACACATAATAGAATTTTGTTTTTCCAATCCAATCCAATCCATTGGATTATGATTGGATCGGATTGGTTTGGATTTTTAATGCTCATATAATCTATGATTAAGTTTGTAGTATACTCGATCTCGACATTCGAATCATGGTTCTAAAATTGAGATTATGAATAAATGTAAAGCAAAGAATTACTAACTTTTGGAAAGAAATTTGACTCATTTTTTTTGGAAAGCAAAAACATAAATGCTTGTTATTTATTTAGTACGAACAATCATTGCATACCTAAATATAAATATTGTACTTGTGATTCATATAAACCATAGAAGAATCACGTTGACTTTGAATAAAATTGCAAGTTTGTATATATCAAATAGGAAGTACAACTAATCTGCTTGGTTATGCGGTGTGGGAGGGAGGCCCGTGAGCGAGGGAGGTTTGGGACAAGAACATTGCGTGACCTCGCAGTGGGGAGGGATGTATATGAAGTTCCTGACTGTGCGTGAGGGAGGTCTGGGAGATTTGAAGGCGAGGTCTGGATGCGCATGCGCGAGGGAGATCTAGCTACGTGTAGGTGCAGTTGGGGACTAAGAGAGCAGATGAGGACGAGACGACATTCGGTTGGAGACAAGATCTGGCTACATTTGTGCGAGGGAGGTTTAGGAGAACGAAGGACAAGGCATGGTTGTGCATGCACGAGGGAGATCTGGCTGCGCATGCGCGCAACTGGTACGAGGACGACATCTGTCGGAAATATGTGTGCCCAAGGGTGGAGATGTGTACAACGCGAGTGAGTATTTTGTTTGAAATGGGTCCCGAGGGGGTTTAGGTTTAAGTATTATATTTTTAGAATGGCGTTTCATTTAGAAAATTGGAAGCACCCGAAGGGCATTGTGGGTATGTATTATTTTTTCCTAAACCAACTAATGGGTCGAGATAAGGGGCTTTCCACCAAGCGATATGGGGCAAAACTTGAGCTGGAATGGGTTTAAGACTTTAAGTTATAAAGAGAGTAGCTTGGATATTTACACATAACTTTCAAATAAATTTTAATACATAATATGCTTTAATGACAACTAATTATTACATATTATTTATTTATTAACGTTTATGGGAAAAGGCTTTGTTGTTGTTGTTGATTTATTTATTAACGGATTAACGTTTATGGATCAGATTGGATTTTGATAATAATCCGTTCCAATCTATAAATGAATGGATTTGTAAAATTTCAATCCGATCCGATCCATTAAACTTATAAATCCAAACCGATCCAATCCAATGACAACAGATTGAGTCGGATTACGAATTTTATCCAACCCATGTGCACCTATAGTGAGTATGTTCTGAAACACAAGGAAGATGGGTAAAAAATAACACGATAATGTAAACCTTTAGTAATTTGACTAATAGACAATAAATTCATGGTAAAGTTAGGTGCATGAAACACATTCTGAAGACACATGGATGGCATCAAACAGATTTCCCCTTGTCCAGTGATGGGAGAATGAGTCCCATTCGCTATGATCAGTGATCTGTCATGAGCTATCTGTCTGTATGATGCAAATTTATCTCTATCTCCACACATATGATGAGAAGCGCCATAATCCATAATCCATTCTATATAAGAGCAAGAATATCCCACATTGCCTTGGCAGTGGGCTGATGCAGAACATCATTGGCGATTTCTATCGTCAACATATCGGTCAACGAGACGCGTGCATACACATCATCAGCCTCCCATGAGGCATTTGTCCTAGTCTTGTTAGTCGGCTCCTCTTCGGTAAGTACTAAGAATACACTTCTTACCAGTAGACTGTATCAGGCTCATGAATTGCATGGTCGATAGTTCGTAGTTCGTTCCATCCATCTTGACTATTGGCGCTGGACTTCAAAAGGTGCCTGTGGAGGAAGTATCAACATTGTTTTCGGACATGATGTTGAATCCAAAGACTGAGGCTTATAAATCAAGTAATTATCTACACGGACATGAGGGAAA
Organism: Ottelia alismoides; assembly: GCA_037367405.1. NCBI lineage: Eukaryota > Viridiplantae > Streptophyta > Magnoliopsida > Alismatales > Hydrocharitaceae > Ottelia > Ottelia alismoides. The sequence goes on from JAZKJV010002696.1 coordinate 542,832, forward strand.
TTGATTGCAGGTGTAGACTCAAGCTACAACCATTTCCATCAATATGAGGCGTGTCCTAGGGCAAGAGAGAGTGATTTATCAATCTGAAATCACCTTGGAGATCCCAAAATCAGGCTATACGTGAACACTTGATCACTGATACGGTGCCCTAGAACACACAGTGATGCAACGGCGTAACCCTAGCCGAGATAGGGGCGTCACCATCCGCATGAGAGGAAGATCATCGACAATGGGCCAGCAAGAAGAGGCAAGGAGGCCGACGGTGGCTCCGAGCGAAAGTTGCATTGGGTGACGGTAGCTCCGAGTGACGACAGCGGGGGGCGTGAGCATGGTATTAAAAGGCGCGCCTCGAGGCGGTCGAGGCGTACGCCTCGAGGCGAGGCGGGCCTTTTTAGCCTCGAGGCGTGCACCTCGGCCTTGTCCAGTGAGGCGTGCGCCTCGAGTGCCTGAGGCGTAGCCTCGAGGCGTTCCGCCTCGAGGCGGTCGAGGCGTTTTTGTTTTTTTGAAGAATTCTTGTATGATTTAAATAGTTACATGGTGGTTTGAGAAGCTTATAAATATATACTTGTTTAGGATAATGATTATACAAGTTAAATGCCTAAATCCGATGTTTCTTTCGTACCCATAACTCCACATTTACTATTATTTATGTGTAACTATTTCAGCAAACTGCTTCATATTTACTATTAATTATGTCTAACTATTAATTTATACAAAATGTATGCTTAAATTTGACCTCTTTCATATTCATATGCTTGAATTTGACCTCTTTCATATTCATATTTACCATTAACATGCCAAATTATTTTAGTGAACGCTTACTATTACATCCTTAAACATATAACAGGGATTTAGGGGGATGCATACAACCGTTCTTCATCTGGGTATAGTAGAACATATAGTTAGGATCCAAATCATATGTTTATATCAACAACTTGGATATTTATAATGACAACTATAGCCAATCCCTTTTAGATAATTTTTTAGTGATAGTTATAAGTTATAACCAATGATTTTCTTTTGATTAGGTAGAAATTTAGAAAGGTTTATGGCATTGAGTCATTGACATATCCTTTTTTCATGTTCTTATCTTCATAATATCATCATATATTACATTGTTATATACTATATGTTTGTCAGATTATATTATTTCATCAATAAATATATGTATTATATATTTTATAAATATTTTTCTATAAAAAACTGAGGCTTACGCCTCGACCGCCTCGAGGCTACGCCTCGCCTCGCTTACAGGGAAAACGCCTCGTTCCGCCTTTCGTTTTTTCAAACCTTGGGCGTGAACGGTGGTGACGCTGGTGGAAGGGGTCGGCAATGGGTATGAGTTGGGTTGCGAGTGGGGTAGGGCTTGGGTATAAGAACTCCAATCTAGGACCGTCGCTTTGATACCATGTCAGTGGAAAAATGATCTATATGAATCATAAGACCCTAGGGCTCTCTTATACAGGAGAGAATCCCAATGGGTAAAGTACGTATTATGTACATAGATAGAGAATAAATAACGTTAATAAAAAATACTAAAACATTGAGATATCTCTACAATGAAGAATGTTGTTGGCTATTTCTATAATAAGAGTACTAAACAACCATGCACATGCATACGTGTCATGTTGCTTCTACGAAGCATTCACCCCAATCTTGCCAATAGGCTTTGGCTGCATCAGAATGTGCTCATTATTGCATTCCACAATGCTCCTGCACTGCATGGACCATAACTCATAATTGGTCCCATCCATCTTGACGATAGGCGTCAGTGGACCTTTGAAGGCACCAGAGGAGGATCGACCAACCTTGCTTTCTGACTTGGTGATGGAGCCGAGAAATGATGCGACTTGGGATGCAGATCAATCTTATGAAGTCTTCACAATGAATGGGGAACCAGTTGTATGTGCAGATTCATGGTACCACCGTTCGCGTCAACTTTTGGAGACACTATAGGGCACATGAACGAGTTTAGAGGTTTCTCATCCCAAATGGCCCAAAATCAGGCCTCTTGGTGACCTTGGTAGGCACAACGGTGACGTGGAAGCTCTTCGATAATGACCCAGAACCCTTGGGGCTCGTAGGCATCGAGGGAGGATCTCACCACGTGATGTGGAATCAACGATGGTGATGTTGCGTGTAGGTTGCGGTGACGGTGCCACGTAGGGCAACGACAGTGGCGATGTTGCGTGGAAGCGACAACGGGAGGTGGATGTTGGCACGCGGAGGTTAGATGGTAGGAGTAGGGCATGTGTGGCTTAGGGCTCTTGTCTAGGACCATTGCTCTGATACCATGTGGAAAGAGGGAAATGACGTGATTATTCTGAATGTCATATGACTCTCTTATATAGAGGAGAGAAACCCTTGAGGGCAAATTACATAATAGAAACATAATAAATAAGCAAATACAAAATAACTCTCTCGACAATAATGATGGTAAATCGAATATTCGTCTCCTTGATATTTTCTCGTTTTTTTCATCTTTAACATTTCGTACTCCCGCACATGCATCCGGAAACAAGATTTTCCTTTACCTTTGACGCAACTTCGTGCTTTTCTAACGTTTAAATCTCGTGTAGTTCTCAAGTATGGGTTACAATCATATTCATTTCATTTGAAGAGGTAGATGTGCCCGTTCCTTCTTCATACACGTGTAATGTGTTATTATGAAATACTCTAGCTTGAAGGAAAATGTAGAATGCTATGTAACCAGAGTTAGGTGCATGATCTGATACTTAATCCTCAATTAAGCACCCTTGGATCCTTAATCCTTAATTGATCCAATTAATAGTTGATTATTGTTAGAATTGAATAGAGCATCTTCTAGGACCGAGGTTTGTGAACACGTCTTATATGAAAAGCCTTGTTTTTTTTTTGACAAAGTTAGGTTTATCAACTCCAGAGGGTGCTCACCCAAGTCAAAATTTTATTAAACACCATGATACATGAGATTACAAAGTTATTGTCCAAGGTTTCAAATGAGAACATGCACATGCCTCCACGTTTTGTACATAAAACCACTCTTCTCTTCTTCTGGTGTGAGCTCGTGGAGGAGAGTTAGGAGCTTAGTGGTGTCATGGGTGGATGTCAATGGAGGAGATGTTTTGGCTCATCTTTGGGGAAACTACCTATCACTCGAGGATGGAGTGAGCTAGATAGTTCGCTTACATCTGGACCATCTGGCTGTAATGCAGTAGTTTTTAGTGAAATTATTGTACTACCTGGTTAAAGTTGTGAATAAGTCACATTCACTTTGCTTTCAAACTGCTTCTCATAAAGTAAGGCGTATCTTCTACGACCATGAGGTACTTGTGGCTTTCATGATTATTTGTCTTGTTTTGTTTTCAATTATATTATGATGTCTTATCAACCATATTAAATTCATGATTTCTCTTGTGTAGGGTCTTAAGGTTCTTGACACTTCAGTAGAAACGTTTGCTTCTGGAGCATGGAATATGTTAGGAAATGCTTTGAGGGGTGGTACAGATCTAATACAAAAGTACGCGTATTACTACCATGAATACGATTTTATCTTTATTCTGTACTCATTTAGTCTAAAATCTTTATTCTGGTACTCATTTAATCTTCCTTGATATTAGTCATTTTGATGTATCACATTCTTATGCTTCCAGTATTCTATTCTATAACGTTTACGTGGCTATCTCTCTTACTTGACAAACACCATTTCTTTAAATCTCTACCGCACGACATGGAGATTACCATGCATGACTTGTTGTATAGTAGTTGACAATAATTGTGAATGTGATTGCATCCAAGCTTCCTTGCATGTTATGGGTTACAATATTCAAGATTTGCTCTCTTACAACGTGGAATATGATAATACCATCTTCGGCAAAAAGTGTCTATGTCAGACCCCACCATGGACAAATTTGGATCTTGTCGAACATTTTAATGACGTATCTATTCTTAACCGAGATCAAGATCATCTACTGAATCATACAAAACTGTATCAATATGATCACTCAACCACATTTTATTTAAGACATGAAAATTAGTTCCTACATGAACATGAAAAGTTACATATTTAAGGATCTACGACGAAAGTGAAGAAACAACGCAGAAGCTTAACCACACAACTTAACAATTAATCAATGCCCCTCATGGTTTAACATTCAAGTAAAAGCCCCTATCTTTTCCGTGAGCTGATCCTTGTCCTAGAGTGGGTTATAAGTAGATAATAAAGTAAATATAGCCCAATAACACAATTTAGAGGCTAAATAAGATGATAAGCTTGGAGAGATTATGATAAGTGTTTTCGAATATAGTTTAATCACAATCTATCCATAATCTCAAATTTGCTAGGACAGATAATCAATCAATTTCATTTGCTACTTACATATTACCAAATTTCCATGTATTGAAGATTGCCTTGCGAAAAGGACCTGTGATCCCACTTGCAAGGACATGAGGTCCCACATGCAATGGCTTTGAACAACCACAGTACTTGAGTTTGGGGGATCTCTACACACCAATAAAACAATGCAACTAAGTGCATGGCACTATTTCATATCATGGCTTGAAACGTCGATTTCGAAATTTGTTTACCTAAGGCTTGAAAGGAGTGTTCTGTGGAAATCTGATGATATGATCGAAATTCATGGAAATGGCTTATTTATTTAAATATTGAGATTCTCACTTCAATAGTCTTGTGGTAGTGCAGTATGTTTATCATCCAAAAGATCAGTGTTCAAATCCCTCTTTGTGGGGGTTGCGTTAGGTAGCTGACAACTAACGTAAAAAATAGTCGGATCTTTCAACATGGATTTGAGCAAGAATCCATGTAGCCGACCCTACTTCTTAAAGTGGGATAAGGCTTCACCATATTCGTAGCCGACCCTACTTGTGGGAAAATGTTTTGTTATTGTTTTTTTATGAGAAGTAGGGTGAGATCATGCGAGATTCACCACACGATGTGATTCATTTAAATAGTTTTAGGATACATTACCGTGAGAGCCAAAGGCGATACAAAGAGTTTACATGACAAACTACATTTTCGTAGTAGAAACTCTGGTTTCTGAAGACGATTTCGTTCCTTGCAGTCCAAATGCACTATAATACAGCAAAAGGTCTCGCGCAATCAGCTTGGGAGTTGCCTCCCACCTGCCTCATGGAGATCCAGAAATCAGTCGGCCCTCCCGTCGCCACCCAATCGCACCCAACCTCACCCCAAATCCGCATCAACGAAGGGTACGCGAAGAACAGGTGATCGGAATCTTCGATATTGCCTTCGCATCTGTCGCACATTACGTCATCCACCTGAAGCAAACGACTCCTCCTTGCTTTGTTATTGTTGTATTGAGGTTCTCAATATTCTTCAATCAATGAATAAGATATAAATAATATACATCCCATCCAAATTAGATGTGTAATTGGGCTATTTTCCTGTAAAAAATACTGAGATTTAACTTGTAGTCGTGTACCACTTCATATACAACAACAACAACAAAGCCTTTTCCCATAATTAAGTAAGATCAGCTACATGGATTCTTCGCCTCCATTCAGATCTATCATCCCAGACTTATATCCAAAAAATTAAGATCCCTCTGTATAGTCTCTTTCCAACACTTCTTGGGTCATCCTCGCCCTCTCTTATCGGGCTCAACATCCCAATACTCGCATCTCCTAACTGGTGCATCAAGTGACTTGTATCACTTCATATACAACTTGCAAAATATTGGGATGTTTTAGAAAGTAAAATCCGCAACTAAGAAAATAAACTATAATTCACTACACGTTTAATGATGAAAGAATTCTTAATATATATAAAATATTAGATAAAAATACTTAGTAATATATACTTACTCTTTTATCTAGAAGTTTGGGATGTACCCACTTAAATGGTCTGGTGGTAGTGTAGTGTGCCTACCACCCGAAAGACCAGGGTTCAAATCCCCTCTTGTGGGGGTTGCGTTAGGTAGGCGACAACCAACGTAAAAAATAGTCGAATCAATAATCCATATAGCTGACCTTACTTATAGTGGGAGAAGGCTTTTATTATATATGTATCGCTTTTATGGTGTTTATGTATTAACAACAATAATGGTCTTATGACATGCAGTTATGACTTGGTTTCCATATTCATCACCCTATTCAACAAAGTGAGGCAAAGCCTCCTATGGGAAATGATAGTCTCACTATAGGATTTTCACGATATGAGTCGAGGTCTCTCTTTTTTGGCTGCTGTACCTCGGTCATTGTATGGGAGCTGGCGATTGTGCCATGGCTTCACTCGGTAGATGACGCGTCGTACTGGAGTTCTGTTAGGCTTGTGGTAGTTCTCAGTAGGATGCAACTACTCCTTTTGCCCTACTTTGGGCAATTTGTTGTGCTAGAAATGAGAAAATTTTTAGGGAGCATCCGTTTCTCTGTGAGAGGGTGTTGGGGCATTATAGAGCATTGGTGTCTCAGTGGCAAAGCATGTAGCTCCGATTTTCTGATTTTTTTCTCTTGGATCAAATATTTACTCGGTGTCTCTTTTTAGAATGAATAATTTTGCAGCGGGTTCCAATCTGGGGACTGTACCCTCTTTCAACAACAACAACCAAGCCTTTTCCCTCAATTAAGTAGGGTCAGCTACATGGATTCTTCGCCTCCATTCAGATCTATCTTGGGTCAATCCCGGGCTTATATCCACAAAACAAAGATCCCTTCGGGTCAATCCCGGCTACGAAGGGACTGCACCCTCTTTCTCCTAAAAAATGATATGAGTCGAGGTTTCTTTATCGGGTTATCAGGATATCATGATTTGAAATGGGGGCCTTGCTATAATAGTAATGATGGTATGAATAGAGATGTCTGTGTATATTTTAGTTAGAGGTATATTAGGATATGTTTACACTGGGAGCGACTATATAAGCTATAGAGTAATCGCAATTCGCAAACGATCTTTTACAACATTCTGATATATGATGCCTCGGAAAATTTAGATCTCAAGTTTCTTGCAAGAGTAAGAGGACTCATCAAAAAACAGTAGAAATAACTATTTCAAAAACATAAGAAAGATATAGAGATATAGAGAAGACAATCCAAATATGATCTAAAACTTTGGGTTTATTTTAGGTCTTCCAATATGCAGGATGTTTTAGGAATAATCGAGGGTGATGTAATTGTAAACGATTGTATAACCATGACACTTCCATTCCGAGGGAATGATGAAATAGGTTTGGATTTTAGTGACTCCTCTCAGTAGATTAGTAATCCAATCTTAGTCCAAATGTTGGACATTGATCTGAATGTGATTCAAATGCAATAAGAAGATTAGATTCACAGTTTGCTTTAATCAAACATCTTTGAGAGGTCCCGAAATCTGGATTTGAGATATGATCTCAATCCAAGTCACTATACAATGTACAATCACCATGTCCTTATCTCTAAGAATCCGCAAAGAAAGCGCGTTATTCTTTAAAGAGTTCAAGAATAATTCCATTGTTGATAATATATCTGAGCATTGAGAAATTGATGATTAAATGTGATTTAATTATCATGAATAATATGAATATGATTCATATTATTTGGACACATGAGAATAATCATTCAAGATAACTAAATATGATTTATCAAGGATATGATTAATGCAGATATCACTATATGTAATCATCATAAACATTATAAATGTGATTTATAATATGCTCTAGAGATTTAATTGTAAATAGTATTTACAAATTAAATGTTAATGTGAATTGGATTCACATTGAGCAATTAATTGAAAATGCAATTTACAATTTATATTGGATGTATGAATATGATTCGTAATTGTTAATGACATAACTAAAATTATCACAAAATAATTTAGAATTATTTTGGTGAATAATTTTGCAACAAAAGTTGTTGCACATGTGGAATGTTTGGAGAGATATGAGATCTCTCATTTAAGGAAGAAGAGAGCCACCTTCCTCTTTAAGAATGTGGACGATCATGGAGTCCTCTTTGTATGGTCATCCACTCTATTAAGGGAAGAGGCTTGTCCTCTTTCCTTTATTTTCACATAAAATCGATTTCAATTATACTGAGTATATTGAAGATTATTTGCAATATAAATACAAAATCATGGCCATTGATTGAAAACACAAAATAATCTACACCATTGATTATTGTGTGCACATGGATTGAGATCCATGGACATCCAATTTGTTATAAAAGAAAGACAAGTCTTTGCTCTTTCTTTGATAACAGTTGCAAGAGCAATAAATCTCTTTCTCTCTCTATTCTCATACACGCCCCCTTCTCTCTCAATATTGTGGCCGCCCACCATATTGACCTAGAGAGCCTCGCAGTTTGTCGCAACGCCATTATGCTGTCGGATCTACTGTTGTGGATCTCCGCATTCTTCGTTGCATCTTGCTCGTGAGGAAGGCAATCGATTTCGTGCGATGAAATTAGGAGACTCCGTGCTCAGATCTTCAACTCGGATTATGGGAAACACGCGTCTCATCCACATGCCCGTAAGTGCATCCTTCATCGGATCGGACTTGAGACAAGAGGTCTCTTCGCTTAGATATATACGCGATTACAAACATGCTTTAAGAGGTAATCCTATTACTTGTTTGTGATCTTGATGAAATGATTTGAGAAGTCTTCTCATATCATGTGGTTTCTTCTATTTAAAAAAATTTAAATTCCGCTGCCCCAAGCGACTAGTATGACTAGTCGCTCTTGATCGCATGTGATGCGATCTTCACGCTTCCGTGATGGGCTAAGGCCCAAATCCTAGCGTTCAAGTGGTATCTCGGATCTGCTCCAAACCTTAAGAGAACAAGGTTTTGTATATCAGTTGCGCGGGGACTCATAGTTTTTGTATAAAATGCAAGATTCGAATTGTTTTTCACTAAAATCAAAAGCCCCTTTTTATGCACTGTTTGGACGAAGTTTTGGGTAATAAAATGTATTTAGAATGTCTAAATATGTCCCTAAAACAATGACCAATTGCTGGCACCAAAGTTGCATAAATTAAAATTCGAAAAGTTCCATCAGTGACATTGTTTTTACATGTATTCACGGTTCTGTAACAAATTAATTTTCGGCTACCGTTTTTCTGTTATGAAATATGAAATAAACATTTTAATTAAGTAGAGAATTAAACCAGCAAATCGCTCGAATTTATTTCGTACGATTCCGACTTCGTTTGCCGTAGATATTCCATATTTGGTGGAGATGGGTCGGATGATGATTGGATCATCAAGATTACTTTCTTAATGTATTTATCATTTAATGTAAATCAAGAAAATTATGAATTTGTCACGATTAATTGATGCTTAATATTTATGAAAATATTTGATTAAACATTAATCTCCATTGAATGATTGTTTCGTGACGAAAACCCTAGTTTAACATTCAATAGTTGTTGGTCAACTTTTACATGCAAAATATGTTTGCTTGACATGACTAGAAATTAAGATCTTTAAAAATATCTTAAGATGCGTAAGATTTCTGAGTGATTACTATATATGTATCATGCCGATCACTAAGAGCATGTGATCGATAAAACCTCTTAGCACAATTTGTACCATTATATTGTTTGAATTGATTTGACGATGGTGTTTAGGCTGTGGATATACTAGTGGGTTACTTAATTGACACCATGCACCTCAGTGGAAGCGATCCTTGTTAGCATAATCTGTCCGACCTAGTTTGATCCGTTTCAAAGATGGGTAGCATGAGAAGTCTATGCGTACTTTAGTCAACTAATTGTAATAGTACAATTGTCCAATATAAGGGTGTATAGTATACAGTAATATCAAGTAAACCCTAATTGTTTGTTAGTTGAATTAGATTGTTGACTAATTTAATATGATTAAATTAATTAGATCCAATTAGAATAAACACTCTATTATGAATAGAAATGTAATTCCCTTGGAAAAATTAATCATATGAATATAATTCATAATAATTAATTAAAATTTGAATGAGATATGGGGGATCATATAAATGACATCCATGATGTGAACCCCTCAGGATCCGGGTACCCGTTTGCGACAAAATTCGCAATATTTTATTAGTTGGAAAAGGTAGTCATAATGTTCGTAGAGAAACATTTGCTAAGAGAACGATGATGATATCTTTAATACTTAGAATATATCCCTTGCTTTTAATAGATCTGTGAATAGAACTCAATTCATGTGTAACACACAAGGATTCATTGATTGGGGATTGTAGTCATAATGATCTCGTGAATCATTTGTTTCATTCAAGAAAGAAGAGTATTAGTATCTAATATTAATATTTTCAATATCTTTTCTAATGTTGGAAAACTTGGATTTGTTAGTTGAATCTGGATTTAAAGTCAGAGTAATGCAAACATTCCAAATTCTCATTTTTTTAACACTTGCCATGGCTACCCTCTTTGAAACAGGCATTTGGGTCGTGTGTTGTACCATATAATCTACGCATGCGATATGCAATTATCTGCAATTTCCTCTTCAATATATTGGTCTTCAGTCAAGTTCATTGGTTGGAAATATTATAATATATATATATTTATTTATTTATTTATTACTAAAAGAGAGTGGATCAAGTATATATAGATGGAACCCAAGCTGCTCACCCTCAACATTTTGCTAAAATGGAAAGATGATGCAACCATTCTGCATTAATCTTTCTTTACTGTCACCCATCATCTTGCACGAGAAGAACCCACGGTCATTGAGTCAACATATTTAAGTCTTATGCACATATCCTTTATACTTAGCAAATATGTGGTAGACTTTTTTTTTGGTGATAGCCACAAAATTTCATGGATTAAGAAAGAAGGTAATAGGCCTGATCTCGAAAGTGGATTCCTTAAAAGCATAACTGCATTGCTTAGAACTATATATAAAGTGTAATACATTAGAGAAAAACCTCTCATTTGATCAAAGATATACTTGGCTCTTGTGGTCTGTGAATATCTTCCGCAGTACTGCCTAATGTGTGATAACAAGGAAGATTCTATCAACTCCATTGTGGTATTAGACCGGTACCTTATGTCCCAATTTCAAGCAATCAAGGAATATCAATTATGGAAAACAATATTACACGTATTCCAGTTTCTATAAGAGGTCGGTATATAAAGATTGCTCAGAATTTAACCTTTGTTCCTTATTTTACATATATTTTCCCCATTTTCAAATTATATAAATAAATTTCTGGAATTGTCATGGTTTATTTATTTAGATATATTAATATTTTCTTAGGCTTGTTACTTTGTAGAAGGCAATACATACATGCATCTTCATATATCTATCATCAACTTGATAAAATAAGCAAGACAACACAATAAAACAACATGCAGGAGGGATCTTATGCAAAATTAATCATTTTGCCCCTGATAATTGGCTTTTCAGGAACTATGCCTATTATTTTTTTTATAAGAATGCATACAAAGGTTCCTGTCTGCCACCAAACTTCATACGTATAATAATAAGCATATAATATATCCTTATGAAAACAAAATGTGTAAGAAGACATGTAAGGCAGCAATAGAAATGCTAGGGATTGTACACATGTTTGGCAGCAAATAGGAGGGAAGGGATGGTACCTTGATTTGCTTCAAAAATGGATGAGAAGATTTTGACTGTAGATCTGAAATTTGACTGTAATTGGGACTTCAGGGAGAGATTTTGGCAACAGTTTAGTACCTTCAACTGGACGTAGCAGCAGCTATCATCACGTTGAAGCAGCAGTCCCAATAGCTGCTATAGAAGCTTCAGCATTTCGGTCCAAGGCTATGGAATTTAGGGCTGAAATATGGGCTCCAGCATCTGGAGATAGAAGAGACCGAGAGGGATTCGTTGGAGCAAAATCTAAAGAGGGTTTCCTTGGGAAATGTTGGGGGAAATGGGTGTTATATAACAAGAATGGCACAAGGGGGTGATGCCAAGTGGTGATAAGAGGTGTTAAGTGTCAAAGAGAGAAAGATTAAGTGGCTTGAAGAGAGAAAAGATAACGGTTGGACTGTGCACTGGCTGTGCACAATCAGAATTTTATATATATATATATATATATATTTCTCTTCTTTTATTTAAAGTGTTAGAATTAGCCGTATTCGCACCTCGGTTGTCGGAATCCAATGCAAAATATCTTGATTTGATCGTTTCTCAACGACGATCGAAATGAGTATAATATTGATATACTTCCGATCGAGTTTTGAATATCCGAAATTTTCGGATACGATTTTTTTGTTTAAGATTAAATTTTATGATTTAAAAATATCAAACGACCTCCGATTGACGAACGGTCGATTCCGTTGATTTTCTTCCGTCGAATCGGATCTAATGACGGTCTCGATTTGTTTCGTGGTTTCCGAATTTGCGTCGCGGCTTTTCACGGCGCGCGATACGGTGTGACCGATTTTCGGTCGATTTCGCCCGAACGACTTTTGATTCATGATCAATTGGTCATTTTAGGTTGTTTAGTATTGATCGACAACGTTTTTGGGTTCATTAGACCCAAAATCGGACGAGTTCGGGTTTGTTGGATTCCGGATGTTACAAATATAAAAACCTCAAAGGGAGTCTCGTCCTCGAAACTCGAGTCAAGGTCATTAAGTATCTTGTTTGAATCTCGTATAGTTATAAAAACCTCAAAGGGTTTTAAACCCATAAAAACCTCAAAGAGAAAATAAGCCATATATTTATCATGTATCTGGACTGGCTTCTCCTCATAAGTCATATCCGGCTCTACATCGAGATTCTCGTAACTGATAATATGTTGAGGGTCGTGCACATACTTCCTCAGGTTGGATATGTGGAAGACGTCATGAATAGCTGATAGATATGGAGGAAGGGCTACTCGGTATGCAACCTTCCCTACGCGAGCAAGAATCTCGAACGGTCCGACATATCGTGGCGCCAACTTGCCACGAACACCGAATCTCTGCACTCCCTTCATGGGAGATACTCGCAAAAATACCCAATCTCCAACCTATAATTGATAGGAATGTCATTAATACGAGGTTAAGTTAATTTTGTAATAAAGGAAGAGAAGAAGATTGGATACCTGGAATTCCAAATCTCTTCTCCGACGGTCTGCATAACTCTTCTGGCGACTTTGTGCCGTCAGAAGCCTCTGTCTCACAAGATCAACAGCTCTCGCAGTCTCCTCCAAGAGATCTACGGAATATAAAGCATGATCACCTACCTCACGCCAACTGAGGTGTGAGACATCTCCGCCCGTATAGGGCCTCGAATGGTGCCATACCAATACTGGAGTGATAGCTGTTGTTGTACGTGAATTCCACCAAAGGTAAATGGTCCTTCCAGGACCCTTTCCACTCCAAAGTGCATGCGCGAAGTAGATCCTCAAGCGTCTGAATGGTGCGCTCACTCTGTCCATCTGTCTGCGGATGGTATGCAGAACCCATCTTCAACTCTGTCTGTAGTGCTGACATGAACTGATGCCAATAATGAGATGTAAATCTCGAATGCCTGTCAGACACCACCTCTCGTGGTATATCATGCAGTCTGATGATGTTCTGCACATAGAGCTTGGCCAACCTGGATGGAGTGTAAGTCGTGTTGACATGTATGAAATGGGCTGACTTAGTCAACCTATCAACAACGACCCAAACGGAATCATGGCCACCCGCTGTCTTTGGCAGACCTGTGACAAAATCCATAGAAATGCTCTCCCACTTCCACTCGGGAATGGGGAGAGACTGCAGTAATCCGGGTGGTCCTTTGTGCTTAGCTTTGACCATCTGACAGGTCATGCATCTGCTAACATGTAGCGCCACATCGCGCTTCATTCCATCCCACCAGAAATGTCGATGCAGATCACGGTACATTTTCGTACTGCCTGGATGGATAGATAACCGTGAACTGTGTGCCTCATCGAGAATGTCTCTGCGAAGCTGCTCGTCATTGGGTACAACGACCCGTCCTGCCTTCCATAAAATAGACTCTGCTACGACAAAATCATCAATTCGTCCTTGACAGCGCGCATGTATCTATCATGAATCCAAGGATCGGTCTTCTGGCCTTCTACAATACGATCCCAAAGGCTGTTGTATCGAGGAGGCACGGCGGTAGAAATGGATGCGCTCTCCTGAGGATGCCAATCGGTCAAAGCAGCAAGCGTATCCCATGTATATAGCCAGTTCGCCGTACCATCAGCATGCGCTCTCCTGCTAAGTGCATCAGCCACCACGTTTCCCTTACCGGGATGGTAAGAGATCGTGCAATCATAATCCTTCAGCAGCTCGAGCCATCTGCGCTGTCTCATATTCAACTCCTTCTGATCAAAGATGTACTTTAGGCTCTTGTGATCTGTGAAAATCTCGAAGTTCACCCCATATAGATAGTGGCGCCAGATCTTCAAGGCGAAGACAACTGCCGCCAACTCCAAGTCATGTGTGGGGTAGTTCTGCTCGTGCGGTCTCAACTGTCGGGATGCGTAAGCAATCACCTGTCCTCTCTGTATCAACACTGCTCCTAGACCTTCTCCAGATGCATCCGTGTAGACTGCATAGTCTGAGTGCCTGAAGGAAGAGCAAGAATAGGCGCTGTAGTCAACCTCTCCTTCAGTGTCTGGAAGGCCTGCTCACATGAATCATCCCAAATAAATGGAACTCCCTTCTGCGTCAGTCGTGTCAAAGGACGAACAATGCGTGAAAATCCGCTGACAAAGCGTCTGTAATAGCCCGCTAATCCGAGGAAGCTCCGAATCTGTGTAACTGTCTTGGGCTGCTCCCAAGACATAACTGCATCAATCTTCGCAGGATCAACTGCAATGCCTGCTCCAGAAATGATATGCCCAAGAAATGAGACCTGGGATAACCAGAACTCGCACTTGCTCAACTTGGCATATAGCTTGTGCTCTCGCAATGTATCTAAGACAATCCGTAGATCATTCGCATGATCCCATTCATTCCGTGAATAGATGAGCACATCATCGATGAACACCACTACAAACTTGTCCAAGTATGGACGGAAGATACGGTTCATCATATCCATGAAAGCCGCAGGTGCATTGGTGAGCCCAAACGGCATCACTACATACTCGTAGTGTCCATAGCGAGTCCTGAAGGCTGTCTTCGGAATATCCGACTCGCGAATCCTCAGTTGATGGTAGCTTGAGCGAAGATCGATCTTCGAGAAAACCGAAGATCCCTGGAGCTGGTCAAACAAATAATAGATACGTGGCAAAGGATAACGATTCTTCACCGTTCTCTTGTTCAGCTGCCTGTAGTCAATACATAACCTCATGGATCCATCCTTCTTCTTGACAAATAGAACCGGAGCACCCCAAGGTGAAGTGCTCGGCCTCACGAATCCCAAGTCAAGCAACTCCTGCAACTGCACCTTCAGCTCCCTCAACTCGGCTGGTGCCATGCGATATGGTGCCATAGAGATCGAATGTGTATCTGGCAGTAATGTGATCTCGAATTCGATCTCTCTCTCAGGAGGTAATCCTGGTAGCTCATCAGGAAACACGTCAGGGTATTCTGAGACTACTCGGATGTCCTGTGTCATCAGCTCATGGTCAGATACCTCCCAAATAAATGCAAGATATGTATCACAACCTTGATCAACAAGTCGCTGAGCCCGCAACACTAAAATATACTCCATGGTGGAGTCATGCAAAGTACCCTCAAAAGTGAACTCGGGTAGATCAGGAATCCTGAAGACAATAGTCTTCCTAAAGCAATCAACAAGTGCATGATGAGTGGATAACCAATCCATGCCCAAAATCAAATCGAACTCGTCAAGCTGCAGAAGTAGACAATCTGCGATCATCTCGTGACCGCCAATTAGTACGGGCAAGTGCCTGACTATCAGAGAAATGATAAATAACTGGCCACCTGGCCCTCGGATGTGATATGGAGAAGAGAGAGTCTCTGCGACTCTACCTAACGAAGCAAGTAACCTCGAAGCAAGACACTGATCGGTAATGTCCCCATTCGTGACATCGGTAACATCTGACTGGTCGAGTAGATGGAGTGGTTGTGTCTGCTCTCTGCGACCCAGATGGTCGAGCGGAATCTGTGCCATTCACAGATACTTATCATAAATGATTTTTCTCTTCTTGGGATATAGTATGAAAATTATTGAAATTGGTGACATATGTGGTGAATGAATTAGAATGTCAATTTCCCTTCTCAGACTCACGACAAGTCGGAAGACTGTCGTTATCAGAGAACCTAATGCGATCGGAATTGTAATGTTGCGAATGCGCGTATCGGGGTACCACTGCTCTGATACCAAATTGTGAACCCCTCAGGATCCGGGTACCCGTTTACGACAAAATTCGCAATATTTTATTAGTTGGAAAAGGTAGTCATAATGTTCGTAGAGAAACATTTGCTAAGAGAACGATGATGATATCTTTAATACTTAGAATATATCCCTTGCTTTTAATAGATCTGTGAATAGAACTCAATTCATGTGTAACACACAAGGATTCATTGATTGGGGATTGTAGTCATAATGATCTCGTGAATCATTTGTTTCATTCAAGAAAGAAGAGTATTAGTATCTAATATTAATATTTTCAATATCTTTTCTAATGTTGGAAAACTTGGATTTGTTAGTTGAATCTGGATTTAAAGTCAGAGTAATGCAAACATTCCAAATTCTCATTTTTTTAACACTTGCCATGGCTACCCTCTTTGAAACAGGCATTTGGGTCGTGTGTTGTACCATATAATCTACGCATGCGATATGCAATTATCTGCAATTTCCTCTTCAATATATTGGTCTTCAGTCAAGTTCATTGGTTGGAAACATTATAATATATATATATTTATATTTATTTATTTATTTATTACTAAAAGAGAGTGGATCAAGTATATATAGATGGAACCCAAGCTGCTCACCCTCAATATTTTGCTAAAATGGAAAGATGATGCAACCATTCTGCATTAATCCTTCTTTACTGTCACCCATCATCTTGCACGAGAAGAACCCACGGTCATTGCGTCAACATATTTAAGTCTTATGCACATATCCTTTATACTTAGCAAATATGTGGTAGACTTTTTTTTTGGTGATAGCCACAAAATTTCATGGATTAAGAAAGAAGGTAATAGGCCTGATCTCGAAAGTGGATTCCTTAAAAGCATAACTGCATTGCTTAGAACTATATATAAAGTGTAATACATTAGAGAAAAACCTCTCATTTGATCAAAGATATACTTGGCTCTTGTGGTCTGTGAATATCTTCCGCAGTACTGCCTAATGTGTGATAACAAGGAAGATTCTATCAACTCCATTGTGGTATTAGACCGGTACCTTATGTCCCAATTTCAAGCAATCAAGGAATATCAATTATGGAAAACAATATTACACGTATTCCAGTTCTATAAGAGGTCGGTATATAAAGATTGCTCAGAATTTAACCTTTGTTCCTTATTTTACATATATTTTCCCCATTTTCAAATTATATAAATAAATTTCTGGAATTGTCATGGTTTATTTATTTAGATATATTAATATTTTCTTAGGCTTGTTACTTTGTAGAAGGCAATACATACATGCATCTTCATATATCTATCATCAACTTGATAAAATAAGCAAGACAACACAATAAAACAACATGCAGGAGGGATCTTATGCAAAATTAATCATTTTGCCCCTGATAATTGGCTTTTCAGGAACTATGCCTATTATTTTTTTTATAAGAATGCATACAAAGGTTCCTGTCTGCCACCAAACTTCATACGTATAATAATAAGCATATAATATATCCTTATGAAAACAAAATGTGTAAGAAGACATGTAAGGCAGCAATAGAAATGCTAGGGATTGTACACATGTTTGGCAGCAAATAGGAGGGAAGGGATGGTACCTTGATTTGCTTCAAAAATGGATGAGAAGATTTTGACTGTAGATCTGAAATTTGACTGCAATTGGGACTTCAGGGAGAGATTTTGGCAACAGTTTAGTACCTTCAACTGGACGTAGCAGCAGCTATCATCATGTTGAAGCAGCAGTCCCAATAGCTGCTATAGAAGCTTCAGCATTTCGGTCCAAGGCTATGGAATTTAGGGCTGAAATATGGGCTCCAGCATCTGGAGATAGAAGAGACCGAGAGGGATTCGTTGGAGCAAAATCTAAAGAGGGTTTCCTTGGGAAATGTTGGGGGAAATGGGTGTTATATAACAAGAATGGCACAAGGGGGTGATGCCAAGTGGTGATAAGAGGTGTTAAGTGTCAAAGAGAGAAAGATTAAGTGGCTTGAAGAGAGAAAAGATAAGATAACGGTTGGACTGTGCACTGGTTGTGCACAGTCAGAATTATATATATATATATATATATATATATATATATATTTCTCTTCTTTTATTTAAAGTGTTAGAATTAGCCGTATTCGCACCTCGGTTGTCGGAATCCAATGCAAAATATCTTGATTTGATCGTTTCTCAACGACGATCGAAATGAGTATAATATTGATATACTTCCGATCGAGTTTTGAATATCCGAAATTTTCGGATACGATTTTTTTGTTTAAGATTAAATTTTATGATTTAAAAATATCAAACGACCTCCGATTGACGAACGGTCGATTCCGTTGGTTTTCTTCCGTCGAATCGGATCTAATGACGGTCTCGATTTGCTTCGTGATTTCCGAATTTGCGTCGCGGCTTTTCACGGCGCGCGATACGGTGTGACCGATTTTCGGTCAATTTCGCCCGAACGACTTTTGATTCATGATCAATTGGTCATTTTAGGTTGTTTAGTATTGACCGACAACGTTTTTGGGTTCATTAGACCCAAAATCGGACGAGTTCAGGTTTGTTGGATTCCGGATGTTACACATGATCTCCCATCAAGGCGAAGGGTTCCGTTGCCATACATTGTAGGTTGGAGACGTCTATCCGAAGTGATAGCTCCTACATACAAACGCACATAGATCGGGCTTTTTGCTTCTTGAAATAGTCAGGCCGTATGCGTAGTGACCCCAATATTGCTCCTCATATAATTAAGACGGTATTGCACATAGCGAGTTCTATTCCTATTGACGGTTGACTCAATTAACAACGAGTCAACATCACCTCAGGGGTGGTGAACTCAGGTATTAAAGACCGTAGTGAGAAATGCAAGTTGGACTTGCATAACGGAATGAGTTCTTGCTTCTTTTTACCCAAGTTGCAATTTTTCTTATAATTAGGATGTAACAAAGGTAGAAAAGGAGATCTCAGATCTTGTTAGAGATATAACGGTAAGCATATCTCTTGCTTAGACAGTTTAATAAGGGAATCGACTTTCGGAGTTGAAAAGGCAAGACTACTTTGATTGAAAATTCTTAATAAAAGAATTTAAATTTGAATATATAATTATTTATATGTTATGATAAGTGCATTCTTAATCTCAGACATGAAATCCATGAACTCGTTCAACAGGCTTCTGAAGGCCAACCAATTCACCGGATCAAATTATTCGGATTGGATCCGTAATCTGGAAATTGTTCTCTCTAAGGAGCGCATCGGCTATGTGCTCAACGAGAACAAGCATACAAATCATATGTCAATGGAAGAACTAAAATTTAATGAAAATTTTAATAAGAATGAGAAAGATCGAATGTTAAATTTTAATAATGAAAATTTTAATAAAGACCCGAATGGGTAAGAACATCTCTAGTTCGATGTTATATTCTGGGCCATAAGTTGTAAGTACGCTGAATCTGTGGGCAAGGCGAGGGCTTGTGCTACTGGATCTGCCCAAATTGCTTCATCATCGGTCATCGCAAAGTCACACTCCTGGTGGACGTCTCGCTCTGCCTCTGTCATCTGATCTGTGTCACTGGATTGCTCTACGCATACTGAATCTCGCGCTCTGGTCTCGTCGATCGTCTTTATTTGTATACTTTCGCCCTTTACGCGAAAGTACACCTTCCCACTATTTCACCACTCAGCCCGCAACTGTAGGCCTCTAATGTATCCTCTGCCAGGGGTGTGCTATCCAAACTCTCGATTGTTTAATGTGCTTTGGAAATAACATATGGACATAAAGAATGCCTATTATATAATACTGAATTTAAAGGAAATGTTCGGTGATGTGAACTGCATAGAATACAGTCGAAAGCGTGTGTTCTGGAAGAGTTCGGCCCAACATGTGAAGAAGAAGAATCAAAGTGTTGACTCATCCTCTCAAGCTTTCACATATCTGACATATGTGTGTCATCAATGCCAAAGACCAGGGCACTGGAAAAGAGATTGTCCAAATTATCTGAAAACCTTAGAGAAGGGTAAAGATAATGCCCTGTCATGTTAAAATCTACTTTCATCATTGAAATTATTTTTTTCGTAGCACGAGAAGGTAGTTGGGTCATATATTCTGGTGCTTCTGTACATGTATGTAATCTGTTGCATCTATTTCAGGAGACCAGAAGTCTTGATCAATGGAGATAGTCGTCCAGATGGGATTTAATGCAACTGTTGCTGTAGTCGCCGTTGGGACATGCAAACTATCATTGATGTTAGAAGAAACCTTATATATGTATCTAAGTTAATTAATAATGGTTCGTTCCTGTTATGTGAGGAGCTTATCATAAGTTGTTATGATAATAATATTGCAGATAGTGTTTTAACTTCCGGTGGACTATATGAATTATGCATTGATGAATGTGTCATGAATGTAACACCCACTGATAAAACCCTAAAAGAAGCAGAGGATGAAAATCATTTGAACATGATTTGGCATCACATGCTTGGTCATTTATCTGTTGATAGGATCAATAGATTGATAAAGGATGGACCCTTAGATTTTCTACAGGTCCAAAATTTACCTACCAATGAACATTGTATTCGAGGTAAAATGACTAGAGCGACCTTCTGTGATAAGGTTACGCGTTGCGATGATATTCTTGACCTAATACATATCGATGTATGTGGTCCCTTTAGTACCGTGTCCTGAAATGGATATCGATATTATTTGACGTTTATTGATGACCATTCGCAATACGGATTTATCTTCCTATTACGTCATAAATTGGAAACTTTTAAAAAGTTAAAGAATTCATGGCTTTGGTTGAGAACTAAACCAATAAGAAGATCAAACAGAGAACCCACCTTATGGTATGGTGGTAGAAGCAGTGAGCTCCCACTCTAATGACCAGGGTTCAACCCTACCCTCCCTCCCTTGATCATTAAAAAGAAGAAGATCAAACAGATTCATATGACTGAGGTGGCGAGTACCACTCAGATGAATTTAAGGAATACCTCATAGAGAGATGAATTGTATCCAATCTCATTCCTTCTGGAACTCCCCAACTAAATGGTGTTGCTGAAAGATGCAGCATGACCATCATGGACATGATCCACTTATCGATGAGCAAAGCACATTTATCTCTTAGTTTATAGGGATATGCAGCAGAGACTACAATATATATGTATATATATATATCCTTAACAAGATTCCTAGCAATTATGTACCCAAAACCCCTCATGAGCTTTGGTTTGGAACCAAGCTCAATGCTAGACACTCGAGGATTTGGGGTTGCTTGGTATATGTGAAGAACGTGGATGTAAGTAAGCTGGAATCTCACACTCAAGAGTGTTAATTCATTGGGTATGTAAAGGACGGTTTTGGATCCAACAACTTTATGACCCTGAGACTCAAAAGGTTTTCGTTTATAGAGATGTAAAATTTTTAGAGGATGACTTCCTCAAATATCAATACGAAAATGAAGTAAAGGAACTCATTGAATCCTTTGAGGATATTGAGTTTCCTGTACTAGAAACTAAAGATGCGAATAAAGATGAAATATCCCTACCTCTTCGAAGGAGTTCGAGGGTGGTTGCACCACCTAAAAGGTACGGATTCCATGTGTCAGGTGAAACTGACAGTGATCCAACTTCATTTGATGAAGCACTCGCGGATCGTGACATGGATATATTGATTGTTGGAGTATAAGTTGTATGCACCTATTGAGTTTTAGATGGGTAAATGGATACCTCCAGGATCCATTTACCCCATCCCAGTGTTTAGTCCCACATCGTCCAGTGGTGGGACTTGGAGGCTCTGTGGAGGCTATATAAAGAGCCCCAGACCTCCTGTATCAGATGAAAAAAAGCAATGCATAACACACCCCTTTGAGGGCTTCTCCCGTGGTTTCATCCCGCTCCTCACAAAGTAGGGTTCCACGTAAAATCCCGCTGTTCTTCTTTGATGTTTATTCCATTTTCCATGTTTACGCTTCCGCTTCCTTTTTTTTTGACTCTTCCGCTTCCTATTTTCTAACATGGTATCAGAGCGGGTTTGATTGTTGAGGAATTATGTTCGTGATTTTTTTTCGAGATTCAATTCTAGTGTTTCTGTTAAAACCATGATTATGTTCTCGAGGATTTATTACATCCAGTTTTTGAAAAATATGCGTTCGCTGAGTTCTGAAAATATGCTAGGGTTTTTGGAACCCTAGTTTTATGAGATCTGTTCAAACATGGACTCTGATCAGGACATCTCAGCGGAACTCGTTCGCAACTCTTCCTTTGTCTATACTCCAGTCAGATACTCTAAGCGATGCTCCTTCAATCGGCATCTCCTCAACATGGCGCATCTCCTCCCAGACAGATATCGGAGTACTCTTGCAAGCGGCAGGCAGCCGCGCTTCTAGGACACGCTTCTCGATGCCGCATCTTCTCAATCAGCGATGATCTGGAGTCACCTCCTATCACAGGCGACCAAGCCCTCGTCGATGTGCGACTCCCAGCAGGTCTCCGGCGATCTCCTTTTCCAGGCCGCACCCCTTGCCATGTACATATCCATGGCGATCTCGATCCCTGCAGGCGGCGAAACCTCCATCATCAGCAAGAAGCGGCGACCCCGCCGCTCATCTTGCATCGTGCAGAACTCTAGGCGCCTCTCCTGCGCGATTCTCCAGGCGCGACTCCAGAAACAGCTGCGCGCGCAGCCCAGGTCTCCACGATCTCCAGCAGGCGGCGCAGGCGACCGACCCCCCTCCCTTTGTGCGAGGCGGCGCACCCAAGGGCGATGGCGGCGCACTCCTCTCCCGCGAATCCCAGCAGGCGGCTCCCTCCGATTGACCTCCCCCTGGCGGCGGTGCGATTCCCGCGTTCTCCTCCTCGTTGGCGGCGCTTCTGAATGAAGCCCCGATGGGGGCGTCACATCGTTTGTGAAGGGTCCCTCGTGGGAACCCTAATAAGGGGGATTGCATTATCTTTGGGCCCACCAGGGCCGTGTATGGTTAAAAAAAAGGGGAAATGCCGCATGATGTTAAAAAAAAGGAGAGGAGGAAAATGAAAGAAGCCCACTGTTAGGCTAAAAAAAAGGTAGAAAAGAGGCTGAGAAAAAAAAGGAAGAAAAGAAAAGAGGGGAATAGAGGCCGTTGCTTTTTTTGGGCCCAAGTAGGCCGAGTATTAAAAAAACTATGAAAAAAAGAGACGCGTACAAAGAAAAGTCGTACGCAAAATATTCAAAAAAAGAGAGTTGCAAAAGCCGTAAAAAATTTGGAACGGCTTTAAAAAATGTTAAAAAAATGGCGGCTTATAAAAAAAAGGAAAAAAAAGAAAAGCCGCAAGAAATTTCTGTGGATATTCATGTTTAGCCCTATTTATCTTGTCTTCTCCCAACTTTGTCGATGTCATTTTCCGACAAGTATGGGAGAAAGGGGGAGTATATGTGTAGAGTCACAGGTCTAAGTCAGATCCAGATTTTCCAGACTCCATATTACAGACCAAGTCAGATTTCCAGACTCTACAGTTCAGATTCAGATTTTCCATGCGCAATTCCAGACTCGAAGTTCAGATTCTGAGTCCCAGTTTGATGCGCAGATTCAGACTCGATAGATTGGTCAGAGTTCAAGTTCGAGGCACTCCATGTTGAGGCCCATCTTTCGAATTCTCCAGAGAGGCTCCAGTTTCAGACACACACGAGTATGCGGTCATTTTCAGATGAGCACATGTATGCCTTCAGTTCAGAGGTCCCCATCCTTTCTTGTTTTGTAGGCCAGAGTTTTCATGTGAGCCATAGGGACTCCAGAGTAGAGGACCATTCCCTATGCCATGTTGGCAAGGGTTTTCATGCGGTATCATAGGGACACCAGAGAAGTATACCATTCTCTGAGCCAGATGGGAGAGACCCAGTTCTCCGACGAGGAGACTATTTTCAGACTCTATTCTCCAGCGACCGTAGACTCCGACGAGGATTGCACATCCACGACTCTTATTCAGTTTGGTCATTTTCAGAGATGGAGCAGTTGTCCACATTATTGTGGCGGGCCAGAGTACTCCGACGAGGAGACTCATTTTCAGTTGCAGTGACTCTGACAGGCGCAGTTCATAGCACATACTCTCCGACGAGGAGATTCAGAAGATTCACACTCCAGCCCGTGCGTTCTCCTCACCTGCACGGCATGAGAAGCAACGTCCTCGACTGCAGCAATGTGCGCGTTGGGTTGATATTGTCCGTAGTGTCTTGTAGCGTTGAGTTGAGTTTCTTTCTGTTTATCCAAGCTGAGCATTGCATGCTCCAGCTTGTGGGGGAGTGTTGGAGTATAAGTTGTATGCGCCTATTGAGTTGTAGATGGGTAAATGGATGCCTCCAGGATCCATTTACCCCATCCCAGTGTTTAGTCCCACATCGTCCAGTGGTGGGACTTGGAGGCTCTGTGGAGGCTATATAAAGAGCCCCAGACCTCCTGTATCAGATGAGAAAAAGCAATGCATAACACGCCCCCTTGAGGGCTTCTCCCGTGGTTTCATCCCGCTCCTCACGGAGTAGGGTTCCACGTTAAATCCCGTTGTTCTTCTTTGATGTTTATTCTATTTTTCATGTTTACGCTTCCGCTTCCTATTTTCTAACATTAATGCTTGCAATGAAGTCTGAATTATACTCCATGTACAAGAACGGTGTATGGACATTAGATGATCCACCTAGGGGGTAAAACTCGTTGGATGTAAATGGATCTTCAAGAGAAAGAGGAGACCTGATGGGAAGGTAGAGACCTTCAAGGCACGACTTGTAGCCAAGTATTACACACAGAGAGAATGCATTGGCTACGATGAGACATTCTATCCCGTGGTTATGCTTAAATCCATCAGGGCACTGCTAGTTATAGCAGCATATCTTGACTACGACACCTGGTAGATGAACGTCAAGCCGACATTCCTCAATGGATACCTCGACGAGGATATCTAAATGTTCATAACTGAGGAAAGAAAAGTATGCAAGCTGAAGAAATCTATCTATGAGCTCAAACAAGCTGCTCGTAGCTGGAACATCAGATTTGAACAACCATAAAGAGTTATGATTTTGTTCAGAATCCTGATGAACCATGTGTGTATAGGAAGCTTAGTGGGAGCGTCATTGTGTTCATTGTGCTTTACGTAGATGGCGTCCTTATCATTGGGAATGACATATGGATGATGATTAGTGTTAAGATTTGTGAGATGCCCTCAGATCCGGGTACCCGTTTACACGGCATTCGCAACATTAAACTCATTAAAAGTTCTCATTATGTTGTTGAATTTGAGGGAAAATTTCCGCGTTTTGCAATGACATTCACAATCAGTATATTACAACCATGGAGCCAACAAGAAATCTCACCAACTTTTCATTGCATTAATTTCCATATAGTAAAAAAATATTACATTGTATACATGTCTCCCAAAAAGTGACGGAAGTGAAACAAAAACATTATACATAAATTGAACTAAAAACTGTAACAACTGTACCGTCTGGTATAACAGCAGAAGCTCGGGTTCATCTGCTAGCTACTGCGACGCAAGCGTTTTGCTTGCCACGCATGCAAGGAATAAAAGAACATCAACCATTATTGCGCACAATCCAGCATATAACAAAACAAATAACATGTAATTTAGTGTTTTCAAAAGAAAGCAAGTAGAAAGGCATTGATATATAAAATTTAGGTTCTCCCACCGCAATCTCATCACGCCTTCAGAGGCTTGCGTTAGATTCGTCATAGCTTCATCTTGCACTGGGGATGCTGGCGATGGGTCCACCGTTCGCATCACAGAGGTTCCCCCACTGTAGATTAGAGGCTCCGGAGCGACCTCCACGAAGGGGTTCGCCATCGGCAGAGCTCCTTGCGACTCCTTGCTATCTTGAACAGACAGAGTTGGCCCTTGCCCAGGCACGGTATGCCCGTTCCCTCCTTTTCCATTTCCGACGACCGCACAAGCCGCCTCGATCAGCTTCCTCCCATTGTCAACCAGGTTACCGGCACTCGCTTTAAGATGCTCGGGGCCCAAGTCTTCACACTCACGACAAGACTCCGGATTAGGTTGCTTCTTCGCCCCTTTCCTTTGATTCAAATGGCAAGGCCGTTGTCCACTGGGAGCTGGCCCAATAAATGATGAGTTCACGGGCCAAGGGTCTCCCATCACCTGAATGCCAAAGATTAATGTATGTCTTCTTGATCTCCCTTGCTTTCTCTCCAATCCATTTTGTCTCTTGGAGACATAGTATCTGAATCTTCTTTCTTTCCATCGCATCTACAATCTTCATCGATTTGCTAATGAAAGTGCAAATATTCCAACTACCTATCCGTAACTTCCTCTGCAACCTCTTTTGGACTAACTTCTTTACTCGCATGCGTTCATCATACGAGAACCCTTGTAAATTTTGGACTGCATCCGGACGATAATGCAGCGGAACTAGATTATTTACTCACTTGTGTTCCGCATGTGAGAGTCCTTGCAAATTTTGAACTACATCCGGGTAGCAATATAGTGACCCATGCCAACTTCTCATTACATTCGGGCAATGCAATGCGTCCCTAGTAGGGAACTCTCCAACGAAATCAAGATGTTTATTTAAATCCATGTTGAAAAGATCCGAACTGTTTTGAGACAAATTCCTAAATAATGTTATTAAAAAGAACACTATTTAGGAATCTGTCTCTCTTGCATTGGCTGTCGTCTACCTAATGTGCAACCCTTGTCAACTAACCCGAGCTTGGGACCGGCCATAGCTGAGTTATTTCTCTCCAACAAACTACTGAAAAATCTTCAATCATTGTGTATGAAATCTTCTTATTATTCTGAAATCCTTAGAGATTGAGAGAAAGAGAGAGATGGAGGGTGGTCTGCTTTGTTTGTCATTTATCTCAGAAGCAACTATTTTCTGAATTTCCAATTATATTAAATTGAACTTGATCTCTTTGTTACTTTTGAATTAATTCTTATTAATTATTTTTTATGTTGCGCAGATTTTTCAAAATTTTTCTGTTGCATTTGTATGAATTGTTCAAATTTAGATTCTTCTTAAACGAAAGGAGTTGAGTAATTGTAAGATGCTTCCGATATTTTGTAAATGTCTACTTTCAGTTCTCTGCTATTATATGTAAATGCTCAAATTGTAACTGGGGCGATTATAATCTCTGAGTTAACAAACTTATTATTACAGATTGGAGCATTCTGCAGCAAATCTTGCTGAATCCATTCAACAAGGTAACTTGCCTGATAAAGCTGGCAACCTTGCCCCATCCATAGTTGAGGTATGCGGCGGCTCAATCTTTTGCATCAATATTCCTTTTACTAGCTTTTATAATATGCAATGATGGATTCTAGGGTGGAAAAAAGATTACTGCAAAGGGAATGGAAGTGCTGGAGCGTGTAGGTAAAGAGACCATAGAACTTATTTTTGATACTGGCCTTCAAGGTGAGGATCCTTCTTCAGAAGCTGAGAAACTCTCAAATGAGCAGTATGAAGAAGTTACATTTGACAGATGTTTTTATATTTATGGTGGTCCAGACCACCTTGAGGTGTTTTCTTTATCTTCTTTAATTTCTATCATAGCATCGCTTTGAAGCTGGAATTTGAAAGTTTCTGTTTGATGTCAGGAACTAGAGGCTCTCTCCAACCATTATGCGATGTTGTTCAATAGGAGAAAAGCTAAGTTATCTTCGGAACAGAAGTCGTTGTATGATGAAAAGCTTAGGCAGGTTAAGAAGATCTTCAGCTCGGGTTCTGAGGTTGAAGAAGGTGCCCCTGAGCCTGACAAAGGGAAAACTGTTGAAACTGAAGAGAAGTTTGATGGGAATGAGTTGAAAACCTTGCGTGGCACTAGTGTTAACAAGGCTGCTGATTTGGCTGCAGGGTAATTCGTTAGCCCCCAACCCATTCACTCTTCAGTTCTCTTTTATTCATCTTTCTCTCTAAGTTATATCTTGTTTGTGGTGTAAGCTATATTAGCCACTTCCATGAATGAATACCAGCTGCCTGCTGAGATTAGGAGTCTGTCATGAGCATGCCTATTATGAGTGTTTCCATATACTGTATCCCTCCTTGCGTATTCCATCATGAGCGTGTGTCCTTGCACAATACATGATAGAGTTGACCTTTTCTCGAAGGTATTTTTACACACACACACTTTATTCTTTCATAATTACATTTTGACCCTTCCATAGTTACATACACTCTCTTTATACTTTCATAATTATCTTTTATACTATCTAATTATTACATGATATACTCCTTTGTTAACTTCCTCTCACTCTTGTTCGTTAACTTTGACGTCAATTCATTAAAAAATGATGAAGATCATTCTAGTTCCATCATATTTCCAAATTACGCCACTCATTCCCCAAGGTCCACCACCCACCCTCCCTCCCTTCCCTTCCGCTGCCACCAGCTCCCCCCCCACCTTGATCGCCAATCACACCCATCAAGAGGTTGCCATGCCACCCCCCCCCCCCCCACCTCCCTTCCGTCGGATCGAAGGAGTGGCTCCTCGCCCACATGTGCGCTCGTGTTGCCATGGTGGTTGCTAAGCTACATAAGCAGTTACTGACATGTTTGGCTGCTTATTGGGCCATCTAATGAATACATGATCCATACTCAGATCCTCCTTACAATAAAACTGGCAATGAAGATCAGAGGTGTCATATTGACTGCCCAAGCTTTACTGGGAGGAGAATGCCTCCATAATTTGAGGTTCTATTTCCTTGACGGTGTTGAGCATGATTTTTAAAAAAACGCGCCTCGAGTTGCTGAGGCGCTTGCCTCAAGCAGCCCAGGCGAGGCGTGCACCTCGAGGCGTTGACTAGGGACGCAAACGGATGCGGTTATATTCGTATTCGTCCGTATTCGTTTTCGTTTTTAAGAGGATATGGTTCTTGTTTTTTTAAAACAGGCAAATACGAATATTCTTAATGAATTATTTGCGGATACGAATAGGAATCCTGAGTTAACGAATGCGAATACGAATACTAATACGAAAAAAAATGTGGATACGTTTACGAATACGAATATTCGTTATTTATATTAATTTTAAAATATATGTATTAGGGTTTATTCCCCTCCCCCCAAAATATTTCCCTAGCCGCCCACCCCAGGTCCCCCACCCCCCACGGCCCCGACTTCCAACCCCTTCGATTTTGACCTATCACCCCTCCCCCCTTGTGGCCAGCCCGCCGCCCTCCCGACCTCCGCCCCCCTTGCGGCTTCGCACACGCACCGCCTGGCCAACCTATCGCCCCATTACGGCTAGCCTGCCTCCATCCCCACCTCCGCCCCTCTTGCGCCCTGCCGACCTCCGCCGCGCCCCCCTTGCAGTTTGCCGCCCTCCTGACCTCTGCCCCCTTGCGCCCTGCCGACCACCACTCCCCTTGCAGTCGGATAACCTCCTACCCCCTTGGGGCCCGCCGACCTCCGCCCGGACCGTCCCCCTTGGAGCCTGCTGCCCTCCCGACCTCCACCCCCTTGCGCTCTCCTGAACTCCGCCCCTTGTGTTCTGTCGTTCACCGCCTCCGTCCACCACCCAACCTCCCTCCTCTCCCCCGACCTCCGTGGCTGCCGGCCTCCGCCTCCCTCGAGGAGTCGAGGTCCGAGGACTGCATCCCCCTGCCACCCTCCGCCTCCCCTGCTGCAGCCAACTTCGTTCTTTCGCAGACTCGTAGCCACAATCTCCCTCCGTCGCAGCCACGACCTCCTTCTTGTTGCATTTGCAACCGATTTGGTATCAAACCTTAAATTCAAATTCCTGTATTTTTTTTGTGAATGGAATGTTTTCTTAGAAAGAAATTAGAATATGGTTAAACACATGAGAAGATTTTTTAGACAGAAAATTGTAATGCGATTAAATAAATTAGAATATTTTTGTGCTTGCTTGAACGTTAACTTTAATGTTTGCAGAAAAACAGTGAAAAACAATGTTGTGCGGAAGTGATAGCCAAATAATCAAGTACGTTTTTTTTGTATAAATTTTTATTGCAATATTCGTTTGGATATTCATGTTCGTTCGTAAAAGATTCGTATCCGTATTCGTATTCGTATTTTGAGGATATGGATATTGATTTTTTACATTCGTGTAATATTCGTATTCGTATTCGTATTCGTAAAATAAAATGAATATGATTATGGTTTGACATGAATTCGCATTCATATTCGTTCGTTTGCATCCCTAGCTGAGGCGGTCCTCGAGGTGCCGAGGCGGTCTCGAAGTGCCATCTCGGGCTGCACAGGTTTGGTATCCAATTTTTTATATTATTTTATATTGATTTTTATGATATCTTAAGTATAATATTAATTATGAACAATTTAATTTATTATATGGTCATATACATTTATTCTATATTTAAAAAATGTGTGTTATCATGTAAAAAAATCTGTTTCGGGTATGGTGCGACATGGGGTGCATAAAACGATTCTTCAATTGAGTTTAGCAAATCAGATGGTTAGGATTCAAAGTATATCAATATATATGTTAGTCATATAACACATATAAAACAATATAGATATATGAGGATAGGGAGTATGCACCCAGGTGCATGTAATTCTACATGCACCCGGGCCTATAACTCCCACATTTTTTTACTTTTCCGAAAAATACCATCATGCATATTCATTAAGCATAATTATATACATATTTATAAAATCACAAATTTAGATATTCCCCATTATATTCATCGTATATGCTCTGAGCATGACAATATATAATATTCTTTGCATGATTTACTTTGAATCTTAATTCGTATTGTCATCCATATACAATGCAAAGCTTATTATGACCTCCATTATTGTTGGCGGTGAAGTTCTTATAGATATATAACGCTTCCCTTTATGTGCATGGGTGAAGCAAAATTATGTTAGTAACATATATTATTAACATACACAATATATAATATATGAGGATAGGGAGTATGCACACAGGTGCATGTAATTTTACATGCACCCGGGCCTATAACTCCTACATTTTTTTACTTTTCCAAAAAATACTGCCGTGTATATTCATCTATATATCCCTCCTGTATGTCATCCAATTTCGTCAGAAACAGAGACCCCTACATCCTCCATCCAGAACCAGGTCGATTACAACAATTTTAAGACCGTTAAAATAATGTGTTCTAGATGGAGGATGTAGGGGTCTCTGTTTCTGATGAAATTGGAATGATATACAAGAGAGATAAAAAACCATGGTGATGCGCACCAACTATTTGGCCTCTCCCAACATGCACACTTGCTCCAAATACATATTGACAAACAAGTCATCACCACTAGTAACAAAGTCAATATAATGCCAAGGAATCGGCTTCGGCATCATGGACACTTGAATTCATTCCACTTTGCCTTGGGTATTGTCTATAGAGAAGTTTCAAAGTTGAGCTACTTCATGTTATGAAGTAGTCATGCATAGGAATCTTAAGATTCTTGCTCACATTTATCAATTGTGAGGTAGTGAAGAATCCACGACGTTGGTTGCATTAGGGAGGCTTTGCAATGCAATCAAGTCTTTGATAATAGGATTAAGGTTGTGAGTAGGAGACATACTGAGATTTGGTGATCATGGGAGGGCATGTGGGTTGAAGGAGGGAGTTTGGAGATATGGATATGGAGAAACTGAAGGCGTGGGTTCAAAGAGGAGATGGAGGCAAGAGAGATATGGAATCAAACGGTAATAACAAGAGAGGAGATAGCATGGGAGAAAGAGGAGACACACGACGAAGAAGGGTGACGACGGATGACACGAGAGAGGGGAAGAGAGAGAGAGGGTGGTGAGGGATGGGGGAAACATGGGAAAGGGGGCGACATGAGAAATGGGTGGTAAGTGGCATGGAATAGGGCGCGATGAGGGAGTTGGCTGCTTGGAAGTAGGGAGGGAGGCATGGAGGTCAGAGGGGAAGCAGAGGCGGGTTTTGGGGTAGTGGAGGGGAGGGAGTAATAACAAAGATATCTATCATTGAATCTGGTTAAGATGTACATCCAGCAAGATAACTCAAGGAGTAGTTAGATTACCTCAAGGACCAATGGTTGGGGTATACATGTAAGATGAAGTCATTATCCGAGGGTCTGGGGGTAAATACAAATTATGAAGGGATTAAAAATGTAATTATGGAAGTATGCAATCATTTGCATACAAAATTCAATCTCAAACGTTGAAGGGCTAAAATGAAGCCAATAAGCCAAAAATCATGTCAAGACTATTTGTCTTGATTTGTGCAACCAATATCTTCACTCTTTTCTAAATGAACATGGAATCATCCACCAAAAATCGTGCCAATGTATATCCCAACAAAATAGTGTATCTGAAAGGAAGCGCCACCATATCCTTGATGCGGCTCGCACCTTACTTGTTCAAAGTGCAACTCCTCTCACCTTTTAGGGTGATGCTATTCTCACGGATATGTACCTAATAAACCGTATGCCCTCCACCATATTGGAAGAGCACACACCTTATTCTTTGTTCTTCACCGGCAAGAACTTGTTCCATTTTCCACCTAAAATCTTTGGCGGTGTACCTCCTTTGTCCACATTCATTCAGACAACCATGCCAAACTCTCTCTTCGTGCTGGGAAATGTGTCTTTATTGTCTATTCCAGAACTCAGAATGGGACCGGTGTTATGACATGTCACGTCGTCGTTACCATGTTAGTGTGGATGTGACCTTCTTTGAGTCTACATCGTACTATTCCACCTCTGGTTCTCGAGTCGTGTCCCCTGATGACAAAGAAATTTCTAGTTTCCTATGCCATCCCCTCATAGTAGTCCTCCATCTCAGAACACTAGTGTCTTTGGTAATTCACCATTTCGGTTTTGTCTATTCCCTTTGGATGGCACCCCCTTTTATTATACCAACACTGGATCCCAAGGTATGTCAAGAAAAGAATAGAGGGCCCTTTAAAAAAAGAACTAAAAGAGTTGAATGGTACAAAACTTCAATGCATTGTCAGAGCAAACATACTTAACAATAGCAGAAAAATGTACTTTATTTCATTAATGAAAGCTTGAATAACAGAACCATCATCCGACTTATTTTTCAGACGAAAAACTCAAGAAAGTCGGGAATAATTATCAACAACTAGATAGAACATGTGCCCCTATCAGAAACTTGACTGGGACCCCAAATATGAAAATAAGCTAACTCAAATAAAGAACTGCTACTACAACTCTAACGACCAGAAAAACTAGAACTGTAATGCTTCCCAAGCTGGCAGGCTTCTCACTGAAAAGTAAACTGAGAGGGGATATGTGGGAATACTCTGCACACTTCTGCAAAGGAAGGTTGCAAAACTAAGGATGACACATGTAATAGGAGACTGATCAAGTGGGAATGGAAGATGTGCATGCGTAAGGAGACTGGATAATTCTGTAGAGAACCCATTGCTCAGGGCCACATTCAATCATCTTGCCTGCGAGTATATCCTGAAATACAAAAGAAAAGGGGTCAAATATGGCACAACAATGCATCTCCTTGGTAATCTGACTAGTAGATAACAAGTTCATAGAGAAATCATGTGCACGACGCACATTATGCATGCGCATAGATGATTTCAAATGAATCTCCTCTTGTCCTATAGTAGGTAATTGCTCCCATCTACAATGACAATAGATCTGCATGGATGTACTGATATGTAGGAAGTGAACTATGTTCTGTCTCCATAGAGATTATGAGATGCTCCAGAGTACATATTCCACTATGAAATGGCTACCTTGTGATAACTAGTATCACGACCCTAGTTCTGAGCCATCAAATCCTCCCCTTTACCAGATCTGGCTACTTAGTAATAACTTTATTCAATAATAATAGCTACCATTCAGAACAGACTGTAATAAAAGGGTTTTTATCAGTTGTGCCCCTTTGAGATATTTCAATGTCAGTTATGCCCCTTCCTTTTTTGGAATATCAATTGTACCCCTGACTTCTTGCCATTCTATCACTTGTGCCCCTCGGGTTAGTTGATGTCTATCTCCAACGCAAATGGACGTTAACTTTGAGGACACACAGGGAATCAAATTTTTAAAAAAGGATTGAATGGTCTTTCACCAACTTCTCCCTGTCCCCCCTCCTCGCCCTCCTCCTCCCCTCCTCCTCCTCCATCCCTGCTTGCTCCTCCTTCCCCTCCTCCTTAGCCTCTTCTGCCCCTAGCCTCCACTTCCTCCTCCACCCCAACCTCTGCCTCCTCCTCCCCCCACCACTCCTCCTTCGCCCCAACCTCCTCCTCCTCTTCCCCCTCCTCCCCAGCCTCCTCCTCCTCCAAGGCCTTAAATGTCGGTTTCGGTCACCATTTCGGTATCGACCAAAACAGAATTTCGATGGAATTTCGGTGGAATTTCGACCGAAATTTCGGTCATTTTTTGTACTAGGACCCCCATATTTCGGTCATTTCGGTCATTTCGGTCGAATTTCGGTTTCGACTGGATATCGATATTCGACAGAAATTCGATCGAATTTCGCTGAAATTTAAGGCCATGTCCTCCTCTCCTCCGCCTCGACCTCATCCTCCTCCTCTCCTTTGCCCTGGCCTCATCCTCCTATACCCTCGCCAACTTCCATTCCTCCTCCTTCATCCCCTCCTCCCTTGCCTCTACCGCCCCCAACCTCCTCCTACTCTCCCTTCTTCGCCCCCCATTGGTGCCGTATGGGGAGGACGGCAACGACAGGCTGAGGAGTTGAGCGTCGAGCACACGGAAGCACTGGTGGCAGTGGAACTCGAGAAGCGGAGTAGGGCCCTCCTGGAGCAGAGCCTCCGAGAGACAGCCTCCGACCACCGCACGATGGACGTTGTGCAGTTGCGACAGTTCAAGAGGCTGCTGGAATCGCTGAGGGAAAGCATCATCAAACGCGGATAGATGCTCGCAGAGGAGGTATCGAAGGCGCGTTTCGCGATGGGCGTGATGGTGTTGTTGTCACCGCCTTCGTTGCTCGCGAGCGACCACTTTGCTCTCAAGGAGGAGCAACAACTCGTGTTTGACGGCTACTCCCATCCTCCTCCGCCCCCTCCTCCCCAGCGTCCCGACCTCATGCTCCTCCTCTCCTCCGCTCTGACCTCATCCTCCTCTGCCCCCTCCTCCTCTGTCCCCTTCTCCTGCGCAGAAGAAGCCATCGAACTTGTAAAGCACCGCCTCCCTCATGGATGTTCTGTGCATCGACAAGGATGATGAAGGAGGAGGCCGGAGGCCACATGCGGCAGAGGAGGATGGGTCGGAGGAGTAATATGGGGGAGTGTTTGGACAGTTATGCCCCTCCTAACCTAACCATGGTTTGAAAAAACCATGGTTAAGTTCAACTTATTGACGACTAAAGTAACAAAGGGGCACAAGTGATAGAATGATAAGAAGTCGGGGGGCACAACTGATATTCCAAAAAAGAGGGCCATAATGGATATTGCAATATCTCAGATGGGTACAACTGATAAAAATCCTAATAAAAATACTACATAGAGAAAGCATCTCGCAATTTTCCATTCACAAAATAAGGCTTACATATAAATTTGTCCGATCATTTTTTTTGTATATGTACATCAAGCTGAAGGAAAAGAACTCAAAAGAACTACAAACTATCTTATACTATAAGCTACTATCGTTGTTTGGTTGGTTAGTTGGCTAATATTCTTGCGATGGCTCACCACTTCCTGTTGAGTTTCCAGAAATCATCGGATAAAGACTAGCGAATGCTAAGAGGAACATAAAAGTAAACAAATATGGTAAGTTAGCAAAACTTATTATTCTAGAAAAAATCCATTTCTTATCATTAAGCTCTATTCCTTCTATTCCACATCGGAGATTAGTCCAAATGATTTACCTTACCTCTCATGGACTCCGAACTGCGGACATTTCAGGATTGAAGGTTGCGTTGATCTTATGAGCTTATATCGATGCACGTCACCTCAACCCGACAACCCGACAAATAAGGAAGTACATCGTCTTCGAGAACCCGGTAGCTTAAAACCACATGCTAACATTTAATCATCACTTGCATAAAAAAACATTTAATCATCACTACCAACGACTTTAAATACATGTTATCATGATCCTGTTGCTATTAAACCGTCCGTGCCTCCACATGCCACGACCACATGATCTTTTGCTATTAAACCATCAGTCAGTCAACCCCTCTAATGACAGCCAAGTACCACGCCTTGTATATAATTTATTACACGTGCTCAATATATCTAAGCAACCGTGTACGACCTAGGTTTGGCCTATCATACAAGGGCTCTTCTGACAAACCTATATGTTGCATGTCCGACCTGTACTATCTACTCCGAGTCATCTTTACGTAAAATATAGTATGACAATCGTAAGTGGATCCACTTTAAATTATATTAATTTTCATCTAATATAAGTATAGTATTGCACATACATCATAACACCTACAAGGATGATTTACTACACCAACTCTATTTAGCAATTATTTTAGAGTAAATTATGAAACAATCATGTGGACATTTTTCATAATAAAGAACAAAATAAACAATAATTTTATCTAATTTAACTTGAAAATCCTTGTAGCTGCTAATAAAGATCGGATTTAAAATGATGCAATCAGAACGAAAGTGGCTAATGGCTATAGCTCCAATCGAAGATAAGATGCGAGAAAACTGCTTAAGAAGGTCTGGTCTTTGCAAAGGAGGTCAATGATGCACCAGTTAGGAGATGCGAGTTTTGGGATGTTGAGCTAACTAAGAGAGGACGAGGAAGGCCCAAGAAGTGTCGAAATGAAACGATACGAAGGGATCTTAGTTTTTTGGATCAAAGCCCGAGAATGACCAAAAGAATCCATGTAGCCGACCCTACTTAATGTGGGAAGAGGCTTTGTTGTTGTTATTGTAACTTGAAAATCCAACAACAAGAGGCAATATTTCGTTACCTAACATGCTAAATTTTGCATGGGTTGCAATCTACTTTGGTTCATTTTCAAATAAGATGATTAACGGCTCCTGAAATGATTAAAATCCATTTTTGCATCAAGAATACGAAGAAAGAGAAGAATGAATGAAGACCACAAAGAACACAATCTATCAGAATTTCGGCAGAGTTTCTCCTTATATCAGGTAATATTTAAAGGAAAATTTCAATAGAGTTTCGCCTTACATCGGGCAATTCCAAGGAAAAATTCAACAGGGTTTCCTCTTATAAAATGATATTCGAATAAAAACAAAACTTGAAAATAAGAATGAAATGAATAAATTATGCATAATCGGTACAGCTCGCATCATGGGTGGGTGATGTATACATTCACCGACGGCACAGTCGCTCGCATCCAAGTATGGTGTTACTCATTTTTCGACATCATGTAGTAATATTATTATCATACAACGAAGAATCAGCTAGTCTCATGTCATGGGTGAGTGAAGCATGTTCATTGGCATCATAGCCGCCTGCAACCAAGCATAATTATGGTCAAATTTTTCCCTTATATGGTAACAGTAACATAGGAAAGAAAAAGAACTTGAAACCCTAGATAAAAATAAACTTGCCTCCTACCCGAAGTCGTCGAGGTGAGGAGTGTACTGTCCACTTTCTCCTCTTCTTCTTAGCAGGCTGGCAGCGCTTCGCTAACGCTTCTTTTATGCCTCTATTTCCTTTTGTCAACCTCTCAACCCGAGCCCTGGAATGGCGGTGGATGGAATGATAGTTGTAAGATAATGAAACGGTGGGGTATTTATAGGCTCCCAACCCCTTAAAACCATGGTTTTCGCCTATGGTTTTGGCCAAAATCATGGTTTCTTTCAATACCATGGTTTCACAGCCTATAGTTTTTGCTCGTGATTTTGCCCAAGCTTATCACGAAGCCCATGATTTTGCTCAAGCTTATCACATCCACTGATTTTGCTAATGACATTTCATCATCCTTAATTGCGATTAATCAGCATTGATCGTGATTAGTTATTCTTAATTGTGATTAATATCTACTAACCCATTATTAATATTTTTTAACCATGATCAGTAAGCTTAATGGTCATTTATATCCTTAATGAAGATTTGTTAGTGTACTCACTTAAATGGTCTGGTGGTAGTACAGTGTGCCTACCACCCAAAAGACCAGGGTTCAAATCCCCCTTGTATGGGTTGTGTTAGGTAGTCGACAACCGGCATAAAAAATAGTTGAATCTTTCAACATGGTGTGGGTTGTGTGGGAGAAGGCTTTGTCATTTTTAATAAAGATTTGTTAGTAATTTTCGGATAAGCTCACGGGGCTTCGTCAACGGCTTTGTCAATACAAGAGTGAGGTTAGGGACGCCAGGAGGGAGGCAGCTGAACGGGAGGTTCGGGCCATTGCCTGGAGGATGCTAGACAGTTGCATACCAAGGAGTTGAAGCAAAGGGATCTGACTCTAAGAGTGGTGATGGAGGAGGACAGGAAGCAGATTGTCGAATGGAAGCAGAGATCAAGGGTCTCTTGGTTAAAGGAGGGTGATGCCAACACGGCTTTCTTTCACCAGGTCTCTAGTGGTTGTCGCCGTATTAATTCTTTCAGATCTGTAGGGTTAATGGTGCTAGATATGAAGGGGACAGGAGATGGGAAATGTGATTGTGGACCATTTTTTTTAATTTTCTAACAGGGTTGCTTCTAGGCCATGGCGGTGGAATGGTTTGAGGGCGCAGAGTATTTCCGATGTACATGCTAGCAGTTTGATCCTTCCGGTCACGAAGGAAGAGGTGAAGGCTTCAGTTTGGAATTTGAATTCAGATGGGGCCCAGGGCCCTGATGGCTTTCCAATTTCTTTTTACAAAGAATTCTTGGATGTGCTTGAGGTTCTGGAGTTCGTGCAAGAATTTTGTTATTGCAATGTGGGGTTCGAAAGGTTGAATAAGGCTCTGATTTTCCTTCTTCCGAAGATGGGGGTGCCTGAAAGGATTGAAGATTTCAGGCCGATTGCAGTATCCAACGGAATCTATCTAATTGTGGCAAAGGTACTGGTGACTCGCCTTAGTCGTGTGCTTAACCATCTTATTTCTCATGTTCAAACATCATTCTTTCCAGGCCGTCAGATTGGCAACAGTTTGGTGTTGGCGGCAGAGATCTATGATTGGAAGCGTAATGACAAGCACGCGTTGCTCTGGAAGGTTGATTTTGCTAAAACATGACTCTTTGGACTGTCGTTTCCTTTGGGCTGCTTTGTATAGGAGGGGTTTTCCAGAGATCTGGATTTCATGGATGAAACGATGCATCATCACGACTTCGCTCTCAGTTCTGGTTAATGGGCGCCCAGAGGGGGGTTTCTTTCAGCCGCAGAGGGGGGTTCTGGTAGCGTTTGATGTGTAGGTTCTTGTGGAGCAAGGCGGGGCAGGAAAGGCACGGCGTTCACCTGGTGGATTGGGAGACAGTGGTACATCCTAAGAAGAATGGGGGTCTTGGGATTAAGAGCTCGGAGACTCTCAATGAGGCTTTACTCCTTAAGTGGGTGCGCAGGACTTGGGGAAAGGATGAAGGGATTTGTTGCCGCCTGGTCCGTCAGATTTACAGTATATCCATTGTGAATCCGCTTGTGCAGCGTCAGAGTCAGAGGAGATCTGTGTTCTGGAAGGGAATCTTGAAGGTGTTGCCGCGCTTCCGTGAGTTGTTCTATCCTGTGGTTGGGAATGGCGAGACATTTGGCTTTTGGGTGGACAACTAGACGGGCTGGGGACTCCTCAGCAGCCGTTTTCCGCGCATGTTCACGTTGGCTGCGGATCAGGAGATCTGGGTTGCTGGATGTTGGGACAATGGTAACCGGATGCCGCCTTTCAGAGATGCTTTTTCGGATCAGCGGTTGGAGGAATTTCTCCAACTTTTAGATGTCCTCGGTCAGGCTAGGAGGCCTACTACTGGGATGGATCATTGGAGTTGGAAGGACTCGTCCTTCTCGGTGAGGAAGGCTTATAGTGTTATATGTCGTACATTGTCGTCTCCCTCGACCGCTGTCAACCGCGATTGTGAGTTCATATGGGTGTTGATTGCCTGAGAGGATTGGTTTCTTCCTGTGGTTGTTTAGGAGGAAGCGCATTATGACTCGTGACTGATGCTCTAAGCTGTTCGAGGCAGTCTCCGATCGTTGTTTGTTGTGTGGTACGGAAATTGAGACACTGGATCACATGTTTTTCAGTTGTCGAGTAAAGCACCTATTTGGGGTGAGGTGGGTTTGCATTGGATGATGCCTTTCGACTTCGATTCTTTTTGGACTTCTCTTATCAGGGCACGTAAAAGGTAGAGGAAGGAGACCCTGCTCCCGGTGGCAGTACTTTGGGCCATCTGGCCTGCCCGCAATGCTTATCTGTTTTTAGGGGCGCGTTTTTACTGTGAAAATGTTTGTTACCTTTACAAGCAGTTGCTTGAATCATGGCTTTTGTAACCGTATCTGTCTTTTATTTATTATATTTATATAATGGGGCGGGCACCTAAGCGTGATTCCCCCCTCGTTTGATTTCAAAAAAGATATATTAGTATTAATGATGGTCATTAAGAACTAATGACGACTTAATCGATGTCAACCTTGTTTGCTTTCAAAATTCATAACAATTCGAAACGACCTCCGATTCAGATGAAACAAGTTCCGTTGGATTCGTATCGTCATGTCGAATCTAATATTCTGCATGATAGGATCCGAAGAAGTTGATTTTTAGGGCTTTACAACTAGTAGGGACCTAAGTTATATATGTGGCACTAGCAGAGGCAGAAGCAACAACATCAGAAGAGCCCAAGGACCACTGGTGTGCCTATGGCAGGAGTCATAGTCTTCCTCAAGCAGGAGACAAGGTCATTAAACTTCTGATCGGTAGGCGTAACCGGCTCGACAACGTATGCGGAGGCATAGTAACCATGCTTCTGATAGCAAGTGTCCTCCGTGTGACTAGGACTGTGGCCATATGCACATTGTTGGCGTAAGCGTCCACCGCCTCTACCACGGATACCACATTCTCTAAATCGTATTGAACCTCCTCTGTCGCGAGATGCGGTCATCACAGAGGATGTCTGTGTAGTGGTTGCAAGAGGCATAGTAATCCTACTCAGTCTTCCTCCTCCATGGGTGGTATAGAAGCACCCGTGAGAAGCCGGGTGCATACGGTATTGTATTGTGAGTCAAGTGCTGCAAAAAAACTTGGACCATAGTATCATTCATGTATGCCTTCTGCTACTCTGCAGAAACGTTCAGAAGCATGAAGCTGTGAAGCTTCTCAAACATGTCCTTGGGCTAGGAGAAGAAAACATTAAGAGAGTGACCATTCTGCTTGGCTGTGAAAATGTCATGCTGAAGCTGCAGGATCTTCGTCTCATTAATCGCCTGAGAATACGTAGCTGCAAGGATGTCCTTCATTGATTTGATAGTGGACTGATGAAGAGTGTTGTTGGCTATCTTTATAGTCAGAGTATTAGACAACCATACACACGCATACATGTCATTTTGCTTCCACGAAGCATTCACCTCAATCTTGTCGTTCGGCAATAGTTATGTTAGAATGTGTTCATTGTGGTTGCATTCCATAATACTCATGAACTACATGGACCATAACTCATAATTGGTCCCATCCATCTTGACGGCACCGGAGGAGGACAAGTCAAACGTGCTCTTTGGCATGATGATGAAGGAGCTGGGTAAGGACGTCACGAGAGCGATAGACAAATCTGAAGATGTCTACACAATCATATACGAAACTGATTGTGTGTGCAGAATCAAGGAATAATCATTCCCGCCAACTTTGGAGACGCTCTAGGGTACACAAATGGGTTTAGAGGTCTGAACTCACCCCAGATGTACCATAATTAGGCCTCTTAGGAACCCAAGTCACACGAGAAGTACCTAGGGGGTAGCCTATGGATGCGTATTGATGCCCCTAATGGGTTGTTGGATGGTATGTGACTGCTAGCAGTGAGTTGCAGTGGTGTGGAGGCCCTGATGGGTTGTTGACGCCGCTTGCTGCGGCTAAGCTTTGATGGTAGGTGCTGCGCTGGAAGCTACAACCTTTGGAGGTGCCTAAAGTGGGCCGCGAAGGTGCCCTAGCTGTGGCAAGGTGCCACACTGGGGTTGCTGCAACGAGGATAGCCCGCATCGACCGGGTAGCGGTGCACGGTAGTGCACGTGAAGACAGTGGCAATGGGGGGAGATAGTGTTGGTGGAGTGGATGAGGCTCAGGGTTCCAATTTAGGACCGTTGCTCTGATATCATGTGGAAATAAAAGAATGACTTGATTAATCTGAGGTTCATATGGATCTTTTTTATAGAGAGGCGAAACCCTAGAGGGTAAACTACGTAATGGAGACATACTAAATAAGCAAATACAAAATAATTCTCAATGATTATAGTAGGATTTTCACCCCTGAAAGATTGTATCATTACATTAGAACTAGATAGTGCAAGTAATTGTGGAAGATCTTGCCCTCTTCCTTGCTTATCAATACACATATCAAGGTGAAGAAGGTTGGCATGGCAAATAATCCAGTCGATATGGTCACAAAAGGCAGATTGTAAGAGTAAGTTCAAGCATTATTTGGACTTGCTGAATGGCGACAGTTGGCAGTAACCCCAAGGAGGAACTGGCAATGCCAAAGCTTGGCAAAGCTTCTCCAAGGATTCAATTCAAGGTAGATGTTGATATGATTTAATCTTAATTGATTGGGATTCTTC
This sequence comes from Ottelia alismoides, assembly GCA_037367405.1. Lineage (NCBI taxonomy): Eukaryota > Viridiplantae > Streptophyta > Magnoliopsida > Alismatales > Hydrocharitaceae > Ottelia > Ottelia alismoides. The sequence goes on from JAZKJV010002696.1 coordinate 585,573, forward strand.
TAGATTCTAATTGGTCTGAAGATTCTTCCATATTTTGATTGATTAGATTAGGATCAATCCAAATTTTGATTAGTGAATCCATCCATATCAACAATAAATTGGAGGATCGATCTGGATTCTAATTATTTCCTAACTCATATATTCTTCCCATTAGAGAAGATTTGGAAATTTTCTTGTTTATGAAGATTTGAGAAATCTGCATGATTGGAGAGATTTTAGAATCTGTTTATTTATGAAGATTTATTCCGTATAGGTACTGTAAACCCCCATAAAGTTAAGTGTTTCGTATCATCCTCTATGTTTTCCCCCTTTCAACAAATAGTGAAACCTTGTAAACCCATGTGTACGTGATTTGCTTGTATGTGTTTGTGCATGTTCGCTTTCGCTACTCACAACTACCATCCACGAAACTGACTTCTCCAAAGGATGACTAGACGGTCTACCAAGAGTTGTCCAACTATGCAAACTTGCGACATCATAACCTTCTCCAAAGGATGTCATGACGGTCTACCAAGAGGAGTTGTCCAACTAGGTAACCAAACGGTCTACCGAGAGGAAAAAATCTTCTGTCTTCCTTCCTGACATGCCGGTCAATTAATATGCACATAACATAAAAAAAACTCAATTCGACTTTGCACATGGGCACCTACTTTGGCAGACTCTGGTCATTAACTTGCCATGCCTGAGAAATCATAATGATATCATTACTGAGTTTTCCATAACTGCCTGTAGTCCGGGATGTTGTGGGGATCCACATGGCCTTGGGTTTTCAACAGAGATCTGTATGTGTATGCTCAAATTGCTGAGAAATCGCCACCCACCCATTCATAGGTGTCTGTTATCGGGACCCATCTGCAACCTTTCACCAACCTCGGCATCTCCAAAACCTCTTCTGGGATGTGGGTCTGTCCATCGCCTATACAACACCACTGAAGCAAGATTGTCTAGTATTGTGAAACTCTCACCTGATGCTCTGACATTCTACTAATCATCAAATCAGAAGCAAAATGGGCTGTCATTTCTCATTTTCCTGCAGATCAATGGGGAGACCTCGTGGGTCATTTTTATTACGTCCCAAATGAGTGATGATTGAGGCTCACTGCACCCTTTCACTCAAGTCGAGTTCTGCCATATCACAAAAACAAACCTCACAAAGCATATCTGATCTGCAGCCCATAATCCTGTACAAGCACTTCGCCATTAGCGTTGAGTTCATTGCCTGCAGGTTTCGAATCCTCAACTCGCATCAGACCTTTCCCTGTATATAGGGATGCAGACGGATGGATACCGGTACGGATATAATTGTTACCATATCCTTATCTGCTTTTAATCTGGACACACACAAACAACAACAACAAAGCCTTTTCCCACAATTAAGTAGGGTCGGCTAAAATGTACTAAGCCTTCTTCCACTATAAGTAGGGTCGGCTACATGGATTCTTGCTCAAATCCATGTTGAAAGATTCGACTATCTTTTACACTGGCTGTCGACTACCTAACGCAACCCCTGCAAGAGTGGGATTTGAATCCTGGTCTTTTGTGTGGTAGACACACTACACACACACACACACACACACATATATATATATATAGGAAAGGGATCTTACTCCATGGAGTAGGTAACTTACCTACTCCATTCTCAATTTTTACAACTTCTTTTTATTTATTTTTTTGAGAAATACTTCCATGGATTTTCATAACTATATCCCTCTAATATGTCATTCATATTTTGTCAGAAACAGAGACTCCTATGCCCTCCATCCAGAATATGTAATTTTAACGGTCTTAGATTTGTTGTAATCGACTTGTTCTGGATGGAGGGTATATGAGTCTCTGTTTCTGACGAAATTTGAATGACATATAAGAGGGATATAGTAATGAAAATCCATGAAAGCATTTTTCAAAAAAATAAAAAGAAGTGGCAAAAATTGAGAATAGTAGGTAAGTTACCTACTCCATGGAGTAGGATCCCTTTCCTCATATAAATATATATATATATGAATAATGTGAAATCATATCCTTAGTAAAGAAAGCAGATATTGAATGGATATGGAGCATATACATATAATAGAGGAAATACTCTATAGATAACTTTCTTAAAAAACTTAATCTTAAATACTCAAGGATTAGATGGCATACATATGAGACAAATACAAAAGTATCGGTTGCAGCCCTACTTGCCAACATTTCTCCAGTTCATCATTGGAATTCCATGGCCCATCTACCCCAGCCCCTTCAAAAGAAATATTCACCTGATGGTATTGACTTTTTTGCCCTTGCCCTTATGAATGCTGGTTTTTATTCCTCTTGAAAATGGATAACCATCTCGCATTGTGCGGTTAGCTTTAATTTTTTGGTCTAGATGACTACTAGAGGTTACATGCTGAATAATTTTTTGGACGAATAACCATCTGGCTCTGCCCTTGTGTGGTCAATTTTAATAGCTTAAGTCGTTAATGTCAGGTTTGCAGCAGCACTATCGGGCCTTGCTTCCAAAGAAGTTATTCAAAGGACTGAAAATAGGCTTGAAGGCATCCATTCAGAGGGAGTTCACGTAAGTAGACTGTAGTTATTTCTCTTCATTTCCTGTAGTATTAAAAAAATGAACCATGTATTTCAGATGGGAGGCATGCAGAACCTCCAATGACTTTATGTTAAATAGTCAGGACTTGTGTTTATAAATATTCAAAAGACTGGAATTTAAATGAGATTTATCAATTTTGTCCGATGAATTTCCCTTGTTGTTTCCATCTCTTATGTGTAAAGGCTTACTTTTGGTTTAGTTACCTTATCCGTCTTTTTTGATGCACAGAGGCTTTCTGAGATGTGTTGTTTTGCTGTCTCGCATCTTGTAATGCTTGGAAAGTCTGTGATCTCAAATTCTAACAAGACAGAAAATAAAGAGGAAGATGATGGTTCTGTGGATATTCACTGGCCTGAGGATTCTGTTTCAAAAGCTAAAATCATTAGGTGCCGGGCAGATTCCATGAACAGAGATGTAGACATTGTTTCCAAGAGTTTCATTACAGGTCCTGCGCTGTTCTTTATTCTCACTTACCTTTTATCATAATTACTCTCTTCTATGTTTCAAGCTAACTATGGAATTCTGATCGTTCGTTTTGTACATCTCATCTTTATGCAATTACATAACAATTTACAGGACTTTTTGTTTCCTTATATCTGCCATATCTCGGTGTACGGACCGTCCGGAGGTTAGTCTGGTTCGGAGGTATGGGAGGAGTTGAGAAGATTCGTCGGGAGAGATTACCCAAGGGTCCCGTGGCTTGTGGCGGGGCTTCAAACATGATGTTCACCTCAAACAGGCCTGGGGACAGAGGAGGCCAGGATTCAAGGTCTAGGGAGTTATTGGATCTCGTCGGAGAGCTGGAGTTGGAAGTGTTAGACGCAATGAATTGCCAATATACTTGGCAACACAGCTCATCCAGATCACGTATGGATCACTTTCTGGCATCGGTGGAGATGCTAGAGTTGTTTCCTTTGTCTTCGACGAGGGTTCTTTTGAGGACAAGATCAGACCATACGCTGATCTATTGGGAGTCAAGTGAGTATGTACCCCAGATATTTCTTGAGGTTCGAAAGAGCCTGGATGTTGTAAGATGGCTTTGAGGAGATGGTTGCTGAGTTTTGGCGATCGATACAAGTGGAGGGACCGACAGCATAAAGGTTGGCGCAAAAAAATCATAGGTTGAGAGAGATGTTTAAAGTTTACAAGAAGAATTTGAGTGTGTTACAAAATGAGAAGCGTGCTGAAGCAGAGGCGGAGATAGCTCAGTTAGATAAAATGGAGGATGCACCGGATCTCAGTGTGGAAGAGTCACATGCCAAATCTGAGCAACAGAAGGTGGTGGCAAGTGAAGATATGAAAAAAGAAGTACAATGGCGATAGAGATCGAGGCAAAAGTGGGTTAGAGAAGGAGATGTGAACACGTGTTTCTTTTATGCCGTAGAAAGTGGGAGGAAAAGAAGAAACATCATACATGATTTTGTAGGGGAGGATACAAGGCGATGACAAGATAGAGGAGGTGATAGTGATTCATTTCCGGGAGTTCGGTAGGGGTCGGTGTCTTCTGGAGCTCGATGGCTTGGGAGGGGAATATGTTCTTTATAGTAGGGGCAAACGGAGGTGATTACAATGGATTTCACTAGAGAAGAGGTACATAGGGCGGTCTTTGATCTCAATGGACGGTTGTCCAGGTTCGGACAGTGTGCTCGTATACTTCTACAGAGAGTTTTGGGATGTGATTGAAAAAGATGTCATGGAGTGGATTACAGAATTCAGGGGGGTGAACTAGGGCATTGAGAGATTGAATAGATCCTTGATTTTCTTAATTCCCAAGAAGGAAACTCTGGAGCGTGTGTAAGTAGCCAAGGTCTTGGATAATCGACTCACGGGAGTGCTTGAGGAGCTTATCTTGCATGCTCAAACTGCGTTTATCCCTAGATGCAAGTTGTTTGACAGAGTAGTTTTAGCGTCAGAAATCGTCACAGACTCGATGAGGCAAGGGAGTGCGGGTCTTCTTATGGAAAGTAGACTTTTTTTTTTTTTTGAGGCTCAAAAAAAAGGGGGACACACGCGGAGGTGCTCACCCCAATGTATTAAAAAGAGAAAGAGAAACTTACAGGGGGAAACTGAAGATGAGAAATTACAGAACAAAATACAGTGGGTATACGGAGATCGTAGCCCCTGTTGCTAAGAATTTACATAGAAGTCCATTCACGAAGGAAGCCCGAAGCCGTGGATCTGACATTCTCCAAATAGAACCGCTGACGAGCAAAGATAGCCTCGTTTCGCCCCAGCCACAGGCTCCATAGCCTCGAGATAGGGTCAATCAGCGTACGCCATGGCCGACCCCGATCACAGAACAAGCTCTGAAAGAAATGAGCGAAGGAAGAGAGATCCAGCCACCCCAAATCGGCCCATAACGCATCAACACAGCAGCAATGCAGAAAAAGGTGATCAATAGTTTCCGTATCCACGCCACAGAGACCACAGAGAGGCGAAGAGTTGGGAAACATCCGTGCACAACGATCTCTAGTTAGTATTCTTCCCCTACGAAGCAGCCAAAGAAAAATACCCACACGCTCAGGAAGCCGGAGTGCCCACAATAGATTACAATCACGCAAGAGCATATCATCCCTCCCAGGTGGATCCGGCAATATGGCCATATACGCGCCACGAGTAGAGAAGGGCCCATTCTTCCAGGCCAAGTAGTCCCGGCCCAGAGAAGGCACAGGGGCATCAACAAGAGAGCTTATGAGAGAGAGATATTCGAGCATCCGTTGGTCCGACAAAGACTCAGAAATAAGAGGGCACCAATCACGCCCATCCCAGCATCCAGCCACCGTAACATCTTTGTTTGGGATCAAAGCGTAAAGACGGGGGAAGGTGAGACGAAAGGGCCCCCTCCCCGTCCAGTCATCCTCCCAGAAGCGAAGCAAAGAACCATCACCGAGGTTGAATGAGAATAGGGAGCGATTCCGCGAAAGAGCACCCATCACCCCACGCCAGAAGATAGAGACCTGGCCCCGATAATCACCACGAAAGGCCAACTGGATGCCATCCCCTGCCGCACCCCTCAAACAATTAATCAAGAAGTTGTCCTCCTTCCCCCAAATTCTCGCCGCCCATTTGAGCAATAGAGCATCGTTCACCGACGCCAGGCGCCTCACACCCAGCCCGCCCTCCTTCTTAGGGCGCGTGACCTCATCCCAGGCAACGAGGTGCACACCCTTCCCCCCTCCCCCCTTCTTTTCCCACAGAAATGCCCGCATACACTTCTCCAGACGCCAACGAACCCCCTTTGGCATCCCCCGCACGGAGAGAAAGTAGATAGGGATAGAGGAGAGGACGGATTTAAGAAGCACTAACCGGCCACCACGTGAGAGAATCGCCGCGCGCCACCCAGCCAGGCGATGCTCAACCTTCTCGACGATCGATTTCCAGTCACGCGTGCGCGCGCGGCCCAACGTCAAGGGTAGTCCCAGGTAATCGAAGGGGAGATCAGAAGTTTGACAGCCCAGCACGTCCGAGCACATCGCCGCCTCCGCCGAGGACATGAAGAAAGGGACCGCCTTAGATTTGTTGCCATTCATATGAAGACCGGAGAGCTCGCTGAATAGTTGAATAGTAGTAGCCATTGGGGACACATTCGAAGGATCCCCCTCGATGAAACAAATTGTATCATCAGCAAATTGGACGAGCGGTACGTGGTAGGGGCCCAAAGAGCAACCACGAGACAAACCAGCCCCCACCACACCCTCGATCATGCGCGGCAGAACATCAACCGCCAAAACGGAAAAGGAGAGGGGCAAGGGGGCAACCCTGGCGGATCCCCCTCCGAGGTTGGAAAGAGCCCCCCACCGTCCTGCCATTGACCAAAAGAGATAGCGATGCCGTTGACACACAACGCCGCATCCACGTAATCCAGGTAGAGGGGAACCCTCTTCTCCACAGAACTGACCATAAGAACCGCCAATCAAGAGTATCATAGGCCTTGGCAAAATCAATCTTCCAAAGAATTCCCTTGGTTGCATTTCTCCTCCAGGACTCAATAATCTCGGAAACAACGGCATAGCAATCAGAAATTTGCCTACCACGCACGAAGGCAGCCTGCGTAGGCGAAATGAGTGAGTCGAGGAGCGGGGCCAGGCGACGCGCGAGGGCCTTAGCAATAATAAGATAAATTGCATTGGTCACGGAAATAGGCCTGAAATCCTCAATCCTATTAGCCGACGACGACTTAGGAATAAGCACAACATGGGACCGATTTATGATATCAAAGCCATCGTTTCTCTCGCAAAAATCCCGCGCTACAGCCAGAACATCGGTCCCAAGAATGTCCCAAAAATCCATGTAAAAGCAAACCGGGAAGCCATCAGGCCCCGGGGCAGCATCACGATTGAGGTCCCAAACCGCCCCTTTGAGTTCTTCCAGAGAAAGCGGGAGCACGAGCGCCTCCGCAGAAGATGCAGGTATAGCAGGAGCCCCCTGGCCCGTCCAGCGCCACCGCCGCGGGGCTGCGGAGCCAAACGCAGCACGAAAATAGTTCCCCACGGCCACCCCCACATCAACCTCCCCCTCGAAATGCATCCCACCAATGGAGATAGAAGAAATGGAGTTAGAGCGGCGGCGGCCACTCGCCACCCTGTGAAAGTAAGCAGAATTGGCGTCCCCCTCCTTGAGCCACCTCACCCGAGATCGCTGACGCCACTCGATTGAACGCTTACGATCCTCCAACCGCGTCGTCGCAACGGCGGCAGCGCGCTCAGCCAACTCGTCCGAAGTCAGATCTCTATCATTCTCGAGAATGTCAAGTCGTAGAATCACCGCCTCAGCCGCCAACCGATCACGAATACGCGCCTGCCTCGACTCCCGCTTGAAGGACGCGAGGGCCGCACGCAGGGAAGAGAGTTTAAGGGCAAAGCGACGTGCGGCAGAACCCGCAAAAAAGGACTGGTTCCAATGATTCCGAACAAACTCCCTGAATCCCGGCTCGAGGAGCCAAGAACGCTCATATCTGAAGAGCCCACGGGGACGCTGACCATCCCCGGTATCGCAAATGATGGGACTGTGATCAGAGAAAGCGCGAGGACGAGAAGTGACCGAACAAAGGGGGAAAGCCTCCATAAAGTGGTTGTTGGCCAGAAACCGGTCGATCCGCGATCGGGAAGAATTCGACCTCCAAGTGTAGACGATATCATTTGCCTCCAGCCCCTCCAGAGCCGAATCCCGAACAAAATCCATGAAGTCCGATGAGCCGGGATCGCTGCCCCCACGAGCGCGGGGACGGTCCCTTGATTGCAGCGTGACATTAAAGTCACCCCCCACCAGCCAGGGTATGTTATCAAAAGCAAGCGCATCCGCCCTGAGGTCCTCCCAAAGCTCCCGGCGATCGATATGAGAGGTAGGCCCGTAGACACAAGTGAAAGCCGCACGCAAATTATTTTCCGATAGGGTGAGCACCACGGAGACAGAGTGACGACCGATCCTCGAAGAAGAGAATGATAGGCGCGAAGAGCGCCAAGCAACAAATAAGCCACCGCTCGCACCAGAAGCATCCAACGCACGGAACGTATCCAACCCACCAGCACCAAAAGACCGCCAAACATCTTCATCCATCACAGACAACTTAGATTCTTGAACAAAAGCAATGTCGCAACCCCATTCCAAAAGACGAGCGCCCAAAGAGCGGCGACGATGAGAGTCACAAAGTCCACGCACATTCCAAGACAAGATCTTCATAAACAAAAGAAAAGGGGTCCCCAAGAAGCCGCAGATCCCAAAGAGAAGCTCAAAGGCCAGGAGATCTCCTCCCCACGCGGACTAAACCCGAAGCAGCTGCCACCACATCCCGAGGCGAAGAGGCGACTCGGAAAGGAGATGAAGGTGGTGTGTCACCAAGGCGGTAGGATCGCCTTCGAGTGTAAGCTCGACCAAATCTTGAGGGGGGGGAGGAGGCCCCGACCACGTCCCCGGAAGCATCGCCATGTAGGTCGTCAGCAGTTGCATACCTTTCACAGCCCGACCATCCCCGCGCAGGTCGCCCCCCTCGGCGAGTAGGGGTGACGACAAGGGGGGCATTGAGAATAGGCGCAGGAGAGTCCAACGATAACAACTGTGAGGGAGAAATGTCCTCCAGAATGTCCCACGAGATAGGGGCCACCACACTGATGGGCATAGGACATGGATAGTCCGAGGCCCAAGAAATGGATTCGGATATCCCGGACTGGTCGGACCGCACCCGATAAGGAGGTCCGAGGGAGATAACAGCAGATCCGAAAGAAGAGTCTCGTATAGACGTATCCACGTGGCCAGAGAGATCGTAATTAGAGAAATCCACATCGGGGCAATCCACCGCCACAATATCACGTCTGCCACTCGCGCCCCAAGGCGAATGAAATGATGGGCCCGAACCATCGGCCTCCCCGGGCGACGCTTCGGAATATCCCCCATGCGACGCTTCGGAAAAGTCACCAGACGACGCTTCGAAAATATCCCTGGAAGAGGCCACGTGTCGCGAAGAACCCGAACCGTCACCCCTCGACGGAGAGCCCTGATGTCCACCGCGCAAGGCGGAGGAAGAAGGAGAAGGATCGGACGCCGGCGGCGGCGGCAGTATGAGGATCTCCACCTTGAAAGACCAGGAGCCCAGGAACAGATGCTCGAAGATGATCTTCCCCTCCATCTCCTCAATCAAACGAGGGGAACACTCCAGAAGAATCGTCGTGCTGGCCCAATCTGCCCCTGGCGCCAAGCCATCGTCAAGTACTGCAAGAACTTGCCCCCACCGAGCGATCATCTTAGAGAGCACAGCCACCGTGCGAGAGAGGAAAGGGACCCCCCGCACCTCCGCGATACAAACCTCGGTAGTGTACACTGCTCCATCCGCGACACGAAGGGGTCGCCAAGTAACGTCAGCAAGCCCAAATCGATGGCAAAGGCTCTCCCGTTGCACCGGGGATAGCCCGCGAACACAACAGCGCTGCGAGTCCAGGACGACAATGTCGCCGTCGAAATCCTCGCCAAGAAACGAAATCGTCCTCGCTCGAATGTCATCCCAGGCGAAATCCGAACCACGTCGAACACCCACCGCAGCAAGGTGTCCCTTGGACGAAGCACGCCTGCACGCGAAAAACCCGCCGCCCTGCAGCCCCTCATCCCGCCGCGCCGACCCTCCCCCCGGCTCCTCAACCCTCCTTCCCCTACCAACGGCAGCCCCGCCCCCCCGCCCCTTGCAGGGCAAGCCCCCCTGCACCACGTGCTCCGCACCCGAGCCATGCACATGAAACGAGCCATGCACGTCCTGTTCATCGACCGCACCGCCACCCACCTCCAACAGCTGCACCGATCCCACCACCGCCGCAGACACCTCACAATGAGGAACGCCCTCCGCCTTGCTAGCCTGAACGCCACCCACCGCACTAGCAGGAACGCCACCCACCTCAGTAACAGGAACGGCAGCCGCCTCACGAGCAGGAGCACCAGCCGCGACGCGACCAGGAACCCCCCCCCTAGTTGCACCAGCACCGGCAACCACCTCCGCAAATGAGCGAGTATCGCAACCATCCTGATAAGCTCCAGGGTTGTCTCGCGAAGATGACCGGCGAGAGACCGCGCGTTGTCCGGCGCGACCTCCTTCACGAACGAACCAGCAAGACGCCATGCGATGTCCCACCCTACCGCAATGGAAGCAGCGGGGCGGAGTATCACACGCAGCGGCTAGGTGACCACGCAGACCACAGCGGAAACACTTACGACCAGGCTTCGCATGCGAAACCCGTCGCCAACCTTCGCCTCCGTCATTGTCGCGCACTCCATGAGCTCCCCTTCCACCACGAACCTTAGGTCTCCACGCGAGACGCTCCGCCATTCGTACCTTCATCAAAGCCCACTCGTATTTTCATGGAAAGTAGACTTTGCAAAGGCATATGACTGCATGAATTGGATCTTTATTTGGGAATCCTTGGTTAGAAGGGGATTTCATGATGTGTGGATTGATTGGATATAGAGGTGCATCACGAAAATTTGATGCAACTTAACGCGGACGGTGTGTCTAGTCCGAGTGGCTTCCCCGTAGTCTTTTATAGGTTGTTTTGGGATGCCATCAAAAATGATTTCGTGGAGGTAATTGATGAATTCTAGATGGGAAATAGTGGTATAGAACTACCTAATCAAGCCCTCATTTTTCTTCTTCCCAAGGGAGATGTCACTACCCGTGTTGAAGATTGTAGACTGATTGCACTCTCAAACGGGATCTACCTCATTTTGGCAAAGGTTTTGGCTAACTGCATCCGACAGATTTTGTGTAGTATCATTTCTCTGTTGCAGTTTGCTTTGATTCCCGGTAGATCTATGATGGATATTTTGTCTATAGCAAATGAGGTAGCCTCATATTGGAAGAGACACTAGAAGAGGGGCTTGATATGGAAGATTGATTTCACTAAAGCTGATCGTAGTGTATATTGGATATTTATATGGACTATCTTAAGGAGGGGCTTTCCAAATGCTTCGTTTACCTGGATGAAACAATGCATTACAACCACCTCATTGTCAATGTTAGTTAATGATAAACTAAAAGGTTATTTTTCCTGTTGTTACAGTATATGCGTCATATGATGGGTAAATGAATCCCTCCAGGGTACATTTACCATATCCGGGAGTTAAGTCTCACGTCTACTAGTGGTGGGACTTGGAGGCTCTGTGGAGGCTATATAAGAAGCCCCAGACCTCCTGTATCCAGTGAGAAAGTGCAATGCATACATCAACCCTTTGAGGCGTTCTCCCGTGGTTTCATCCCGCTCCTTAGGGAGTAGGGTTCCACTTTAAAGCCCCGCGTCCACATTATTCTTTTCTCTGATATTTGCTTCCACGTTATATTTTCTAATATGGTATCAGAGCGGGTCGTTCTTGGTTGATTTTGAAGTTTGTTCTTGAAGATCATTTTCCCATTGTTCAAGATTATTCCAAGTTCAAGTTTCAGTTTTAGGGTTTTCTTAAAACCCTGGTTTTCAAAGATCAAGATTTGTTTGGTGATTGTTATTCTGCAATATCATCAAGTTCGAGAAGACTTTTCAAGATACATAAGGGTTTTTGAAACCCTAATTTTTGGAGTCACAACGCATCAACTGTTGAAAATCTGCCTCCTATGGAGATTGAAGATCTCACTTCTATCCAGGCACAACACCTCCTCTCGTCTTCTTCTCTCGCGCAACACAGGCTGCGCCACATCTCTTGGAGGTTCCAGACGCATTCCCATCAAGGGCGGTGCAAGACCGTGCTCTCCCCTGGCGGCGCTCTAGTCTGCGCAAGCTCTCTCAGGCGCTGCCCTCTAGTGCACGGTCCTCCTGATTTGGCAGCGCAAGATCTCACCCAGCAAAGGCTAGGGCTTCGTTCTCTTGCAGGCATCGATGCCGATCTCTAACCCTAGGCGGAGGCTCCTCCCTCTCAAGCCCAAGCGGCGACAACAACCCTCCTATGCAGTCTTCCGATGATCTCCAGCCGCCTCATCCCCAATCGGCAAAGATTAAAAAAACTCAGCTATTTCGATCTGGCGGCGCATCATCATCTTCTGGTAGCAACACCACCGCGAACGAAGCCTAATGGCCTATTTCCATCTCCTTCAGATTTGCAGGACAACCTTGCGCGCAAAGACCCCTCCTATGGGTCGCAACCCCCTCCTCGCGCCCACGCATCTCCAGCCCCCCTCGTGCCTCCAGGTGGAGGCGCCTCCCTGAGCGGCACAACAAAAGCGTAGCGACGCCCTCGTGCTCTAGCAGCGTATTTTTAGAAGAGAAAGGTTTCCCGTGGGAACCCTAAATATAAAAAAGGGGGAAGAGCCAACGGGGCCTCCTTCGGCCCTAAAAAAAGGAGAGGGTATTTTTACTGTAAGGGCCCAGGTGGGCTAAAAAATGTGAAAAAAGAGAAGAGAGAGAGAGAGAGCAAGTTGTTGCCCACTGTTTGGGTCATTATCTTTGGGCTCAAGCAGGCCAAGTTTCTTTGTTTCAAAAACATTTTTTTTGCAAAATCAAAAAAAGGAGAGAAAGAAAAGACGGAAAAAAATGAATGAACGGCTTAAAAAAGGGTGTTGGGAAACGTGAATGAGATAATCTATTCCATAGCCCTAGGCTCTCTTATATAGGAGAGTAGCCTATGGGTAAATTACATAAAGAGAATAACAAGAAAATAAAATAACAAAGAGATACAGTTATTCAATATGCGTCAACACTCCCCCTCAAGATGGAGCATAGATGTCAATCATGCTCAGCTTGGAAGCACACTTCTGAAATGGACCTCGTAACAATGCCTTGGTGAATATGTCTGCAGTCTGGTTCTCTGAAGTAACATGAGATGTGGCAATGAATCCTTTCTGAATCATATCACGTATGAAGTGACAATCCACCTCAATATGCTTGGTCCGCTCATGGAATGCAGGGTTGTTTGCAATAAACAAAGCAGCCTGATTATCACACTCCAAGTTCATAGGAAGTGGTACATCTAGGCATAAATCTGTCAGCACCGCTTTCACCCACATCATCTCTGTAGTAGCCTGGGCCATAGCCCTATATTCAGATTCAGCACTAGATCTAGCTACCACAGTTTGTTTCTTGCTCCTCCATGAGACTAGGGCATCTCCAACATAGACAGCATACCCTGAGGTGGACTTCCTATCCTTAGGACATCCTGCATAGTCTGCATCTGCGCATGCTGAGATAGAAATCCCCTTTCCTTTCTTGAATAGCAGACCTGCACCTGGAGAAGATTTGAGATATCTAAGTATCATATGTATTGCATCCATATGCACCTGGCGTGGTTGCTCCATGAACTGGCTCACACGGCTCACTGCAAATAATATATCTGGCCTAGTGATCGTGACATATAACAGTTTACCTACCAGTTCTCTATATCTTCTCCTGTCCACCTCCTCTGTGTCATCATCATACAGCTTCATGCTAGGGTCCATTGGTGTCGTAGCAGGTCGACACCCTAGCATACCTGTCTCACTCAGTAGATCTGTAACATACTTCCTCTGTGACATGACTAATCCATACGGGTTTCTGGCAAATTCCAGCCCCAGAAAATATCTAAGGACTCCCAGGTCCTTGGTGACAAACTCGGTCCCCAGCCTTTCCTTTGCCTGCTTAATGCCCTGGTCATCATCACCTGTAATCAAGATATCGTCAACATAAACCATGATTACAATGATACCTCTCGCCGTCTTCTGTACAAACAAGGAATGATCAGCATTGGAGCGTTTATATCCTTGTTTCTCAAAGAGGTCTGACAGCTTCTGGAACCATGCTCTGGGGCTCTGCTTAAGACCATAGATGGCCTTATGTAATCTGCAAACCTTGGAACACTCCCCCTCAACAGCAAAACCTGGTGGTTGTTGCATATAGACTTCCTCCTGCAAGTCTCCATACAGAAATGCATTCTTCACGTCCAGTTGATAGAGTGGCCAGTCTCTAGTAACTGCAACTGATAACAGGATCCGTAGAGTGGAATGACGCGCCACAGGGGAGAACGTGTCAAGGTAATCTACCCCATATGTCTGTGTGAATCCCCGTGCAACTAGGCGTGCCTTGTACCTGTCAATGGAGCCATCTGCATTGTGTTTAACTGTAAACACCCATTTGCAACTCACCGGGCTGACATCTGGAGGTATAGTAACCAAACTCCAGGTTCCTCTAGACTGAAGTGCCGCCATCTCTTCCTCCATTGCTAGCCGCCATCTAGAATCCTGCAAAGCATCATGGTGGTTCCGTGGAATGTCTGTAGCTGAAAGTGCCAATGCAAACGTCCTGAAGTGTCCAGATAGCCTCTCAAAAGACACAGCTGCTGATACTGGATATTTGGCACAGCTTCTCTTCGGCTTGCGTAGAGCGATTGGAACATCCAGATCCTCTGTGT